>JAIGNY010001818.1:317500-630206 GCA_020152595.1 Chiridota heheva | reverse complement strand
ACCATGGAATAAAAGATGGTGCCGAGGGACCAGACTGTCGCTTTCACTTCGTCGTAGGCTTCTTCACCTGTTCCCCATTCTGGAGGACAGTTCCAGACGGAGGTGCCTCTTCGCGTCGCCATGTACGATTCATTCCGAAGCATGGCAGCAAGTCCAAAGTCGACGACCTTAAACTTGTTGTTTTAGCAAATTAAAAGATTCACCGGCTTCAGGTCGCAATTAACCCATCCTTTGTGATGGATATGTTTAACAGCGTCCACCAACTGCTCAAGAAGCGTCAGGGCTGTTTTCTCGAACAATTTACCGTCTCTTCTGATGCTAGTATGAAGGTCCTCACAATGACCAGGCTTTTCCATTGTCAGCGCAACATACTCTATGTTATCTACAATGCAAGTGGTATGAGAGTACAGAGAAACGATTTCCTCAGTGTGCTGAACATTTAGTAGAGCAGCGACTTCATTCGGGAAACTTATGCTGTCCTGATTCGTCCATTCCCTGATCCGTCCACGTTCGATAAATTTGACGGCAACCTACAAAATAAAGACAAAACAGAAAATATACTACTTGTGGCAAAATAATTTACAGCAACGCCCACCAGAAAAGTGTATGTTATGAGTTTTTAAAAATACAAAATATCAAAGCACAGGCCCTGTAAAAGTTTCACTTGGGGCATCACTGATAGACTTTATGTTCATGAATGCTCACCTCGAAGAAGCTGCTGGCAAAATCAAATGCACACTGTAGATGGGTGGTGCTAAGGACTTTTAAGCTTGACGATGGTAGCAGCTCGATTAACTGGTTGCTTCTATCCAAAACCTTGAGAAGGTTCATGCGGTAAACTTGGTCATCAGTCGTTGCAATTTCCTCAGTGGACGGATTGCATGTTACTAAAGCTAGAGAACCCACAATTTTAGGCAGCATGCAATTTTCCTTTGTGTCAGTCTCTGGATTGTAAATAGGAAGGTCGATGTCTCCCCTGGAAACTTTGTCAATAGAAGTTGCAGCTGACAGCCATTTACATTCAATGACTGACAAGCCGTTGTTGCTCTTAGATGTTGAAGTAACAATATGCGTAGTATCAGCAAAAACTTCTTTCGCATGTAGGTTGGCTTGTGAACTTCCACGCAAGTTAACATCATCCCCACTTGTGATCGTATTATCTTCACGTCAAAAAGTCTCCCTGTCAGTGGCTTCACACTCTGGCGACGACTCTGGGATAACGGTTGTTGCGGTCTGTTTGAAAGCGGACAGTTTCTGCTTAGACCTGTTTTCATTTCGTGGTATTGAATTGTCATCGTTTTGCCTAACAGAAGAAAATGACGAAGAATGGATGATTTAACATTTTAATTTGGTAATCAAATTGATGCTTCGTTTTAAATTTGTAAGCGATATTTTCTTCTCAAGAAATATCTTTTACCAAGTTCTTTTTGTTGTTGTCATTTTTACACATTTTGGATGAATACCGGTACACTAAAACTGACTTACATATGTTACTGAAATCAAGAACCAAAGCAGGAACCATGCATTCCCGTTCTTTCATTCGTGTCTCTATTCTCACTCGAATGATTTCAAAAAATTTGTGAAACTATCTTACAGTTCTTTGATAATAAATCATACAACTTACCTAAATACCCAAGTGTTGTTGACAGACTCCAAGATGAGTTTGATCTCATTGAGAATATAGAAATTTGCCGCCAGTTCTTCTTTGTTCTGAACCAGGTCTATATAAGAAGAAACAATAATTGATAGTGGAGCAATTCAAGATTCGAAATAATATGTACGAAGATAAAGTATCATATCTAACAGACTTATAACATTTTCGAAACTATTGCAAACAAAAGAGAATATTCTACAGCAACACGACTGAAGATTATTTTATGTATTTATACAATTCGTGGTAAATTCGAACGTAGCCACGCGGGATTTCGCATGATTGACGTTGCGTTTGGTCCATGTTTGCAAACATAGGCCCAACTTACAAGAGTAAGCTTAGGATGGGGCGGTGATAATAACACAACCTGCCTATATCTGAATAATTTAAACCCTCCAACAGCCAAAAGAGCGCAGTTTGAGAAATCTAAAACGAGAGTTGTGAAATACAAGCATACTTAATAGATGAACTTTAACACTTTGGAAGTAAAGATATTTTCCTACAATTCTTTGCTTACCAATTTCAAAAAGCACGAGTTTGGAAAGTGCGCACAAAGGAGGGTTCGTTACGTCATTGTGCCATCCTCCAATGGCACTGTAAGTATAAAGCGAGTCCAGGAGGATATTTCTCACCGTAGAGCCAGAGGCTAGGACATGACGAGCAGGCAAATAATGTGAATCATTTCCGAAAGAAAGTGTAAAGACTTTTATATGAATTTCATCATTTTTTTATAATTGAAAGGCAAAACACACACGGCGAATCTTGATAATAATCTTATAGACAAACAACATTCATCTTGTCATCAGTATTAATTATACCTGTTGCAGGTCACATATTTTTGAAGATGTTTCACAGCTCGCAGGATCTCGGCATTGAGTCTCTTATAGCGCATGCTATACCCGAGGATGTTGATCAATCCTAAAACATAAAGAGAGCAAATCACGTGTCTTGTATAACTGAACAACGGTATCATAAAGATGACATTGATCGATTTTTAAGGTATTGTAAGGTATGAGGATTTGTTTTACTTTATTTTTCGTTGAAAAAGAGCATAAAAGATTGTGAAGTGTAAATTGAAACAACTCAAAAATAGTAATGTAACAATATATAATAGATTCATTTCCTTAAATTTAGAGGGATAGGCATATATAATCGTGCCCATTGCAAGTAGAATTGGATCAAATGTTACCAAATTAATCTTATGCATACTTACAGACTAGTGAAATCACTTTGGACGGACACATTTTTTATTGCAACATGGTTATTGATTGGTATATCATTAGGCCTATATTTAATTAATATTTCGACCAATCAGCAACTCCGAAATGTATATGATTTATTTTTACATTAACGCGATATTTGGAATCAGATAATAATGACGCAATGATTGTGAATTTGTGATGAAACTCCGTTTTACAGATAAATGTGATTGTGATGAAAATGAAATATTTGAATTATTTTCATAATATCTAGGGGATGTATAAGATGGTCAATGTAAGGCCAAACAAATTGTTAGGACAAGATGATTTAACTCATATTTGCTCTTAATAAGCCAAAAAATACTGTTGACCGTTTTTCGTTGTGATCTTTTAATTTTTCATGTTTTTTTCTCTCTTCGTAAACTTATGTTCAGTGGAATCAAATAAGTAACCCATTTGTTCTTTGGGTTAGTAATCATTTGTGAACCATGAACAAGAAAACAGAAAAACTGTAGTAGGAAGGCAATCTTCATGTACAAAGAGAATAACATATAAGTAAATTTCTTACCGCTAAGACGGATCAAATTGGAGATAACTGTTTGAAACATTTTCTCTTAAATTTTCTCTACTTATATCTTTAGCAATGTATCGTAACAAAGTTTTCTTGATAATGATAAGGATATATAAGCATTAGCTACATTTACCGTTTCTTGAAAAACTAAGAGCTCTATGTCGTCACAATATCAAGACAATGCGTATGAAGAAAAGTTGATGATGTTAATATTAAAGCGTGACGCGCGTTGCAATGACGCACAGCAACGCACAAACACTGCTAATATTTGAATTAGGCCTAAATCATAAAACAAAACAAAGGTAGGCCTAGAAATTCGTCTGACTTAAGATTACTTTTATAAATAACATGATCCGGACGCATATATCTGGTAGAGCTCTGACCTCCGCTTCTCGTCAACCATCTTCGATTCCCAATCAGCCCAATAAGTCTTTTGTAAAGTTCGGCATATATTACACATTTCCTTTGTCAAATGTTGTTGCATTAACCACTGCAAATTCTCATTGAGTTCCTTACAAAGCCATTGAAGTTTTAGAGGTCGGGCATCTGGTAGTGAGATAAACACCTTACTCAGTAGGCACTACATATTCTTGCAAGGCAATATTGTGTATATCAGCCATGTAGTGGCTATAGCGTATACTACAGTCAGATGTTATCTAACTAGGCTTCTGGTGAACATTGATTATTTCTTATCCTCCAAAAGTTAGTTCAGCTTGACAAATACGTTGTTTCAGATCGTAATTAATCCTTTGTATAAACTGTTCACAACCAAAACAGAAAACAGGAGATACTGTGAGAGACAAACTCATCTCTGATAAATATTTCTCTTTTTAATATTTGAAGATCTTTAACTGCTTAATCAGAATACTCGAACACGCTTGAAAAACGCCTGTATGGTCGGTCACCATCGTGTTAATAATGCGCTATGTGCGTTTTGCGTTACACTGGATACCTGCCTGATCTTCATACTTCAACGTCAATACTGGACACCACCATATCGTGTGTGACTTAAGGTGTGCAACAACCACAAACAATCAAATCAAATGTTCGCTGCCGACTAAAATGGGTGGTTAAACAGCTCGATTTTGGCACGGAACGTCCTCCCAACTGCCCAAGGCCCACTGAAAGGACAAGTAATGTCAGCATGGCATGTATCCTGTAAATGCGTAATGTGTACTTCCTGAACGCGCAAAACGTTATGAATGCGATTGTCAGCCATACGCCTGTGTACTTCACGCATAAACACCTCAGTGTCAGCTTCATTGCTCGCAATGGACATCCTGGGACGTACGTGAATTATCAATTTTTCCATCAATAATATAAGACCTCATATCCCCTTTCAAGAGTAAATGTAAAATGTAGGCCTAAGCACAGTTATTTAGCCACATATTGTGCATTAGGGCCAGATCAAGGGATGTGTGGGCCAGGGCAGCCTCTTATCAGCTTATGTCGGGCCTCTGAGACATTCTTCCTAACTTCTATGAATCGTAGTCTTTCTCTGCCTCGAAACAATCAATCTGTCATTCCACGATACAACTGCGACAGTTCTTATTCTACGTTAGTCAATACTGGTAAATTATAAGGGCCCTTAATTGTTTGAGAGCCCCTGGGCGGAACCGAGACACGTGTCGCCTCACACTTTTCTCAATTTTTTCAAACAAGAAAATTCATTTTTCCAGGGGCAAATAGGCTTTTCAGAAAGGATAAGTGCCCCTTTTCAGAAAAAAAACGTGCCCGTTCAAACATTTAAAAGCTTGTCGAATCTATTCATTGAAGAAAGTAAACAAATAATATCCTAAAAATGTGAATATTTTACCCCCTTTGCACTCATGACATTGGGGGCCAAACAGCCCTACTTTTTTCTAAATGAAAAAAATTCACATGTGCCTGTATACATGCCTACCTCTATTTTCTGCGCTATAATTTGTAAAACCTCTTCAAAATAGGATCTTGCTAGAGTGTTTATTCCCAAAAAACTTCATTAGTGAGGCAACTTTAAAATGAGGCCTGGGGTGATACACGATGAGGACCGTCACCCAGGCCTTTGTCATAAACTGACGTGCTCTTTCCCACCTTCTTTGCAAAGTTAAAAAAGTGCCCCATTACCAGTTTACAGAGATAAAACTTTCTTACAAATATTAAAGACAGTTTCCGTCATCAGCAAACAGTTATATAACTGATCTTGTTATTGATCGAATGAAGAAAGTAATACAACATTTGCTATGTGCGTGCCCAAATTTCAATACTGTGGCTCCTTCAATTTTAGGTCCAGACCAGAGATGCAGGAAGGGTCACCTCCCAGGAGGCAAAAACTCCCCACAAATTACAGATGACAAGTGGAAAAATTGCACTGGTAAAATAAGTTTCCATCAAAAGTTGCTACTGTTCGGAAAACTTTTTCCCCTACCCTCGCTTCGTACGCCTCTGGTCCAGACAAAACTTACAAACCACTTGTCACCTAATTACTGACTCGCTGAAGACTGATCGCGAACTTGGGCTATCTTTTCCAATATACACACTGGTATTCCGAGTTTAATATAAATTTTCCAATGTTTGTAGATATTGGTATAAACTTTTGCTATTTCCTGAATTTTGATCCTTAGTATTTTCAAGGTTGCAAATTTAAAAAAACTTAAAAAACATGGGAACAGGAATTTACGGATCAACGAAAGTTTAGTAGTTTTCTGATACTTTCAAAATATATTGGTCCAAAATTTCCCTAAAATCCTGTGCCCCAGTTCAAATACTTTCCCCCAGACAGCCTTGGACTGGTCATTGTGCCACAGTGCCAATGACACAAGAGTCCCTTGCTCCTATCCTCCGAGGTCCCTCCCCGATATATTCATATTTTTATAATTCTGATATCCATGAGCACATGGTCCCTCTCCAGTCATTTAATGGCACGACCTAAAGCATCCCAGTCCGACTCCGCCACCACAGCTTCCCCTTGACGAGGCCGCGGTTGTGTACATGCCCATATAATAAGACTATAATGAGGATTTCCACTACGTTCTATACTCTTTCATTTCAAGCAACTATTTTCCCCAATTTTGCGTCTATTCTATGTACCGCGCAAAACATTCAGAAGTGTTGTTGTTTTTCACGTCTGTTGATATATTCGTAATTCAGAAAATTCTACCCAGAATCTAAGCTGTTTGGCAGCAGGTGGCCACGGGCCTTTCACAATTAGCTGATTAGATATTATGCTTTGCGATAACTTCACAGACACCTGCACGCTAAGAGGACGCAGGGAAGGGCCAAACTAAGAAGTGGGTACAGGGACGTAATGGGGATGTTAGAAAATTGTTCTCGAAGGACAATTCCTATTTTGACTATTTCGTCGGCAAAAACATGGTATTTAAGGAAAATGGTAGAAAATTGATATATTTATACCTTCATGGTTTTTTTTTTTTTTTCACCTTTGAAAATATTTGGAAAATATCAATGATATTTGGAAAATATCATACTTAGTTATTTTTATGGCACCTCCCTCATCCTGACAGCGATCTTAGTCGGGCAGAGATGTAAAATTTCGGATGTAGACCTGCTGAAATCAAAGATATATCTGAATCATCTGACTTGTCTAGATATCAAAATTATTTCCGACTCCTCCTGACTCGGCATGATGATGAAAATATATGCTTGGGCTGTTGGGCACGCCTATGTAACTAAAAAAAGGACTCCGTAGGAAGCACATCCACGCAAGACTCTCGCAAGTCCAACTGTCCAATAAGAATATTGAAACTAAAGACATGATTCACCTGTCTGATCGTAAAACATATAGCGAGTAAAAAATAAGAACCTGACCTGAAATGTGTATCAAACCAAGCTAAGTTTGTGACAAAAGTGGTTGCGACAAAAGTGGTGACCTGGAAATTCGTGACGAAAATGGGCGAACGTTGCGACAAAATTGGTAACCTCGTTTGTGACAAAAGTGGGAGACGTTGTGACAAAAGTGGTGACCTATGGTAGTAATGACAATAGTGGGCGTTGTGACAAAAATGGTTGCTACAGTTGTGTTTCACTGGGGCAAGAGCATTTTGGCGCCCTCCTCCCACTCAAAAAAATGCTCCTAAGAGTAAAACATTCGGCACATAGATGTAAGTTGACGGCATGCACCGTTTACACAAAGTTAGATGGCAGATAAATTGATCGAGTCGATTAGTTGACGGTACATAGTAAATTCGTGATTTTCCCCACATGCTCACAGGCAGTCTTATATAGGGGCCTTCGGGAAACCCTGTGTTTCTTGTTATTGGGGAACAGAAAATTGCTTAAAATCGTATCAAATCCAGGAGCGAAGCCCCTGAGTACGTTTGTTGTGATTCTGGTAGCAGGAAATTGCTTAAAATCAGTGTTTTAAATTTAGAGTCGAAGCCCTGATAGGGTCAGGGGAAGGAGGGAAGGGGAGGGGCGAAGCTCGCGGAAGCCTCACGTTTCACGTGATTTTAATTGCAGAATATTGCTTAATTTTGTGTCAAATCCAGGGTCTGCATTTCCCGCGATTTTGAAATTACAAAATTGCTTAATATTGTGTCATTCCAAGATTGAAGCCTGTCAAGTGCTCAAGGGGCGAAGCTCTCGGAAGTCCTGTGTTTCTTTCTATTTTTCTAACAGAAAATTGCGTAAACTCATGTCAATCCCAGGGCGAAGCCCTGCACCTTTGGTGATTTTGACATTGCTTAAAATTGTGTCAAATCTAGGAACGAAGTTCTGGTATGGACTCAGGGGCTACCTTTTTTCGTGATTTTGATCTTTTGATAGCAGAAAATTGCTTTTAAAATGAGTCAAATTTATGGGCGCAGGGCGCAGGGCGCAGCCACCGGAAGCGCTGCATCTATTTTGAAAGCAAAAATGATTTTGATAGCAAAATGTTTTGATGAAAATTGCATATGTACGCTCATAGGCGCCCTGGGGGTATTTTTGGCGTGAATTTGGTATCAGAAAATTGTTTAAAATCGTGGCAATTTCACACTAAAAGGAATATACATTTTAGAAAAAAATATTCAAATGTAGGATCCCATGTTTTTGATGTAAGAATAAAGCATTAAGAAAAAACATTTACAACGTTTATTTTGTAAAAGATACAAATTGCAGAAGTTGAGAATAAAAAGAACAAAAATATATTATCAGGACAACTTTTGCGCCCCTGTAAGCATTCGACGACCTCTTCACTGCACTGGGGAAAGTTGCCCACTGACACCCTGCCACCACCCCACTGTTCACTGTTTCTTAGTGCAGACTGGGCAATAATATTCATAGACAACTCATTATGACGTCGCTCCTGTATCAGGTTTTATTATGTCACATATCACGTATTTTTTGTATCATTAAACATTGGAGAACACTTTTCTCGCAAAAACCATTTATTTCCGGCAAATGTGCTTTACTTGCAGGAATCTAAGATTTATTCACCTGCCAAAACTATTCAAAGAAGATACAAAACACACATTTTTCAATTCCATAGGGAAAGGTAAAATCAAAGAAGGTAGTAAATCAAGACTCTATTGAATGAACTTGTAACATAAATCTCATACATAAATTTCTGTTACATTTGGCTCTGCAATGAACCATTTATTTTCGGCAGACAGTGAGACATTGACAGACAGTGAGACACTGACAGACCGTGAGACACTGACAGACAGCGAGACACTGAATACTTCATGAACATCAGGTGGGATTAATTCCAACCCATGTAACAATCTGACAATTCTGACGCTTAAATCGAATAGCTGAATGTGAGGCGTTTTCGCTGAAACTCTAATAAAATCGAAACTTGCCAAGTATTCCGATCAGCACCTCCCTGTTTCACATTTTGGAGTATATCAGAAATGCAAGATGCACCTATCGGGAGTTCTCGCGTTGCTCTTAGTGACGACATCCTCTGGTAATTATCATTTGTTTTAATTATTTAGTTTTGTTTTTGTATTATTTGCACAATGTATTACTTGAAATATAGTCTTAATTATTATTTAACATATTTGTAATGCTCAATGTGTTTCTACACCAGATGAATACAAACCAGAGCTATATATACGTGTAGAGATAGAGGTACATTTTTGGTATTCCTAAGGATTGTGGTACCACTGCATGGAAGACTGGACCGGATGCACAAAGCTGTTTATGTGGTCTCATTTCTGACACACTGCGTATTATCGTCGCACGCTTCTGATTGTTGTATGAAAGGTCTTCTTTCAAAGAATGTGTCTTCGCTTAGGTTTTGGAGGATGTGTAGCTTGAATTTCTCTCTTAGAAAATCTTTGAAACGCAGAAATTTCTTTATAGCTTTTGAGGTTGAACCTCACTAGTCCTTCTTTCTTAGCAATATACGGTACATATAAAATGAAAGAAACTTGTGGTAAGTTTTTGAAATTTACGTAACTGAAAATATAAGATAATTCTCCAAATTTGCAGAAAATTGGCAAAACATTGACCAAATATGAAAAAAAATTTAACGAGAATTAAAGAAAATTGCCCGAAAGTAAAAGAAAATTGCCAGAAAAGGAAAGAAAATTAAAGAAAATTACCTGAAAATTCGAAGAGAGTGCCCGAAAATCAAAACAAATTTCCCGAAAATTGCAACAAAAATTGTTCGTGAAAATTTTTTTCCCGAGAATCAAACAACATTGTCTAAAAAGGAAGGAAATTGAAGAAAATTACCCGAAAGTCTAAGAAAATTACCCGAAAGTCTAAGAAAATTTCCAGAAGACAGAACAGGATATATGATCCTAGTATTGGGGGACACATTGAAGCAGTAATTACCGAATGCTGATTTGAAAATGTGCCGATAATATGTGCATGGTGAAAATGAACAACGAATCTAGCCTGTCAGGCTTTATATCACCTATAAAATTCATCGTTAGTTTAACATAGAATTTTGCATTCTTTTTTAATATTTTATAATTCCATAATTGAGTGGTAATTTTTTTCACTTTTCTGGAAATATTTTCTTTAATTTTACTCAAACTTCCATAAATTTTACAATTTTATTTCAATAAATTCCTAATTTTATATTCTAATTAGGAATGACAATGCACGCAACAGGAAAGTCAATCTTGCAAGGGCACCCCCTCCCCTGCTGCTTGCTGCAATGATCAAGCTATGGACGAAAATACCTTATCCATGGGAATTTGATACATACCTACTACGTGCGTAACACTTAAAAACGTAAAATGCTGTTTTGATCAAAATATCTTTCAAATTTAATACAATGAACAATGCCAACTAAACCAAAGGTGCCGCATGGTGTTAGACGATTAGGTTTTCGATTCATGCTATTGTTTTATAGACATGTTGAGTATTCAGGGCGGACTGGAAAGAGGTCGGAAAACACGAAGCCAGGTCAGGTCATTGTGGGGTATCTGAGGGTGACCCCAGTGGAAGGTGACCCCAGTGGGAGGTGACCCCAGTGGGAGGTGACCCCAGTGGGAGGTGACCCCAGTGGCAGGTGACCCCAGTGGCAGGTGACCCCAATGGTAGGTGACCCCACTGGGAGGTGACTCCAGTGGAAGGTGACCCCAGTGGAAGGCGACCGCAGTGGGAGGTGACCCCAGTGGGAGGTGACCCCAGTGGGAGGTGACCCCAGTGGGGTGACCCCAGCGGGAGTGGGGGTGACCCCAGTGGGAGGCGACCCCAGTGGGAGGCGACCCCAGTGGGAGGCGACCCCAGTGGGAGGCGACTCCCTGTGGGAGGCGACCCCAGTGGGAGGCGACCCCAGTGGGAGGTGACCCCGGTGGGAGGTAGCCCCCAGTGGAAAGACCCCCCAGTTGGAGGTGACCCCCACTGGGAGGTTACCCCCAGTGGGAGGTGACCCCCAGTGGGAGGTGACCCCAGTGGGAGGTGACACCCAGTGAAAGGTGACCCCCAGTGGGAGGTGAACCCCAGTGGGAGGTGACTCCAGTGGGAGGTGACCCCAGTGGGAGGTGATCCCAGTGGGAGGTGAAGAGGCGGAGCCTTTAAAGTTGGGAGACGTTAGAGGACTTTGGCTCATACTGTCATAGTCGCCTAGCTTAAATTTGGTCTTATTTATTATATCATTTAATTTATTTCTTTATTTCTTATTTTTGTTTACAGGCCATCAGGCCACTTTTCATTGTTATGCTTGAATACATTATCTCAACGTATAATAAGTTTATACTGTGGTAGAATTCACTTCTATTCCGTAATGCATTTGGGAGACCGCTATAGATTCAATATACATTTAGTCCGGGAGATATATCAACCATGGAGCTACCATTTAGAATGGCAGCTCATGTATGGACACACACAATCCCATAGTTTTAGTAGGGAGCTGCCATATTTAGTAATGGCGGCTCCCTAATTTTAACACCACCTTCCTCAATAAACTTAGATGAGAAAGGCCAATAATACAAACCCTTTCCACCTGTCCACCCCACTAGCTGCTTTATTGGCTCACTTTTATCCACAACATGTAAAGGAACAAGGTATGCGTATGCTAAAATCTTTAATTTTAAACAATCGTACGATTGCCTTTACCTGATTTACAAAATACACAGAGCAAACTATTTGACAATGTTTTCATAATTGCCTGATTGTAGGATTAATTGGAACAAGCATGCAGCATTTTTTACCAAAAATACTTGCAGGTGTTAGAAACACTTTCAATTTCCTTCAACAATAAATTGTTTTAAATTTTTCCCAGGTAGAAAAATTTATAGGTTTTCTGCTACTTTTTTTCGTAGTTTCTCTAGTTACGTCCTTTAAACGTTTGTAATCTCACATGCAAGGTGCAGTCAGACTTTTATTAGCATTGAGGTGGGGGCAAAATATTATAACCAAAGACCGTGGATGAATTTTGAATAAAATAAAAACTTATTTTAACTTTCTGCGCATAATCTAAATACTTTTCATGTTATTCCAAGGGTAGAAGAGGATTTATCTGTCCTCAAGATTCTTACCCGGGCCTCATTTTATTCTCCTGGCCCCTGGCATTCTTATTCATACTCCGCCCTGGCCTCATTCCTACCCATGCTCCACCGCTAGCCTCATTCTTACCCATATTCTACCCCTGGCCTAGCCTCATTCCTCATTTTTACCCACACCGCCCCTGGCCTCATTCCGCCGCTCAGTCTCATTCTTACCCATACTCCGCCCCTGGCCTTCTTACCCATACCCGCCCTTTCTACCCTGGCCTCATTCCCCACTGGCCGCCCATGGCCTCATTTTTACCCACACTCCGCCCCTGGCCTCATTCTTACCCATACTCCGCCTCTGGCCTCATTCTTGCCCATACTCCGCCCCTGGCGTCATTCTTACCCATATTAGATACATGAATCCAGATTTCCCACTCATCGGTGAGTTAGAAGAACCCTCAAGCTGAGTCTCTTCCTCAAACATAAAATAACCACAACCTTTATGATCCCCTCCTGAAATACACACAATGGCACAAAAATATCCAGATGTATCCTCGATGTATGAATGCAGAATGTGTGGGTGAGCAGTGGCGAGTCTAGTGGGAATTATTAGAGGCTTAGCCACCCTCCCAAAAAATGCTGGAATAGCTCCCCAAATAAAGAGTGTCAGACATGGGAGGTTTGATAAAGAAAGGGAATAGCTGAACGTTTTTAATTTGATTTGATTTTTGTAGGGGGAATACTCCCCCACAACTTCAAATCTAGACACAAACTTATGGGTGGGGAAAGGTAGGATGGATTGGCAGGAGCGTAACTTGACTTTGATCCCGAGGGAGAGGTTGGGGTCACGTGTAAGTCAAATTTGCATGACAATATTTTGCATTTGTCCGATAACAAAAAGATGTATATGTCTCTACACAATCACACAATATAGAACAGTTGGGGCAGATCACCCCCCCCCCCACCACCACCACCATCATCATGGCCCCTGACGAGACCTATAGGGCGAAGCCTTGGTTGGGGTCCAGGCGAGCGAACCCCCGGAAGCTCCTTAAGAATTTTTGTTTTGCTGTACAGCTGAAAATCAACACAAAGTTTGATAATATGATTGATGAAAGAAAGACAATTTTCATTTTAATATTAAAATCTACTCAAATAATCATTTGAGTTACCATTTGTAAACAGGCAGAGGGGAAATTGTCCTATCGCTGCAAATTTAATAAATTCGGACAAAATTGTGGGGCTCATGGGCAAATCCTGCAACTAGCTTGGGTCCAGTGGCGAAGCCCTGGAAGCTCTGAAGTTTTCTTGATTTTTATGCCCCATAATGGTTTAAAATCAACACAAATTTCCCAAATGTAAGTGATGAAAAGAAGACAATTTCATATTTGTTTAATCTATTCAGATAAGTATTTGCAGAATTTCCTGCAAAGTGAGAAAATTCAGGGAAATTGTGAGGTTCATGCATGGGCGAAGCCTTGGAAGCAGCCGCATAGGAAAGTATTTGATATTTGGAGCCAGATTTTATCATTTGCCTCAACAAACTGACAAACCTCAGTACCAAAATGTATGCGTCTCTTATCGGTCCAAAAACTTTATAAAGAGGTGGGGGGGGGAGTCGTTCAATTATTGGAAATATTGTTACAAGTTTGCACCAATTACCAAAAAATTATGGAAATTTAACAAAATTTGTAAATTTACGAAAATAAAGGACATTTTAAAAATATTGAAGAAAATGGAGGAAATTGCTAAAAATTGAAGCAAATTTCCCCAAAATGAAGGAATTTGCACAAAAATTGAAACAAATTCACGAAAACAAAAGTAATTTTACAAAAATGAAAGAAATTGCACAAAAATTGAAACAAATTTCAGGTAAATACACAAAATATTACGAAAAATTAAGAAAATTAACAAAAATCGAAGAATTTCAGAAAAAATATGCAATGGAATCTGAATGGACTCCTTAAACTGTTAAAATAAATTCGTTATAGCCTTTATTAATGGGGGACCAAAATGGTACTTGCCAATATTACCATTTCAAACAGGCAGAAGTCTGAAGAATTCCCTGAAAATTGAAAAAATTCGGTCGAAATTGTGGACGCATGGACAAATTTCCAAAATGTAAGTGATGAAAAGAAGACCATTTGAGATTCTATATTGTTAATATCTACTGCGATAAAAATTACCATTTCGAAACAGGCAGAGGAGAAAATTCCCCTGAAAATAAAGAAAAATCGGTCGAAATTGTGTACGCATGGGCAAAGCCTTGTAAAAGGTCCAGTGGCAAAGCTCCAGAAGCTCTGAAGATTTTTGTGTTTGATATCCAAAAAATGATGCCACTTCATCTGTTCATGATGCAGTAGGAGAAATTTTCCCTGAAATTGAGAAAACTTGCAGGCAAAATTGTGGGATTCACAGACAAATTCCCGGCTTAAAGGTTTCTTGTTTTGATGCCCCAAAATGGCTGAAAATCAACGCAAAGCTCTCAAATGTAAATCGTGGGGTCCGGGGCGAAGCAAGAGCAAGGATCCAGGAGAAGAAGTCCCGCTTAAGGGCCCCTTTGGAAGGGGACCAGGGGGAAAAGACCCGGAAGCTCTGAAGATTTATTGTCTTTGATGTCCCAAAATATCTGAAAATCAACACAAACTGATCAATTTCGAAAAAATCAACACAAACTGATCAATTTCGAAATTTCCTGAAAATTAAGAAAATCTGGGCAAAATTGTGGGGCTCAAAGGTGAAGTGAAGTCTTGGTCTATTTTTTTTTTTATCCCTAAAATGACTTAAAATCAACAAAAAAACCGAATTATAAAGAAGAAGAATTGTTGATGAAAAGAAGGAAAAAATTAAATTATAATGTTCAAATCTACTCAGATAAGCATTTGGGTTATTATTTCTAAGCACTGTCAGGCAGAAAAAAAATTTATCCTAAAAATTCGTCCACAATATTGTTGGGTTCGGGGATGCAGCTCTAATAGGGTCCAAGGGGCAAATCCCTTGTAAGATTTCTAGTTTTGATGCTCAAAAATGACCCTTGACTTTAAGTGCGTGGGCGGACATCTTTCTTATATATGTTTCCTGCAGTTGTCCAACCCGAGTCCAATCAGCAGATCAGCATCATACCAAGTCGAGTGGAGACATGGGAGATGATTCTGATATCTAGACGATTCAGCCATGATTGAGATGTATCTCTAATTTAAACAGATCATACAGACATCCAACATTTTGAAATCTCTGCCCGACTAAGTTCCCAAGTATGATGTTGTCAGCATGATGCCGAGTCAGGAGGACATGATTCTGATATAACTATTCGGGCATGATTGAGATGTATCTCTGATTTAAACAGTATATCTGACAGTTTATATCTCTTACCGACTTATCTACCTACTGTGGTGTAGCGGTTATTATACCTGTCTACAGACCACAAGGGCCCGGGTTCAATCCTGGGGTGGGTAGACACGCCAGTGCACCACAACTGGTTATCAAAGGCCGTGGACATTGACTTGGTTGTCGATGTTATGTCTGTCCGTACGTCGTACCTGTGTTCTCGTCCGGGTCGTATTAAGCGTTTCGTGATAGCATTTGTACTATCATAATCGAATACGCAGGCGACGACCCCGTCATTGTAATTGTCTTCAACTCTCTCTCTTACCGACTTAGTGCCCAAGTATGTTGTCAGCATTATGTGCCGAGTCGGCGGTCGATAGGATGTGATTCGGGTATCTAGTTTAGTCAGGCATGACTGAGATATACTCTGATACCAGTATACAAGTGCATCTGTCATTCATTCTACATTTCTGGCCGACTAAGATTGGTATCCGGCCAACGGAGCTGGAATTAGGGCCGAAGGGGGAGGAGGAGGGGGTAGGGGGAGAGGTTAAGAGAGCAAAAAACTATGATTTTATCCAAAACATTTTTAAAAGTATTTTGTATATTTTGCGAAAAAACATAAAGGTATAACCATATTGATTTTCCTACAATTTTGTTTCAATATAGCAGGCCATTTTTTTGCCAGACGAAAATTAGAATTGCCTGATGAAAAGATATTTCTAGGAGGGGTGTCACACCCCCACACCTCTTAAGTTACGCCCTTGTGGATGGGGTACAGAGGGATATGTACAGAGCAGAAGTAGAACACATTACCTTGACATGTTCTTCATGATAAAAACGGATTAGCTTAAGAGTCTTATAAATTGTTGAAGCTATACTTTGTCAGACCTAATACACAGTCAAACAGTATCAGAAACATTTTGGAAGGATATGATAAGAGATTGACACCTGAGAGGGGCATTATACCCTGTGGGGTGGGGGAATATTATACATTTATGTATAAAATGCATGTCTCTGTGAAGTATTTTTGTTGTTATATGAATACAATGTTAGAATATATGTAGACGATGCTTCAAGTATTGGTACATTTAAGAGATGATATACTCCTTAGCAACCAAGATATATGACAGAAGTTAATCCTGATTTAATCTTACTATTGTTGCTTGCTTTAATGGGGTGTGACAAATATACAATGCAAAATATAATCACTTTTGAGCTTTCTTTTGATATCAGCAGAAGTATTGTTGCCAAGCAAATGCTACTGCATAGCAACCAAATCCTAATGTTAGGTATTTTAGGCATTTAAATGACATTTATTTTGTTCATTTAAAAAAATTAATTTTGATTAAGAGAGTTTTCTGCAGCAAACCAATCATTTTCATCCCAAAATATTTTGTACAAACTGCTGCGTTGCTAAGAAACTTGCCCTTAGCAACCACAATTAGTGTTTTTTATTGTTTTCTCGCATTATTCATTAATGTGCAACTTTCAAACATGGGAACATGCAAACCTTGCTTTGTGACGGTATTTCAATTTTAAAATAAAGGTTTTAAGTACTACCCTGACGAGGACTTTGGAACGAAAGAAAACAAGCCTATGGCCCATGGTCATGATGCAAAAAAAAAGCGTCATGTTCTTCAGCCATTTTACCTTCTTGACGTCTACAACGTGCACGTGAACATAGGGCGTACGTTATTTACGCCACCATAAGATTGTTTATATATATATCCACCAAACCATATATGTCTTTTTTTGCATGCAGTTTACGCAAGGATGTGTGTATCTACATCCTTGGTCCACGATACCGTTCCTCAACTTCGTGCTCTTCCGGGAACTTTGCCGGGTATTCTGAAGATATCGTGGCATTCTCCCACTCTTAACATGGACGCATGCCCCATTACAAGGTACAAACTCACATATGCTAGAGTACGGCTTCTGGCATGCCAGAATAGTCAGAGATCTACGGATGCAACCATATACGTTGAAGGGGATACCCGTTCACTAACTCTGAGAAACCTATACCACTTTGCTGAGTATGAAATCACAGTGCAGGCGGTATCTAATGTAACTGAAGGTGCTCTAACATACGTGAGAGCAAATACGTCTAGTAAAGGTACGTTCAAAACACTCATCCAATGTTTTATTTGTCCTCAGTGTACGAAAAGGTTGGTATGGGGTCAGAAAATGTTATACCAATAAATGTTTGTACCACCCAAGGAAGATCCTATCAAATGACTGATAGACAAAGCTGGTCTCGGGTGGGGTAGGCGGGGAGGGGGCAAGAGGATCATCGGTAAATTGGTAAATAATACATCCAGGGGCGTAGCCAGAGGGGGCAGAGGGCATGTTCCCCCGTTCTAGAGGACCTGCCCCCTATTGCCCTTACTTGAAATGACAGATTATAGTGTAATTGTTCATTGCATCATTTAGGGGTCATTAATCTCGCCCCGCAAAAAGTAACCCTGCCCGCTCTTCCCCTCCCCAATACCAGTGCCTAGCAGCGCTACTGAGTACATCATGGTATTTTAAAAGCGACGTGGTATTATAAAGGCGAACATCTCCTTTAATCTTGGGAAAATCTCCTTTAATCTCGGGGAAATCTTCTTCAATCTGAGGGAAATCTCCTTTAATTTGAGAAAATTATTTAGATAATTTCTTCTTTTTCGGAAAATTTGCCAAATATCACTAAGCTTTCCAATTTCACTGCAATATTTCTCCCAATCGGACAGAAGGCCTGCAACTGTGAAGGATGCAGCATTGCATAAACATTCATGGAATAAACCAAGGCGTACAAATATTACCGTTCGAGAGGGGGGGGGGGGGCGCAGTCAACATTAATCATATACATGGCATATGCCTCTATGTATGGCACACGACTTTTTATTTGATTTTGTCTAATTATCAGTTTCAGTGTACATGATCTGTTGTTCATATCTTTTGCAATAGTAACTGTTATAAAATTGCGCGTCATCCTTTTTAAGATTTGCAAAAGAGGGGGCGGGCACGTTCCCCCGGCCTCCTTCTTCGCGGCCCATGTATTCTCCGTTTGAAAATGTGCATCGCCCACAAATAATAAATAGCTGCAAATTCATTATGATAACCGTTTTAATATTCTAGTGTGTAATAACTATTTCACTGAATAATGAACTATTTACTATTCTTCGTCTACATTCTGACATTTATGGTCCTTAAGGAAAATCTATCATTGTTTTACTCTGAAATTTAGATCAATATAGACAGCGGCGTAGGAAGCTATCTGGCTATGACGATAGGCCCAAAATGTATTTTTTGTCCCAACAAAGTTGAACAAACCAATGAAAAAGGTATGAGTCTTTTAAAGCCAAAAACTATTTGTATTTTTGCCAATTTTCCAACATTTCCAAACAATTAAAGAAAAGAAAATGTCCTGAAAATAAAGGAAACTTCCCGAAAATTAAAGAAGCCATTCCGAAAATGTACAAAACTTTAATTTGAAAATTAGAACAGAATTACGAAAATGAAGGAAAGTTCCTTAAAACTGAAAAGACTTCCCGAAAAGTTAAGATTTCCTTATAAGCGCTGTTGGAAACTCAATTTACCAGTGCAATATTACCACTTTTGAAATACAGCTTTAATTTCAATTTCAAGATATTTGAAAGGATTAATTAAAAGGAAATTAAGTTAATCGAGAAAACAACATATATATAATGATAATTATTACAAGAGGTCAAATGTGACGATTAGAGACCAAAGACTGTCATTATTGTTTTATCATCAGAAATCTTCACACGGTAAACCTCAAGCTGGTTATCAGCCCAATCACTTCTTACCAGGTGTAAAACTTTGATCAGTTTTTGTATTGCTTCTGATATTACCCGTCTTGAACATTTACAATGACATAATTCAGGTTGATACCACATAAACAATTTCTCTGGGATTCGAATAATTATTCCAATGAGCCATACCAAATTTATCCTTTGAGGGTCTCATGGGGTAAAGCCCTGCATTTTGCGCATTTTACCCTTTTCGAAATAATCATACTTGAGCAGGTAGTGAAATGCCACCAAAATGCAGCAGAATATGTTTGAAACTGGGAGCAAAAATTGTAGGGACACCCTCCACTTATTTTGAAATACAGCGATAGTATACAACAGGTATGCCATACGGCTGTATGGCTGTATGGCATACCCGAAAGGACAGTCCCCTTCCCCACTCCAACCGAAAATTAATCGGTCCGAAAATTGCTGGTCGCGTCTTTTAATTTCAAATTTGCTGTCACGAAAGTCGAAAAATCGGAATGTGACAACAATCTGAATATTCATATGGCATTACCCCCCGCAGTCTAATTACGCAAATGAGGCACGATTGTGTACCAATTGGCCCACCTTATGGAGGATCGTCCTCAGATTAGTGGGATCATGAAAACGAGGTCCCCAAAAACGTTCATTTGAATTTTCTAGCTTAAAAGCAATAAAATTCGGTAAATATTAGATGAACAGAACCACTGCCAATTTCTCTTCATTGTTTGTTTGGGCTCCGAATCAAAGTAACTCAACATTGAAAATCGGGGTGGTTCGCATACTAGGTACAGGGCCCTTTTGAAAGTATCACTGTCAATCATGAACAAAATTATAAAACTGCATTTCAGCTATCATTAGACGCGTGATTTGAGATACTGGCGTGAAAAAAGAACCTCACGCCTTTGTCAAATATTATTTTTCTCATGGAGGCGAATTTCTTCGGATAATCACAGCCAGATCTGTCGAAAAAGGAAAAAGGGGGTGTACTAAAGTCGGCTCGACAAGATCAAACCACATCAAATGTTAAAATTGCTAGTAGGAATCTGCAAAATATTCCAAATTTGTATTTGTGCGACTTGATTATGCATAGGCCCTACTTTGGAATAAGAGAAGACAATTTAAAATCATCAGACCTTCACTATTGGCGGAGGAGGGGGTAGGGGGTGGTACTTCGTCCACTCAATATAATTATTGGGAGCCTTGGGGCTCCGGTTCCTTCGGCACGGACGCCATAAATGATATAGATATGTATGACATATGTACAATTCAATTGCTTATATGTGCCTTACGGTTTTTGTTTTTCTATAAGGTGAGCAATTTCGAGCTGGACACAATTGCAATTGCAGTGACGGTGAGTCTAAAGAAAATTGTGAAGGTAATTGATTATTTTTTTTATAAATATAAAAAAAAACTGATGGCAACTGGGTGAGCCAATGAGAAATAGTTTCCTAACTAATAATCTGCTTCAAAGAAATTTTAAAACAACCTATGGTAAATTGTGGAGACCATTGTTGTGGGGCCCATGGGCGAGCGCCTGATTGCCCGTGCACCCTTGGCACCACGTTCCAAGGCATTGGACCCATGCAGTTGTGAACTTGAGGGGCAGGAGGGGCACTGATTTAGGGGCACTGACTTAGCAGCTCAGTCAAACTCAAACGGCTGTTCGATATGCTTAAATTTTTTCGACTTAAAATTGAGAGGTACGAGATAAAAAGGCTTTTGCACTTTTATGAGGCGTTAATGGTTAATGATATTTCAAGGAGATCATGGTCGTCCTGTTGCCCTTTTTGTTTCCGAACCCCATATATCTGTATATGCACTTCGTCTTGCACTAACGGTGCATGTGATTCAAGGATTGCTATCGAATTGCCCTTAATGGTAGTTTTAATACAAATTGAAACAGTGAAGGCATTAGACTGGTAGATTTATATGTGTACCAATACTCATTTTCGTAATTCTAGAATCTGTAAAAAAAAAAAAAATGTTTTAAGCTCACATTTCTCTACAAAATAAGTATAAACCTACCATAGAAAGTATTGTAAAAGTTGTTCGAAACGTAAATAAAACAAACATTGAGACACATCAAACTGATAAAACTGATAAAATAAGATGATGTATGTATCAAATATATTATTAAAATGTTCGTTTGATTTATTTTGTTACTTTAGGACATTCGGTCTGTGGTGGCGGTTACAAGCTCTTCGGGGCGTCTTGCTATGCATTTAGCGAAGCGGCCGTTTCCTTTGAAAAGGCTAGTGAGAAGTGCGTTGCCGACGGCGGCCATCTTGCTAGCATAACCGATGGGGATGAGAACAATTTTGTTGCCTCACTTGCAGGAGGAGTCAGAAGTTGGATCGGAGGTAGAAGATCTTCAAAAGAAGATGGTAATAAACGATGCTGAAAATATAAAATCGCGCAAAATGAAATATAACGCACGCCACCTTCCACAAAAGAGATCGCCCCACACACAAATTTGAGGAGCATCACTGACTCCAATGATAATATATCAAATGTGCTATATTTAGCTCAAAATGTTTTTTGATACAAATGGGCTAGGTACTCTATATAAATTATCTGTCATAAGAAGGTTTAAGCTGTAAAAAAGCTTATCGAAAAAGAAAGGTAGACCTATGCTTGTACTTTGTGTGGTCGTTGTCATAGCAATACATTTTGGAGAGGTTTTGAAAGCGAGAGTGACAAATTTAATTGAAAAAACTATTGTAGTCATTTGTACTTGATACGTACGCTGCAGGGTTAATAATTAAATAGGGAATCTTGTCTCAAGAAAATTGCTCGACCTGTCACCATTTAGTCCGATACATATAGCGATGTCACCCTCCGCGGCCGGTGGTAATGATCGGATGATTGCTTTGTCAGTAATTGTGTAAATATTTTGACCAATCAGAAACGTTGGTTTGCATTATATGTTTGAGCTTTACTCACTTTTTTCTTTTTAGAAATGTTAGGTCTGGACCACGGCCAATTTTCTGAAGGAAATCATTATGAGGAGTCAACATTTAAGAATTTTATATAGCATAGCATTTTGCTTACTGGTTTATTGGTTCCGATGCGATAGCATCAGGAACCAATGCGGTCATGATGGCGTGTGTATTTATGCGTGTATGTGTGTGTGTGTGTGCGTGTGTGGGGGTGTGTGTGTGTGTGTGATGGTCAGCTTGCAAACGCGATATCTCAAGAATAGTAAACTGGATTCATATGTGGTACACAGATAGCCTATGGAACGTGGTGTGCCATATTGTTTTTTATGGTGATGTCATGCATATCAATGAGTAGGCGGGGCTTAATGTAAAAATCGCATGTTTGTTTTGTTTCATATTTGGTGTAATTATAATGTTAGATGGTGTGTACATTTTCATGATGTAAAAATGTTGATCATTAATGTGTATAGTGGGCGACAGACATGCGGTTGTTAAAATATAAACATTTCAAGATTTGTACATTAAGACCCGATGTAAAAACGTTGAATTTCACTAATATGCATAGTGGGCTTGGCTTAATATAATTTTATTGGAGAGCTTGTAAACACGGTATCTCAAGAACGGTAAACTTGATTCATGTATATTTGGCACACATATTGCCCATGGTCTGTAGATGTGCCCTATTGTTTTTGGTGATGATATCATGCATATTAATAAGTGGGAGGGGCTTAAAGTGAACATTTTGAAAAAGTGATAAATGAGCTTCTGTATGCCCGTTTTGTATCATATTGGGCATGGTAATTTTGTTGGTTATAGTGTGCATGCTTATATTATCAGCAGATGTCATTAATATGCATGGTGGGCATGGCCTAATGTGAAAGTGCTTACTGATGCAAACACCATACCGTACCCCATGAACGATACATCAGATTTATCCTATATCAGGTACACACAGATGGGTCATGGTCTGTACATATGTTCTAATCTTGTGGTAGTGAATATAAATGAGTAGGCGGGGCTTACTGACAAATTCTTGAAATAGGATAATGAGCAACCGTTTTTGCATCATACTTGTTATGCTAATATTGTTAATTATTGTGCAAATTGCTAATGTTGTCAACATTTTTATTGATCTGCATGGTAGGTGTGGTTTATGAATAAATACCCTTGAACAAATATTTCATGATATGTAATGTCATGACAGTAAGTAAAAATTTTGCAAATCATTCAGCTTATGAAAAAGAAGTTTCGGGACCACAAAACTTTTTAGTTCTGGTTTGAAAGGTCAGACATTTATATCTTCTACAATTAAGGGCAAAAATATTGTGAAGAAACTATCCTGATATCTTCTTTCATTCAACTATTCTAGAGATATTGAATTTCAAAGTTGTACAAAAATAATATGAAAATGACATGGGTAGAAAGTCTACTGTAAAACAGTGACGTCACACCTTCACTTGCTTAATAATTGTTTATGCATTTCACTGTAAAAATCATCAACTTGCCAACCTTGCAAATGTTTGGACGCATCATCTGTAGCATGCAGTTGGCTACGTCGATGGATCCCATGTGCAGTTGACTAAGTCTGTCAGAATGTTTTGCCAAGCATGTAATAAATTATTTAGAATTATAACTTAGCCCCTTGGAGGGAGACCCAAGACCGCCACGTGGAAATCCCTCAACAAGGTAGCTCACCTGCTGACAGCGCATTCTGAATTTCAGTGCATTGTAAAATGACCCACACATGAGTGACATCCGACGACATGGTCTATATAAAATACCATGGTTACGCAGCAATCAAAATGTATATCAAGAGAGTAAATCAAGGATGTTTGATAAAGTGTGTCAAGTGTAAGTTTCCATCTTACTAAGAATATGATCATAAATCTGTAAATAGTCAGGGCCCAGGAGTGGCGGAAGCTTTTTGAATCTGGATGAGGAAAAAGAGGGAGAAGGGGGGGGGGGTAGTAAGTGTAGTGACACAGTATTGGAGGGGCACGGAGGGGCACTTTCACTTTGAAATCATGTACGACAACAGAATAACTCAAGGGAAAATCTCCCCCCTCTCCTTCCCCCGCGTATGTAAATAACCTCCTTGGGCAGTTGAGTTCTCAAAGTTGATTAAATAAAGGCTTTTATTTAAATTATCCATTTTATTGATAATTTGTCGTTTAAAGGAAAGCCTTGAGGCGAACATAAATTTTCTTTTTTCTTGTATTCCCCTGTATTTGAGTTAGGTCATACTCAACTTTGGTACGTACAGTGGTGCTGGAAGTGGGGGTCCAAGGGACTATGACTCCTACGTTTCCGGTCTCCAGTTTTGGTCCCCCACCTTTTCGGGAAAACCCAATTTATTTTCCAGAAACATGATAACAGAAACATTAAAATTATTTCAGGGCTTTGTCCCCCGCCTCCCCCTCCCCCTTCTCCCCCTACCCCCTCACACCTACACACACACACAAATCCGGTGTTGTTGGCTTGGCAAGTAGAGTGTCTATTAACCATTACATCACTTATCATTTCAGGGATGGACTTTCAATGGACAAGCTTGGATGTTTGGAAATTCACGAGCTGGAGGAAGAGAGAACCAAACAATTGGGGGAATAGCGAAAACTGCGTCGAAACGAACTTTGTCCGATCCAGCTGGTGGAATGATCATTTCTGTAACCGGCTCAAGCCTTTGTATGTAAACGATATATGATTTGAATACAAATTTAAATTGTCTTAATAGTTACAGTGATTATCATTAGATTAAAATTAGCATCAAGCTTTAGCATTATCAAAAGCAGCATCTATGTCGCAACAACTTAAGTAAAGTGTAATACATAGACCTAATGGAATTCATCTTCCTGCGAAGTTAGAAGATGGGCTCCATTAAAAGTCGCAAAGTTTACTTAATAGAAATTAATTATGTTAGATTGTTTTGGTAACCTGATGAAAGCGATCGGTATTAAGAGTTCACTTGTATATTAGCCTTCTATTTAGAGTTAGCAAATTTCCTCAAAATATCTTACTTTTTCTTTAAAATTTCCGAAGGTTTTACTCAACTTACCCAAAGTTTTTCCTCACAATATCTGACTTTCTCAATATTTTCAAAGGTTTCGCTCAAAATATCCAAAGTTTCCCTCAAATTTGTATGATTCCCCTCCCCCTTCCCACACACACATCTGAACAAAAGCCTAGCTACGTCAATACCGCAAGTAGGGCTCGCTAAACTCTAGTGAACTTTAAAAGAAACAAAGAGGTTTCTCTAGATTGATTGAATAGTGCAGCTTAGTCTATTGAGGGTTTGAGATAACAACTTTGTAATTATATTCACAA
Organism: Chiridota heheva; assembly: GCA_020152595.1. NCBI lineage: Eukaryota > Metazoa > Echinodermata > Holothuroidea > Apodida > Chiridotidae > Chiridota > Chiridota heheva. The sequence continues at coordinate 604,543 of JAIGNY010001818.1, read as the reverse complement.
AATTGAATACACAAAATTGTGCATTGGGGAAGCAGAACATATTAATCGTGCATGCAGTGGGGTAAGCTCAATTCGATTTACTTGTTTCCCGAAGTATAACACGAGACTAGTTTGATAGGAAATTCGTAGGAATAGCCAGCCTTATCTACTGATGTTTATAAGATCTGCACATCTAATACGATAAGTCTACAGTCTTGGTGCGTTACCATGGGGTGTCATTTACGTACAAAATAGTAATACACTGCTAAAACAGGGGCATATGCGTCACCTCTTAGAGGAACAGTGGCGTAGCCAGAAGAGGCGAAGGGGCGACCCCCCTTCCCCCCCTTAATCCGTCGTTTCAAATTTTAATCCGTCGGTTCAGATTGGTGCCGTCGGTCCAACAGGCTTTGACATCCCAGGTGCTTATTATGTTTTTAGATTTCAAAAGGGTATTAATATATTATACATTTGTGCGATTTTGTATTTAAATACATGAACTAAGACACAGAGATAGAGAGAGAGAGAGAGAGAGAGAGAGAGAGAGAGAGAGAGAGAGAGAGAGAGGAGGAGAGAGAGAGAGAGAGAGAGAGAGAGAGAGAGAGAGAGAGAGTGGGTGGGGGGGGGGTGCTGAAGTGCACGTGATACAGAACAGGCTCATTTCAAACGTTTGACAACATTTACACAAGCTTGTAGTAAATTATTGAAAACCTTTCTTTTAGACAACCCATATTTTTTAAGAGTGACAATAAACCTATCCATGTACAAACGTAAACAATAAAACATTTGTATTCCCACATAATGCGTTTTCATGATTTTTATGTTTTATATATATATATATATATATATATATATATGTATTATGTATATATATACATATATATATATATATATATATATATATATATATATATATATATATATATATATATATATATATATATATATATATATACATATATATATATATATATATATATATATATATTTATATATATATATATATATATATATATATATATATATATATATATATATATATATATATATATATATATATATATATATATATATATATATAGCTCTCTTTGACATGAATTTTGACTTGTATAATACACCTTACTATGCGCTGTGACATACGTTTTGCCCTTGAAATGTCAATTTTGCGAGAGCTTCCGAGAGCTTTGACTGACTACGCCAATAACTCCCAAAACTTAAAATCACACTCAGGAGCGTACATCATCTTATTTTAGACAACTAGACGGGGGAGGGGTGCTGACATTTCAACCGACAATTCCCTGATGCCATAATCAGAGGTGTACGGGGTAGAGGGGGGAGGAGGGGGGAGTTCTTAGAGGTTTCACACAGGTAAAAATGGTAAATTGAGAAAATTAAGCAAAAATTGGTTAAATATTTTGAAATTTTGGTCACAATTTCCCGAAAATAAAGCAAATTTCCCGAAAATTTAATGAAAGTAAGCAGCAACGTATATACATCTAAAATTAAGTGAAAAATTTAAGATATTTTTCCCAAACTGGAGAATTTTACCCCAACGTTTTGGTCCACACTTAAAGATTTTTGGTTCCATGCATTTCAGATCCACTCTTCGAACCACGGGACATGCTCTGTCTGCCACTGGCAAGCACAGCACCACCCAAGGTCATTACTTTCTAATGGTAGCGTGTGTATTGTGTAACGTTGTATAATCATATATAATTCAAGCCTTGGGTTTAAACAAATTATGTGTACAAATAAAATGCATGCTCGCTCTAAAAATTATCTCTGAAAAAAGTTTGGTCACATAGATCTCGCTTACAAAATAAAAACATTATAGATTGTCCAACATCTCTGTTTTCTATGATTCATTTAATATTTCACTTTATTATACTCATGGCTTAAATAGGAAATAAAATACAATTGGGCTACAGCATTTTTTAAGGGGGGTAAGCCCTTATACACGCCACTATTCTTGTTCTCATACATGTTATGGCTACATGGAATGTGATCTAATCTAACCAACGTCTTCATATCAAAACCCTTTTTTATACATGATGTTGTACTTGGTAAATCGTTTTGCAGTTTCTTTTTGCTAATAAATCTTTCACTTTTACATACAATTCAACACAATCTAGAATGAAACGAAGTTTCACTGTATAATGATACCTCTAATTCTAATTTCCTTTCCGACAAACCGGGCGAACACGAATCTACCAAACGACAAGATTTTCCCCAACAGCAAATCATTTCTAGGGGTGCTGCATCCGAGGCTCCAGAGGCGTAACATAAGAGGTGGTGTGGGGAAGGATGGAAGGGGGAAGAATGACACCCATAGAAAACCAATTTCGTCAGGCAAATCTAATTTTCGTCGGGGAAAAAAGTGGCCTACTATTGAAACAAAATTGTAGGAAAATAAATATTGTTATATCTTTATGTTTTTGTTTCTTCGCAAAATACAAAATACTTTTGAAAATACTTTGGATAAAATCATAGTTTTTTGCTCCTCCACTGCCCCCTCCCCCCCCCCCGCTTGGGCACCTCCTCCGTTGACCGGATACCGATCTTAGTTGAGTTGAAATGTAAAATGACGGGTGCACTTGTATCAGATATATCTCAGTCATGCCCGACTAAGCTAGATATCCTCTCGACCTCCGACTCGGCACATAATGCTGACAACACCATAACCTATAATTGAACATGTTGAGCACTAAGTCGGGTAGAGATGTAAAACGTCAGATGTACTGTTTAAATCAGAGATACATCTCAATCATGCCTGAATTGTTATATCAGAATCATGTCCTTCTGACTCAGCATCAGGCTGACAACATCATACGTGGGTACTTAGTCGGGCAGAAATGTTGGATGTCTGTATTTCTGTTGAATTTAGAGATACATTTCAATCATGCCTGAATCGTCTAGATATTGAAATCATTTTAGGAGGGAGGGGGGGGGGGGGACGGGGACACTTCCCTACTAAAGTGGTAGGTATGTGCCGCCCAGAATTTCAAAATTGGACTGCAGTATGAGATATTTTTTTGGTAACTGCAGTATGAGAGTTTATGATTTTGATACCTGCAGTATAAAAATTAAGTGATTTTTGATACTTGCAGTACAAAAATAAGTGATTTTTGATACATGCAGTACAAAAATTAGTGATTTTTGATATCTGCAGTATGAAAATATGCAATATTTTGAGACCAGCAGTATGAGAGATTGGATTATTGATACCTGCACTATGAAAATTCTGAAAAAAAAGAACTGCTCAAGCGGCACATGTATAGATACTTCACATATGAATGTGCCCCCTCCTCGAAAATTATCTCTACTCTAAAGTCAAAGAGCCATTATTCAGTTTTTGGGCATCAAAAACTAGAAATCTTCTAAGAGATTCGCCCCTTGGACCTATCAGAGCTGCATCCATGAAGCCAACAATATTGTGGACGAATTTTGAGGGAAAATTTCTCTTCTGCCTCACAGTGGTAACCTAAGTATTTATCTGAGTAGATTTTAACATTATAATTTGATTTGTTTTCTACTTTTCATTAATTACATTACATGTCGGTTTTTTGTGTTGATTTTAAGACACTTTAGGGCAAAAAAACTTTAAACACCCTTGAGCCTCACAATTTTCCCCGAATTTTCCTAACTGCTCAATTTGTATAGGAAATTGATCAGTTTGTGTTGATTTTCAGACATTTTGGGGCATCAAAGACAATAAATATTCAGAGCTTCGCCCCCTGGTCCCCTTTAATGAAGCCTTCAAGCGGGACTTCTTCTTCTGGATCCTTACCCTTGCCTCGCTCCACGGACCCCACGATTTACATTTGGGAACATAGCGTTGATTTTCAGCCCTTTTGGCATCAAAAACAAGAAATCTTCAGACCAGGGCTTCGTTCATAAACCCAATTTCAAGGGAAATTTCTCCCACTGTTCTATGTCTGTTTAGAAATGGTAACCTAAATGTTTATCCATTCTCTGAGTAGATTTTAACATCCGAATTTAAAATTGTCCTCTTTTCATCACTTACATTTTGGAATTTGTATTGATTTTAAATCATTTTTCAGACATCAAAAATAAAAAAAAACTTCAGAGCACCCAGAGTTTTGCCCTTAAACCCCTTTCCAAGGCTTCGCCCATGAGTCCACAATTTAGACCAAATTTTCTCCATTTTCAGGGCAAATTGATCCCCTACATGTTTCGAAATAGAGTAGATATTAACAATAGAATCTGAAATTGTCTTCTTTTCATCACTAACATTTTGAAAATTTGTGTTGATTTTAAATTATTGTGGGGGGCATCATAATCGATAAATCTTCAGAGCTTCACCCCTGGACTTGAGCTTCCAAGCAGGAGCGAAGGAACAGGGGCTCCTCCCCCCAAAAAAATACTGGGTTTAAGTACCATTTTGTTGCCCCAAAATAATAAAGGTTATAACGAATTGATTTTGACCGTCCAGTCAGATTCCATGGCATAAGCTTTGGAAATTTGCTTCCATTTTCGTGCAATTACCTTCATTTTTGGAAAATTTCCTTCACTTTTCGCAAAATTTTCCTCACTTTCGTAAAGTTTGCTTCAATTTTTGTGCAATTTCTTTCATTTGGGGATTTCTTGAAATTTCGTAAAATTTCCTTTAATTTTTTTTGAGAAATTGTCTTAAATTTTCGTAACATTTGCTTTAAATTTTGTGCAATTTCCTTCTTTTGGGGAAAATTTGCTTAATTTTTTGTAAATTTGTTTAATTTTTGTGAAATTTGTTTGAATTTTTGCGATGAAATTTCATTGAATTTTGTGAAATTTGCTTCAATGTTTAAAGAATTTCCATCATTTGTTGTAAATTTCTTTCATTTTCGTGAAAATTGCTTCAATTTTTGTGCAATTTCCTTCATTTTTGTGAAATTTGCAATAATTTTGGTGCAATTTCCTTCATTTTTTTGTAAAATTTAATTCATTTTCGTAAAATTCACTTTAAATTTTGTGCAATTTCCTTAATTTTCTGGGAAATTTCTTAAATTTTAGGAAATTTGCATCCATTTTTCGTAAAATTTTATTCATTTTCGTAAAATATACTTTAAATTTTGTGCAATTTCCTTAATTTTTTGGGAAATTTCTTAAATTTTAGGGAAATTTGCATCCATTTTTATGCACTTCCCTTAATTTTTCAGGAAATTTACTTCATTTTCGGGATAGCTTTTACCAATAATTTAACAAATAGTTTGGGGATCGTATAGCTCATGCAATTTGGTACCGAGGTTTGTTGAGGTAGATGATCAAATCTGGCCCCCTATATTAAATACTTTCCTAGGCCGCTGCTTCTAAGGCTTTGCTGATGAACCCAACAAATTCCCCCCAATTTGCTCAGTTTGCAGGGAAATTCTGCAAATACTTATCTGAATAGATTTAAACAAATATGAATTTGTTTTCTTTTTATCACTTACATTTTGGAAATTTGTGTTGATTTTAAACCATTGTGGGGCATAAAAATCAAAAAATCTTTAAGGCTTCTGGGACCTGGACACAAGCTAATTGCAAAGCTTCGCCCATGAAAGCCCCACACTGAAATTTGCCTGAATTTACTCAATTTGCAGGAAAATTTCCCTCTGCCTGTCAAATGGTAACTCAAATAATTATCTGAGAAGATTTTAACATAAGAATAAAAATTGTCTTCTTTTTATCAATCAAATTATCAAACTTGATGATTTCAGTCATTTTGGGCATCAAAAACAAGAAATCTTTACCCCGGACCCTATCCAAGGCTTCGCCCTATAGTCCTCACCAGGGCCAGTAAGCTGTCACACACGGTGTTATGCAGAACACATTTGACACTTCAGTTCAACTGCATTGGTGGAAGGGAGATTAATCTGTCCCTAATTGTTCTATATTAAGTGATCATTGTATAGACACAATATATATCATTGTATATCTTTTTAAATGAGCCGGGCAAATGCAAATTTGACTTACACCCCCTGGCCTTGAAGTCAAGCTATGCCCCTGTGCACACCATGGTGACGCCCCTGTGCACACCATGGTGACGCCCCTGTGCACACCATGGTGACGCCCCTGTGCACACCATAATGACGCCCCTGTGCACACCATAATGAGGCCCTTGTGCACCCCATGGTGACGCCCTGTGCACCCCATGGTGACGCCCCTGTGCACCCCATGGTGACGCCCTGTGCACCCCATGGTGACGCCCCTGTGCACCCCATGGTGACGCCCTGTGCACCCCATGGTGACGCCCTGTGCACACCATAATGACGCCCTGTGCACACCATAATGACGCCCCTGTGCACACCATGACGCCCCTGTGCACACCATAATGACGCCCCTGTGCACACCATAATGACGCCCTGTGACACCATGGTGACGCCCCTGCGCACACCATGGTGACGCCCCTGCGCACACCATGGTGACGCCCCTGCGCACACCATGGTGACGCCCCTGCGCACACCATGGTGACGCCCCTGCGCACACCATGGTGACGCCCCTGCGCACACCATGGTGACGCCCTGTGCACACCATGGCGACGCCCCTGTGCACACCATGGTGACGCCCCTGCACACCATGGTGACGCCCCTGTGCACACCATGGTGACGCCCCTGCGCACACCATGGTGACGCCCTGCGCACACCATGGTGACGCCCTGCGCACACCATGGTGACGCCCCTGTGCACACCATGGTGACGCCCTTGTGCACACCATGGTGACGCCCCTGTGCACACCATGGTGACGCCCCTGTGCACACCATGGTGACGCCCCTGTGCACACCATGGTGACGCCCCTGTGCACACCATGGTGACGCCCCATGTGCACACCATGGTGACGCCCCTGTGCACACCATGGCGACGCCCCTGTGCACACCATGGCGACGCCCCTGTGCACACCATGGCGACGCCCCTGTGCACACCATGGTGACGCCCTGGCACACCATGGTGACGCCCTGTGCACACCATGGCGACGCCCTGTGCACACCATGGTGACGCCCCTGTGCACACCATGGTGACGCCCATGTGCACACCATGGTGACGCCCATGTGCACACCATGGTGACGCCCCTGTGCACACCATGGTGACGCCCCTGTGCACACCATGGTGACACCCCTGTGCACACCATGGTGACGCCCCTGTGCACACCATGGTGACGCCCCTGATAAAATAAGTTTTATCAAACATTGTTCCTAATTTGAAAATCTTCACTTTTGGAGAATTTCCTTTAATTTTGATAACTATGCTTAAACTTTTATACAAATTTACAGCTTTCCCAATATTACCTACCAACCAGGAAGAAAGCAAGTAGCTGGGAAGGTGAAATTGTCTTAGGGTGCACTGCCTGCCCCACTTCCGGAACACACATCTCAGGACTTCAATACTTCTTAATCATACTATCAATCAATGCCATTTATAAAGTACCCAAGTCAAGAAAACTTGGCTATTAAGTGCAAGTAACTATAAGTACACATCTGGTACACATGCTTGCCTAAACAGGTAACATTTCAACTGTTTCTTGAAGATGAGAGAAAGGGCACTTCTGATGTAGCTTGGGAGTTCATTTATTTCAGAAATTTAGCTGGGAGTATGGTTGTGATTTATAGACTATGACAAAAACTTTGAACTCAATGTGCTGTTTTATGGAAAGCAAGCCTATGGTTATTGTCCATATGATGTAAGATGAACATGCTTGACTACTTTTGTGCAGACTTCTGATGTTGTTTGCCTTTCACAAACGGCAGGAAACAAAAAGACATTAAAGCGGATTTGAAAGTTGTTTTCTATTTATGAAATATTTCAGTTCTGATACACAATTACAATGGAGAACTAACCTTAACATCTCTTATAATTATGAATTGAATGGTAATGTTTATATCTCCTAGCCTAAAACATATTGAATATTGGTTGTAATGTGTATAACCAGGCATTTCCAGGTAATTGTGAAGAGCAATGGGGGTAATTGTTACATCTTGTTTGAGCCTATAAAATACAAGCTGCATTACTAAAGAATAAACTGTTTTTTATTCTTACAAGAAATGATTTATTTCAAAATCTCAAATATTATAAAACTTCACCCTCTCCTCACTATTGACATTTCATGCTTCTGCATCAATGGAATCTTTACTTATATAGAATTATTCTACTTAATACAAATTTTAACTCATTTATCTTCCAAAATCCACAAAAATCAATCATTACAAAGCCAGTTTTCTATACGTTCAGATTGTCCCTTTTTTCCAATGATGAATGTCAATTTGAGTTCTAAATTTATTCCACCTACTTTGGGGCTGCTGATCGATTAAACCCACCCTCAATCCGTACAATGAGGCGTTATTGAGATAAAAGACACCAAAATTGATGAACGTAGTTTTATCAACAAAAATTTGTTCCGCACACTGACGAATATGACGTTTGCCATTATGTGCCTATGCAAACAATAACCACTGTATATTCCGCATACTGGTGATTATATGTCTGACTGTCTTCGTGACTAATATAAACATAAAATAATTTTAACAATAACTTCCAAAAGGTAATCTTTTCCCTCTTGAACAAGGTATGAATTTAATATTTTGCTCTTTAGAACCACAAAGAAAACTACATCTAAATATTAAAAACTCTTTTACACCAATTTTCTCAAAAATGTGTTTTCCTACATTCTTCACTATGCAAAAAGAGGGACAAAATTTCACAGAAAAGATGACATATAAACAAATTACACCTCTTTACTTAGGAGAAATATCTCAATTTTAAATGAACAATTTATTTTCTAATGAACATTTTGAATAAAAAGTATAAAGTATTTCTTTCATCCATAATATTCACTGAAATTGTGGATGTGAATATTTTAGAGATAAATTTTTGAAGCAAATTGTAACAATCTCTCCCTATTACTTTCATTTAAATACAAGAAAATATTCCTAGAGATCCAAGCGTAAATGGAAGACTGATTAAGGGTCTACAGAATGATACTTGAGGACTCTCAATGATATTTCAAAAGAGCAGTGGATTCAGGATTCAGAAGGGTAGGGAATTCGGTTCCTATAGGCAACTGTTCTCATATGGCATTCCATGATACTATAAATACCTCATACAACTAATGGCATTCTTGGACCAATTTGCGCAACTAACCGACTATAATTGATCAAAAATACAGAAAAAAACCCACCCCACAATACAAAGAACTTGAAAGCGGGTAATCTTGCCTTCTACAGACAATCAGAATTTCTTAATTTGGTTGCAAAATAATGTTAGAACAAGGATAGCATCCCTCAAGATAAAACGATCCACCCCCATCAAACGCCCTTTCAAGCCCAAGGAGTACCAAAGCGTCTCTATCACCATCACCTAAGTGAGTCCAACTCTGTTTCAGCTGTTACTAAGTATGGGTGCTGCTCAATCCCTATTCGTAATTTGAGTTTACCATTAATGGGATGGAGGTCAGGTGTTCCTGTTTACACCCCCCAAATGATGGACAATTATTGCCCGCTTCAACAAACGTGTCCCACCCCAAAGGACCAAATGTATCTTGTACATGTGTCTTTGCATGTGCCTGCAACTGAACATAAAGATATTCCATATTTTGTCTCCCAACATTTTTAAAGTCCAGACCTCATTGCAGTGAGGATAGGGTGTAATAGCAGGTGTGTCTGCATTTGGATGCCTTAGTATAGTGAAAGTATAATGATCCCCTACTTCTAAATCTGAGTCCTTTGGCCAGCAGCATTAATGAACACCGGCTTGGAGTATTGGTCTAAGTAACTGATTTTCTGATCCAGAGCCATATAACAGCAACCACCCTTCATCCATGTTTTAGCAACATTATCTAAAGCATCCTCAAAAGGATTTCCTCAAAATGCTCCTCAACAGGAAAATCTATTTCACCTTTGAATGGGTAAACACAAGAAACCATAATTTTGCTTGTCCCATTAAAGATTTACTGTTTGTCACACCTTTAGGCAGATAATGGTACCCTACTATATCATAGTTTTCTATTGGCATTTCACAACTACCATGATCACCTGTTGGTTTTGCTAAAGCTGACAAAAGAAATCTAAAATTCTCACCACAATTGTAACATTTTACGATGACTGTTAGGATAACATCACAGAGGTGCAAACCATTAACTATTACATGAACGGCTGATATATCTGTGATATCTCTTTTATAAATGATCTTATATGTGATTTAATCCTCATCAGGTAATGCATCACATACATCACAGCGCTCTTCATCACTTGATTTGGCGAGAGATCTCTGTTGTGTGCAAAATGCCATGATGCTTTCTGCCAAGTTCGATATATTGCAATTCTGGAGCAAACTGAAGCAAGATTGACCAGATAGATTCAAAAACTGTACAGATAGATAAATGAGAGAGTGAAGTTGAAAATAGATATATTGTAACTAGGTAATGCAATATAGCACAATGATGTATATAGACCTGTATCTTGAAAATTTCCACAATTAAGAAGTGATAAGGTTGAAGAACTGTACCTCTCTGTAAAATATATTTAACATAAATAATTGAAAATGATAATTTTGAGAGAGAAATAATGCAACTAAAGTTTCAAACATGGTAAATAAACCTAATACCTTATAAAGTATGATGTATCTGGTCCTGCTCATTTTACTTTTTGAGGACTTTGGAGAAGGCTTTCATCCATTTTAGCATGTGTTCAACATGTGTGCTGATAAGACATATAAGGAGGGTATTATGCTTATTACATGAAAATTATGTTTCTGCTTGAAAATAGAAAATCTATCTAAAACAAATTAAGTCACAAACTAGTTCTGTAATGAGCAACGTCACGGTTTCAGAGAAGCACTACTACATGTAGAGGAAATGTATGAAAATACATATTTCAATCTGTTTCTGTAATGTTAACAAATTGCAGAGATAAAGCTCTTGTATTTTTAAAAAAATATTTCTGGAAAAAATGTGCTCAGAGGTCAGATTTGGCCATTTTTATAGCAGAGGACACAGAAACAGAACTGAAAAAGTGTCCTCTTTATCTTGTTCAATTTAGGAGATACAATGGTGAAATACTTACACTTAATTCTATTTACTAAACAAGCAAACCCATTTATCTTCAACTTCAGATAAAAAACACACTTTAACAAGAGTTTGGAGTTTTCAAAGATATTTTTAAGTGTATATGAACAAATGAATGAAAGTCTTCCTTTAAGTTTCATAAACCACAATGCAATTGAAATATGTTATCTATAAACAATGTTTGTTTGATGAGGTCTTAATGGCACCATGACAACGAGGGTCAAATTCTGTAAACAAAGAAGAATACAAGGCCAGCCTTTCAACTCAAATATAAAACATCAACCTCCTCCTTATCAAGAACCATATTTCACTAAGTACAGTAAAGACAAGGACAATGAATACAAACAAGTAGATACTATCATTTCTTGATGAAGACTGATACAAAGACTAAATACGTTCAAAATCAAACTTACAGCTTCAGCTATATTGTTATCTTCAGTTTGCTTCGACTTTTCTTGCTGTAGCTTTTAACTTCTCCAATTCCTCTGGAAAAAGGGAAAAAATATAAAAATATGTGATCCAAAAGTAAATGAATTAACTTACTTTTAAATTACTATTAGTATTAAAGCACTGACTCCTTCACAGTAGCAACACTGAATTTTTACAAATTACTTATTTAAAAAAACTTAAATTATCATCCCAAACTTTGAATTCCTTTAATCAGAGAAATATGACTATTCATAGTTTGTAAATAGTTTTGCAAGTCCACAACATATTCAGAATTATTAGTAAATGTTTAGTAAATCAATCTCCTTCATTGTATACTTTATCATTATAAACAAGATTGTAGCAATAAGTGGTAGGGGACAATTGGTGATGGATTTCTTAAAAACTAAGAAACTTTGGTCATTGTTAAAACTGTCATTCGAATTTAGCACATAAATGTTGACAAATGAGAAATAGAGTTGGTCATATAATTGCAGATAACCTACTTTTTTATTTTGCAATTGGACTGTGGAAACATTTACAAAATGACAAATTCAAAAGTTTTTTAATGAGAGAAGACCTGGAAGACCACAATGAAAGTTGCAGAAATTACAAACACAAACTTTAAGAGGAAATGAATAAGAGGATTAGTTCAGTGGTCAAGCATGTCCATCTTATAAAAAAGAGGACTTTAAAAGAAACAGAAGGGTGAAGAAAGCATTGCAAAATCTTATTATGTTAAGCAGATATTCAAGTTTAAAGTTTGGTATCATTTCTGTAGAAATGACTGAAATCTGACTATTTGTGATGTCACAGTCTCAGATTTCTCAAAAACTTTAATGTATTTTAAAGAAAGTTTCTTTAATTTTTACACTATCTAAATTATTTTCCCTCAAACTTTCTTCAGGTGGTATATTATAAATACCCTTCCTATATTCAATTTTACTACTTTTTTGACATATCCCATGGTTTGTAAGCCACAAAATTGCAGGACAAAATATGATAGAATACGTTAAGACTTTGAAGAATCTGAGGCTATGACATCACAACTAGTCTGATTTCAGTCGTTTCTACACAAATGATACCAAACTTTAAACCTAAATATCTCCTTAACGGAGTAAGATTTTTGAATGCTTTCTTCACCATTTTGTTTCTTTTAAAGTCCTCTTTTATATAAGATAATCATGCTTGACCACTGAACTAATCCTTCAAGGAAACAAGTGAGTCTAGCTTTATAATTGAGAAAACATTGCTTCCAATATGTTTGACCTTTCTACATTTATAGTTTGGTTTTGTATCCTTCATAAATCTCCAGTCAGAAGTGACTTGGGGTTCATGGATCAATACTTACTCTTTGTCTCACTACGCAGTTGTTTTCGCTGTGCCAGAAAATAGATGTAGCTGTTTGGTTGTTGTTTGTAAAGTTTCTGGAAGAAAAAAAAATCCTACTTATTATGACATTTCAAGTATATCAGAAATTGAAATCCAGAAGGGCATGCACAGAATGTTACATTGAAAATTATATGATCTGAAGAAATTAATTTAGTTCCAGTTTTAATGTCCCAAAATAAACAACACTGCAGTTTTATTTGAATTTCTAAAACACATTTTTAAAGATTTCTTTTTGTGTAATGCTGATTTAGTTTTGAGCTTAAATGAAAAGTTCAGCTCCCTAAAAGGGAGGCTATCCTTTTGTTAAGCAAATCCTGCTGTCATGTATGTACACTGCCATTGTTACAAAAAAGTTAAGCCCCTAGTTAGCAAAAATATTGCAAATGTTTCTAAAAGGATGGTAAATTTACATTAAAAGTCAAATTTCACAACTTCTCCATTCTTTTAATATCACTATCTTAAACATTGTACTTCTCTATGTTTGTCCTTTCATAACTTGACAATTTAACATCAATTTAACAGGTCTCATCATCATCATCATCCTTAGGCTACAGAGCAGGCGGCCACAAAATTTCTCCATGCACTCCAATCTTTGGGAAGTGTGGCTTTCTGTTCTGCTTGGATGTCTTCATCATACCCTAACATACATTGAATGTAGTTAACATAAGAGGTGTGTGGACTTCCCGGTCTTCTTTTGTCATGAGTTTGAATGTAGAGAGCATATCTTCTAGCAGGCTCCTCCTCTGGGAGACGAAGGATGTGTTCCAAGAATCTTAGTTGGCGATATCTTACACAGTGGATAAGAGGCTCAGTGTTGGTCATGTCATATATGCTGGCATTTGAGACACGATCTCTCCATTTGATATGTAGCATAATCCTAAAGCAAAAGGTAGCAAAAGCATTGATTTTGCACTCCATGTCCTGGGACAACACCCAGGATTCACAGCCATAGAGGAGGATAAACATGCATGTGGTGTAGAATAATTTCACTTTTGCAGAGATGGATAGTTGGGGACTTTTTCACAAATGTTCTAGTTTCCAGAAAGTGCAACATGCTGATGTCTTTCGTCATTTTAGGTCGCTTGCAGCAGATGCCATTTTGGAATCAAGATATTTGAAATCTGAAACATGGTTGATGGGTTCACCATATACTTGAATTGTTGGATGGGGATGGCAGTTAACAGTCATATACTCAGTCTTCGATATACTTATTATGAGGCCAAGATCTTCTGCTGTGGCTGCAGTTCTTGTCAGCTGGGTCTGTGCCTGGGGAATAGTGGATTCCAACAGAGCAATCAGCAAAATCCAAGTCATTTAATGTTTAACTGGATAACAACAGGAGCGACGAGGATGTGTTACAACTCCAGAGTCAAGATCAGAGGTGGCCTTCTTTAGTAGAAAGTCTACCAACTATGAATAGGAATGGAGCCAGAACATCACCCTGTAGAACTCTGGTGGAGACATCAAAAGAATCAGATATGTTGCCATCTACCATATGTTGCCATCTACCATTACTGTACTTTTTGAGTTGTTGTAGAGGGTGCTTATGGGGTAATGTGACTGTAAAAGAAAGTTGGTAATCTTAAAATCCATCCATGAACCTTCTAAGAATATAAATCTGTTAAGCGCAACTTCTCCCTTGACGAAATCCAGCCTGGCTGTTCCTTAAAGATTGGGTCTATGTGATCTTGAATCTATTAAGCAGGATCTTGTTGTAAACTTTGGCTGTAATTGACAGAAGAGATAATTCCCCAGTAGTTGGTCATGAGACTAAAGTCTCCCTTCTTGAGTAAAGGACAATAATGCTAGTGGTCCATTTGCTGGGTGATGTTAGAGTACTATACATAACCATGGACTACATCTGACATTGCATCCCCACCATTCCAGAGTGCTTCACATGTGATTGCGCAGTCAAGACCTGCAGCCTTGTTGTACTTCATTTGGTAAATGGCTTTCATTGTCTCCTCACCTAATTACAACTAATCCCACTGAAGAGTTATGGTCAGATGATAAGAACTGGATGTTAGTTTACAGCTCAGCCACAGACCAGAGACAATGTGGTTCTATATGGTAGGTCTTTAGCTCAGCCACAGACCAGAGACACAGTGGTTTTATATGGTAGGTCTCCAGCTCAGCCACAGACCAGAGACACAGTGGTTCTATATGGTAGGTCTCCAGCTCAGCCACAGACCAGAGACACGGTGGTTCTATATGGTAGGTCTCCAGCTCAGCCACAGACCAGAGACACCGTGGTTCTATATGGTAGGTCTCCAGCTCAGCCACAGACCAGAGACACAGTGGTTCTCTCCAGCTCAGTCACAGACCAGAGACACGGTGCTTCTATATGGTAGGTCTCCAGCTCAGTCACAGACAAGAGACAGAGACACGGGTCTCAGCTCAGCCACAGACCAGAGACACATGGTTCTATAGGTCTTCAGCTCAGCCACAGACCAGAGACACAGTGGTTCTATTCAGCTCAGCCACAGACTAGAGACAAATGCTCAGCCACAGACCAGGGACACAGTTTCTATATGGTAGGTCTTAACCTTAAACCAGAGACAATGGACATGGTTTTCTTCAACATAAAACCAATGGACATGGATGCATCCAGCAGGGTAGACATATCAGTTGGACCACATCTTAATAAACAGCAAATGGTGTAACTCCCTAAGGAACTGCAGAGCCTACAATTAAGTGGAATTAGACTCTGATTACCAGATTGTCAGCATCTTGCTCCTTTGCAGCCTAAGAACCACCAATGGGAAACCCTGCAACAGACCGACATTGGACTGGAAGATGCTTCTTAAAGAGAACAGTTCCAGCTCAATTTGTCAAACAGATTTAAAGCCCTCCAGTGTAGCAATACATCTACTGTTATTGACCAATAACACACAGATACGATCACTTTGTGTTTGGCTAATTCCGGCGTGACAGACACTACTTTTTTTTAAAGGCCTGCCAAAAACAATCTGTAAGATGTAACCTTCTAAGTTATGTATATAGTCATGGTAAACAATCTATAATTTATATTAAAAATAATCCATGAAACTAGAGGATTCAATGGCTGTATAGTGACAAAGTAAAATCAGCATGACAGATGGGACAAAATTATACTCACATTTTTTAAAACAACTTTCCTTTGAAAAAGCTATCTGTTCCCTCCCCCATGGAATTGAATGTTTTTTCCTTAAAAATTTAATCACTTTTACACAAATAATCAGTTAACATATGACTTAGTTATTCAAAACATGTAACTGGAAATACCAGGCTCAATAATGTTGTGACAGACAGGACATTTTTTTGCACACTTAATAATAATTGATTTTTAAAACTATAGTTATGTGATGATAAAATGTCTTTTCTATAATTTATTTTCAATCAACAAGCAGAACTAACATTACAAAGTAACAACAAAATACTTTCAACAATAATTTATCATCAAGTACCCCTTAAATATTCAGTCATTTGGAGCATATTCATTAATGCCTGAATCAAAGCTATTTTTGATTTGCGTATCATTGGTCAACTATGATTAATTAATATTTTGACATTTTTATAATATCTTAATATTTGCAAAAAGAAGTCAAAAGAAGTAAAAAATATGCACTAGATTAGTGTTTACAATCTGAGTGAATGTCGTAAATTTACATTTAAAACCTTGGCACTTTTGGATTAAAATTAATTCAGTTTTCCTGTTTCTTCTTCCAAATATAAGTTACTTCAAACAATGTAAACTTGAAAAGTAGGCATAAAGTAAGCACCCTACATGTACTGTAGGTTAACTGTTACATGTACTGTAAGTAAGGTTTTCTCTACAATACACAAGGGTGATGGCTATGATGGCTCATCTACCTCAGAATTTCCTTTCCCGGGTTGCACCGGTAGGCTATCTGGTTGAATGCCATCTGAAAGTGGTTGTGTCAATTTCACACTAAAATGCTGTCATCGCATATCATATACTGTAACATAAGGTTTTACACTCTAAAAATAGTGAGCACCACGGGTTCCAGGAAGAGTATGAATTTCTGCACCATCTGGTTGCCATGAGGCATCCATATCCTGCATGTGTTGAGTTACATCTTAAGTGATACTGGACATGTTCATTTTTGCACACTTTCTGTACAATTTCTGGTGTTCCTGTTGGTGCCATTAGCCATCCCATATTCTGTGACATGTCCCTTAAGAGACCCCCTTCCCCCCAATACACACCTTGCCATGAAATGTTGCTGGGCATGTACATAACATGTGCTGCACATCCAATGTACAATAAACATGTGTGTAGTGTGCATGCAGCAATTATTACTGCATGATTGACATGACCAGGACAAAAAGATGTGTTTATGTGTTTTGAAGTCAGGCAAAGTATCACTGCCCTAAAGGCTGACGTGTGTATTTTCATAATTAATATTTTGTTTACTTTTTATTGATAAATTTTCAATTATACTATTAACATGGAGTATTATAAGTAAAATAGTCTCTTTACCATACAACCAAAAATGATTTAAAAAAAAGTGACAGACGGGACAAAAGGGGTAAATTGTGACACAGGGGACAGATTTTGACATGGAATATCAGATCAACTATACATCACAGGTTATTTTTATTTTACTTTCTAGATGAGGTCGCTTGATAGAAGATAGAAATTTATCTTTGATGCAAAAAAATCTTTGCATGTAAACGTAAACAACTTTTTTATGTTTTGTGACAGACGGGACATGGCAATGTGATTATTTCAAAATGGTACAAGATTGTCATATTTCATCTTTTGGGCTAAAATTTTTTGGTGGTGGATAGGGAAGGTATCATACTTCATAGTCAACCAATAATGATTATCTTTGAAGCATAAGAACTGTAACAGAGGTCAACTCAAATTTCCATCACAAAATAGGTGGAAATGCTACTTCAGTTTCCCCATACTTCAAGCCTTGATAAAAAATAAATCAAGTGCAGTAGGATGAAAGCAAAAACAGTTTCTGAAAGCTTGATTAGTGTACTATCCAAAAAAAGATTTACAAAGTAAAAATATACTTTGAAAATTCATGAATGTGCAACCCTTATCTGCAATTAGCCAAATACTGTTGCAGAAGTAGCAGAGAAAGTAATTGGTAACGCAGATCATGCGGCATGCCAAGCTGGGTTACTGACACATCCAGGCAGCTACAAATGAAGTGGGATGAGGCCAAAAAAATATCTGATCTTCAAGTCAAAACAGTTAAGAGAAAAATGGAAGAGGCTCAACAGCATCTTAAATTAGTCATAAAAACAGATGAATCTGCTATGCTAAACAAGCAGATGGAAGATTTCAGACTGGCCGACTTGACTGGAGACTACACCACAACATAGAAAATCATCCATGGCTTTCTGGCAAAGACAATAAACCCAGTGTCAAGATGAAGAAAAGAGATGGTACTCCACCAACAAGAGACAAAGACCTCCTTACAGAATGGATGGAATGCTTCAGCTCTCTGTTCAACAACTAAATCAACCCTCTGATCAAACTGCCCCCACCTGCTGCTCAGGACTTACCAATCCAGGTCAATCCCCCAACATGTAATAAGCCTACAATATTCTAATGTGCAATTGTTTCACATAAACCAATAAAATATAACATCTTGACAAACGTAATCATGCTATCTATATAACATGCAGGAATAAAAACTTGAAATTTATTTTCTTACAGCAGATTTCTTCAAACTTGAGAGCTCCGATTCAAGAACTGTCAGCTCACTTATCTGTAAAAAGAATAGAAAATTGATCAATTATTGAATGAGATGTATTGTAATTGTATATTACATCTTCTTCAATTTGGATGGTTTCAATCTTAAGAATTGTAAGATTTACTGCACTTTTACAGAAACTGAATGGTATGAGAGATAGTCCCGTTCATCATTTCGTCACATACTTACAGATGTGATTAATATCTATCTTCAAGTAGAAAACCAGTTTAGTAGGAAACCAGTTTAGTAGGAAACCAGTTTAGTAGGAAACCAGTTTAGTAGGAAACCAGTTTAGTAGGAAACCAGTTTAGTAGGAAACCAATTTAGTAGGAAACCAGTTTAGTAGGAAACCATTTTAGTAGGAAACCAGTTTAGTAGGAAACCAGTTTAGTAGGAAACCAGTTTAGTAGGAAACCAGTTTAGTAGGAAACCAGTTTAGTAGGAAACCAGTTTAGTAGGAAACCAGTTTAGTAGGAAACCAGTTTAGTAGAAAACCAGTTTAGTAAGAAGCCACTTAAGTAGGAAACCAGTTTAGTAGGAAACCAGTTTAGTAGGAAACCAGTTTAGTGGGAAACCAGTTTAGTAAGAAACCAGTATAGTAGGAAACCACTTAAGTAGGAAACCAGTTTAGTAGCAAACCAGTTTAGTAGGAAACCAATTAAGTAGAAAACCAGTTTAGTAGGAAACCAGTTTAGTAGGAAACCAATTTAGTAGGAAACCAGTTTAGTAGGAAACCATTTTAGTAGGAAACCAGTTTAGTAGGAAACCAGTTTAGTAGGAAACCAGTTTAGTAGGAAACCAGTTTAGTAGGAAACCAGTTTAGTAGTAAACCAGTTTAGTAGAAAACCAGTTTAGTAAGAAGCCACTTAAGTAGGAAACCCGTTTAGTAGGAAACCAGTTTAGTAGGAAACCAGTTTAGTAGGAAACCAGTTTAGTAGGAAACCAGTTTAGTAGTAAACCAGTTTAGTAGAAAACCAGTTTAGTAAGAAGCCACTTAAGTAGGAAACCAGTTTAGTAGGAAACCAGTTTAGTAGGAAACCAGTTTAGTGACCTTACTTGCCTAAGAATGGAGCTTGGTATTTTAAATGCCATGGGCCTCTACACATCAAAAAACAGATCCCTTTATATAAGTTTTAACATCTCTAGAATCTTGCTAAAACATTATATTGCTTATGTTAAGTCCTTAACCTTACTCTACCAGCACCTTTTTGAAAACGTGCTTGGGAGGCTGGGTCAAAGATGGAGCACCCAAAATGGCAATGATATTGCCGTGTGGTAGAGTAAGGGTTAAGCACAGATTAATTATTGAAGGGTCCTCTGTCTTCAAAGCAGCAGAGTCGCGCTTGTCCGCTTCAGTGACCCAGTGGGCTGCCCATTGGGACCATGCAGTATATATTTTTGAGTTGGCACACTTGTCGCGGGTTGATTAACCCTTACTCTACCGGTGCTTTTTTTTAAACACGCTTGAGGAGGCGGGATTGAAGATGAGGCACCCAAAACGGTGACAATATTGCCGCGTGGTAGAGTAAGGGTTAAGTAATATCCTAGAAAACATTAGATCACTATATAGAGAGAATTTTGGGTTTTCATTCAAAATTATGATGAATTACATTTTAAATCTTTATTCTAAACTTAAATTAGGTTAGAAATTGAAATACATTACTGATTTAAAATTTTGACTAAAACTTTGCAATTCTTTGGTCAAAATTGAGCAAAATTTAAACAAATATTTCTGAAAATCCTAATAATAGCAGAAAAATGCTAATATATGATTTAATTTCATCGTTTGTCAAACCTTGATTTATCTTTCCACACCTGAACCCTATAACAGTTTTTTTCTTCAAACATTTTTTGCCCCATGATGCACAAAAAATAGCCAGGAGGTTAAGGGGACCTCCTCCATGTGCATACAAGAAAATATGTCAAAATGATAAGAGCTACTGAACCTACAGTACTAGGTGTTCCTAGCGTTATGGCAACCTATATACTCATTTCATATATATATTTCATATATATAACACAGGTGTTTCTAGCATTATGGCAACCTATACACTCATTATACATATACATATATATATAACAAGGTAGGTCACCTCCTACCATGACTTTCAAACCGTATATAAAAATTCCTTTTTTTGACCACTTGCGAATCTTAATTACATTTTCTTACTCAACTCACATTTGCCGGAGACCCCCTTCTTTGTTTCTAAGCCACAGTATTTGTTATTTTATTCTGATAAGATGTACAAATGATAAATTTTCTATTAAAATTGTGCCCCATTACACGCTAAATGCCCGACAATTTGCTGCAAACCAAAGAAATGTCCACGATGACGTCAGAAAGAAGCAGCACTTCAGTATTATTCTGACAATGAATGAACCGGTGAATATTATGATGGCATCATGGTGTACACAAATGAAATTTAATCTGATTGGTCGAAACTTGAAAAAAGAGCCACTATTAACATTAACAATTCAAACACAAACTTTGAAATGTGTATATAAACTCAAGAGAGCAACAAGCAATTGTCACCTGGTAAATTTTTGTGTTGTTTACTGTTAATTAGTATATATGAAGTTTAAGATATATCTGTCTAAAATAAAGTGACTTTCTTGTTAGCTAAATGAGTTGTAGCTACAGCCTACAATTATTGGTGTCGGTTACCGCACACACCAATCAAAATTATTTTTTGGTTGGCCTATGATAGACTCATATAAGCTACCCATACAGAAAGGAAAGGCCTATTCTATATATCTTTTTTGGTGGGATCAACCTATGATTAAACAGGCCCCATTATCATAGCAAGGGACTGAAAGGGAACAACCTATTTATTTCATTTTGGTGGGTCCTATAATTGTAATTGACTGGACCCTTCTGTAACTATAAAATTATGACTTCTTAATGATATTATTCTTGATGTATACATCGTTATATTTCCACAAACTTGACTGTCAGGAAATTAAGCATGACTTTGCCGACAAAATGTTGCAAATTGTAATTTCAAATTTTGTTTCTCTTGTAGTTATTTGTACTTCTCCTTTTCAAAATGATTTTGAAAGCATGCATTTTATTTTCCACGCCTTCTTTTGATGAACCCCTAAGACCCTGGTCCTTATGATTAAGCCTTTGCTATATAGGCAATCATACCAGGTCCACTGGAACAAGGAGTCCAATTCCCCTTGCCATAGAGTAAGAGGCAAAGGTGGGAAGGAGGTGCCCATTTGAAAGTTGAGGGTGGACCGGGGCAGGAGATGCCCTTTTGAAAGTTTTGAGAAATCATTTTAAGTCATTCTTGAAGGTTGAAAATGAATAGAAATACACATAGTACTCATACTCAAAAGATGTAACATACATTTACATGTAGTATTTATTTAAAAGAATAACAAATTATATGTTCCATGGGTGTGAAAGGAATGGCCTCCAATAATTTTTAAAAGTAGGCCTAGGCCTTTTACCTATTTGCCCAATGGGCAATTGCTAACATTGGTCCTGACTTCCCATTTTAAAACACACAGCAAGATTTTACCTTCGAAAGTAGGGGTAGAGTCAAAAATGTGGAGATGGGGGAGGGGTTGGGGGTTGGGGGGGAGGGAGAAAAAAAAAATCACGTTAAAATACAAAAAAAATCTTACTTTAAATCTAAGCATACATTTGGAAAAAAGTGGGGGAGGGGCAAGTTCCACTTTCTCCCCCACATCCCCCCTACAGGAAGCCAGGAGGAACATCCCCTCCCCCTCTTTCAAAAATGGACAAAAGTGCCAATTTTTAGAATGAAATGTATCCCTCAATTAATGTCAAACAAGTGCTCTCATTTCATTTTCTGCCCCCATGCCCAGAGCTCCTTTCGACACCCCTGTATATGGGGTTTTCCACCCATCTGCTAAGGCCTATATACTTTTCAAAAGTACAATATCATTAAGTTATATTGATAAAAAAATGGGAAATATATGCTTGCCTCTACTTCAAACTTGGGGGAATATAACAAAATCGCAAAGAAGCGTCATCAGTTGTTGCTCTGACAGTCTGCTGGTATCCCAAAAGTGGAAAAGGATCTCCTAATAGGTTTAAAACCATATGTAGTCTACCAATTGTTGGGCTTGTCATCTGGAATTGAATTTTGCTGTATTTGAACTTCTGTTAGCATGTCCAAAATTATTTTAACATCAAAGAAATAGATACAATTCGATTATGAAGTTTGATGACTTTTGTCACTGCACAGTTTGATGTGCATTTTATACAAGGCTCCAACTGCATGGGAGAGGGGGGTGGTATAAGCTCGTAATACTCATCCAAAAATTTGGTCAAATGAAACAAATTTACCCAAAAAGTGTACTTTCCCAGCCTACACAAATGACAGATATTCTCTAATTGGACCTTAGTACATCTAACAAACTTTCACAGAAGTTATTTAATGTCATATTAATAATGGCTTGTTATCATAGCTCTACATTTCCTTGTGCCCATTAATGACCAGAAGCTAGTTTGCCTTTGTGCATATCCATAAAGCAAAGAAAAAAGAGATTATCTTTGTGGCCTTATTTAAAAAAAAAAAAAACATTTTAGTACAAGATGTCGCTGGTCCATATTTATACAAATTCCTTTGTTAACTCTATGAAAAAGAAGCACATATCCTCAATATGTCTTTAATTTTTGTACATGCAATCCCTCTTCCATCTGAATTGAATGTCTGAATTTTATAAAACCAATGTTTACTTACCCCAGACCCCTTATCAACACATGAATTTTCATCTGGTAATGATACATACCCGGTTTGTTCTTGTCAAAATAATACTAAAGTGCTGCTTCCTGATGTCATCATGGACATTTCTTTAGTTTGCAGCAAATTGTCAGGCATTTAACATGTAATGGGGCAGAATTTTAATAGAAAATTCATTGTTTGTATATCTCATTAAAAAAATAACAAAAACTGTGGCTTAAAAACAAAGAAGGGAGTCTCTGGCAAATGTGAGTTGAGTAAAAAAGTATAATTAAGATTTATAATTGGTCAAAAAAGGAATTTTCATATACGGTTCAAAATCGTGGTAGGAGGTGACCTACCTTGTCATATAGATCTAATGAGTATATAGGTTGCCATAACACTAGGAATACCTGTGATTTAGATCAGGTGGAATAAATTGCTGTTGCGAAAAAAGTGATGAAGTTGGAGGTAGGATTGTTTTGAAATTGAAATGGAGGGGGAGAGGTGCTGGTGCACGTTATTTGGAGTTCAGGTATATGGGACAGGTTAAGAGGATATGCTTGATCGAGAGATCGATGTTGCATGTAGGGCAGAGAGGAGCCGGAAAGTAGGTGAAAGTGGGTGAGAAAGTTGTGGCCGAGGGAGATGTGGATGATAACAACATCCTCCCTGCAGTTGCAAGTGTGCAGGGGGACATTGGTGCCAACTTTGGGTTTGATGGTGTGAAGTTTGTTATTGCCACTCAAGATTTTAGGAGTTCATGTGCCTTTAAAAGTTTGTCGGTTGGAGTCCTACTAGTTGTACTTATATATATTTTCTCCAAAGTTTGGAGTTCTTCTTTGTACTCTTTTTTTTTTGAAGGGGGGGGGGGGGTGGAGGTGGAAGGGGGGGACGGTGTGGAGTTGTAGTCGTAGTGCTTTTGATTTAAAACAACACATCAATGGGTTTGTTGTAGACCTTCCCAGTCTGTCTTAAGTTGTACTGTAGTCCTATTGAGTAGGACTACAGACTACGATTTTGGAGTCGTACTGATACTTGAAAAGTTGCATTGGTTTCTGCATTTGTACTTTACAGTCAATAGGAGAACCTAGTTTTCTGTCAATTCTATGCAAATTTTTAGAGTTAGAGACCTCGTGTGACCTATCCAGACGCAGACACTGAAACTAACACAGTGAAAGTACAAGCCAAACAACAATAATCACGCAACTGGTACACAAAAATCGAAGATGAAATTTTACTCAAATCTTGTTAGGCAATTGAAGTTAAAATTATTTTCATTCAATTGACTTCATGTGAAATTGCAATTAATATGTATACCCGAGACTGGACTTGACGCATATATTCTGCATTTTCGGAGGAATCCATAGGAACAGATGGCTCAGGCTTAGTACGAATTTTGACCTCATTCGCTCTGAATTTTCCAGGAAGCATGTCACTAATTAATCAGCAAAGTGAACATTGCCCGAATAATGTTTTACAGCGTGTAAATTGTTAGATATTTGCCCCAATCTTTTTACTAGAGAATCAGAAGTAAGAAGGCGGTGTATGAAATTGGGTACAGAATCAAGGGGTATCTCGACTTGGAATTCAGTCAGTATTAGATGTACAGAGCAAAAACTCATAATCTGGGGTCACAAATCACAATGGTCTAGTTATCATACACATCCCTCAGTACGGGTTGCGGTTCATGTGGTTTATCACGGAGTCCACTCTGAATCTGATTAAAATACCAGGCAGTCAATAAAGAATAAATTCGAAGATGACGTGCAAGACTCGTAAAACACTGTTGGCTAAATATATTATATATTGAATTAAACTGTACGGAGTTTGGGGAAGCTCGTCTGTTCATTGTTAGCTTTATTTTATATTCCATTTACTCTCTCTACTTACGAGGCTGTTTTCCATATTGTCCGTATCATAAAGGTTTGTTTTGCTCATATCCATTTCAATAATGTTTTTAAAGTAAAACAGTTAAAAATATCTTCAGTAGTATCTTCATGGTCACAAAATTCTCAATTTATATTAGGGTAGCTGTTCTTATAAGTGGCTTTAACTTTAATCATATTCAGTCTTAATTTGATTATTGTAAGGCTCTCTATTGTTTTCAACTATGCAATATGTTTCTGTTTTCAAAACGATGATCTAGTTGAAATCTGACTTTGCTAGTTTTTTTTTTTTTCCTTTGATCCATTTCCTTTATTTCATCAGCAATTTTCTTTTTAACTTCATTCTTCCATTTGCTTTTTGTTCCAAACATTATTTATATCAATATCAATCCGGTATTTTCCGCCTATGTATTTGATTGCATGATACCAACAACCTTGAAAATTTGATTCATATTCGCGCACTTTTTTTTATAATTTTGGTAAATTGTTGGACAATTTGGTTTATTTTTGGGAAATTTTCCAGAAATATCTTTCATGTTAGTAAGCAATTTTCTTTGGTTGTCAGGATTTTTTCCTTCGACTTTCGGAGAAGTTTTAAACAAATTTCATCAAAATCTAAAAATTGTACATAAGTTTTTTTAGATTTTACATCTATTTTCGAAAAGTTTCTTTGATTTAAAAAATTTGTTCATTTTTGGTCAGAAAAAAAAATTGTGAAGTATTTGTCAATGTTAGGGAAAATTTTGTTCATTTTTGTCAATTTTCGGGCAATTTCCTTGATTTTTAGGCAATTTCATTCAATTTTTAGGAAAATATTGTCAATTTTGGGAAATTTGCTGACAAATTTTAACTACTTATACAAAAAAAAATTAAGTTCAAGAAATAGTTTTAATTTTATATTAATAATTTCCCAATTTCAATTTTACCAGGAAAGTGGAATTCTTTCAGGCCATTTTTGTACGTGGGGGATAAAGCCTTCGAGTTCCAACTCCCGTGGTCCCTGCGATAATCTACAATTTGTGTGAGTTTGACAAACGAAATATTCTTGAACGAAAATATTATATACAGTGGCTGGACAAAAAACATCGGCAGTAGAATTTCAGAATTCCTTAATCTTATATAGGGCAAGACATGAACAGATGCTCGTTGCAAGGAGTTGGAATCCCTGATCAGACCTGATCTAATCTTCCACAAGACGAAGTCCCATTAATACGCATATTCCATTTTCCGCTTCCAATTTTTAAATTTGAGGAAATGTGTTTTAATGGAGAAATACAGAGAACGAAATCGAAAGAGAAAATGAAAAGGAAAACTATTTTCACCGAATTAAAGGAGACTATGTAAGCAATTTTCAAAAGAAGTCCACCGCAGGACTAAGGTCTCCCAATGATGCTTGTTACAAATCATCTTGCAAAAATTTAATAGATATTTCTGTTTTCGATCAAATTGTCTTCTTGAGGTTATTGATGTAAAAGAAGTTCGCATATGGGTCCAGGGGTACCACCTTTCAAATTATTGTTATATCGCCATGCACCGTAAAACAAATAATACGAAATTGACTCTCTGGACCAAAGAATATCAATCATCAGGGATGAAAGTAAATACAAAGGGTATAAGTTTAGTACTGAAAACGGTTAGTTGTGTAAAAATATGTGGTTTTAATGTTATAATTAATTTGGCAAAAGTGAAAACAAAGAAGAATAAAACTACACTTGTTCAAGGTGGGGCCTATTTGCATTTGAATGAGGTGTTCAAGTGAAAATTTAATCACTATTAACAATAAATGTATTGGTGCCAAAAATTTGGACCCAATTCTTGGGCCCTTTGGTATGATACTTACACCCTTTACCCCCGTATGGGTAGTACCGGAACAAACCTTGCTATATCAAAGAATGTCTTTCCAGTCTTTGGGCTGGTCTAAAATCATGAGTGCCACCCATAGTCAAATTATGGAAATCCAAGAAACAAGAAATGAAATTTGATTGTATACAAACAACAAGTGTTTTATCCTTTATAGGTGTTCGCTTAACATGCTTAATCTTTAAAGAAATCATCCTGGGATAAATATTAAATTTATTCCGGGATACTTGTGAAAGCCTATGCTTATAGCTTATTCTATTTAAGACTTAATGCCCTTGTAGTGTACATCCTCATAATTGCAGATCCTAGATGATGTTATGTATTTTTTGAAAATTAATGGCCTCTTTCTCAGAGTCGGACTGGCCATTGTGCAAATGGCACAAAGGCTCATGCTCTGATGGCGCCTTTCCTGCAACCTTTATTTCGACATACAAAGCGTTCACTTATTCATTTCAGTTGTTGTATCAGTGTAGCCTGTTTAGTCCAGGACTGGTCTTACGTTGCCCTGAGCAATATGATATAGTACAAATAAAAAAATAAAAAAAACTATGAGAAAGAAAAATAAAACAATACAATATAAAATGAAGAATAACTTATACAAATGGCATCAAAAGAAAACATACAAAAAAGTAAAAACTAGTACAATTGTAACCAAATGGTAAATATTCGACAACTTGTGATATTACATCAGTTCAAGCAGTGGAGTGGCTACGGGAGGTAATAACAACCTACTTTTCTAAAAATGGTCCTTCAGATTCTTTCAAAAACGAGGAGAAAGAATTTTTGAGAGATATTGAAGAACGAGATAATGCATGTCATGTGATTGAATTACATGAAGGCCGTTTTTCTAGTACCCTATACTCTTGCTTCGCCCCAGAAATCCACGATTTTTCATTTACAATTTGGAACTTTGTGTGGAGTTTATGTCATGGGCAAAAAAAAACCACGAAATTTTTAAAACAAGGCTTCATCCATGAACCCTTGCAAAAGTTTACCATAATTTTTAGGGTCGCTTATCAATAATTAAGTTGGGCAAGTACAAATTTTCGTCGGGCAATTTGTCTGAACCTCCCCCCTCCCCCCCCCCTCCCTCCGCGCTCAAAGTCTAGATACGCCCCTGGGCACGGCCCTCACAACATTCCAGTCAAACTCTATTACCCCACCAAGAGAATTGCAGGGAACGGAAAATTAGGGGCTATCTTAAAAACTTTCTGCACTAGGGCTCCTTTTAAAGAAATTGTTAAAAACTTTTCTAAATTTAGGGTCCAGGGAAAGGCCTATACATTCACACTACCGGCTTTTTTTAAGAGTAATGAAGCAAAGCTGTCAGGCTCGAAATTATAATTTGTTTTATTTGCTGTTTAATAACAAAGAAGTTACCCTACGCTTTTGTTTGTTGTAGCGCCCCTTAGTCTATCTCATATGAATGCCCACAACTTTTTGAGAGAGATGGGTAAAAGGACCCTCATTTGATGGGGCAAAGAGTGTGGGAGCCATCTGTAACTTTCCATATAAAAGTCCAAAAAGGTATGAAGGTGGTGGGATCCTTAATACTGAAATTATTGGGGAAATTGGACCTACATGCCCTCTCACCTGACATTATGCCATTGTGATTACCATAAATGGTACCCAAAATCATTTGTTTTACATAATGCCCAAGTTTTGATTGTAACATTTTGGCCTCATTCATTATTCTGGATTAACCGGATGTCCCACTGTGGCTGTGGTTGAGACTGTGAACGTTTGGATTATGTTGTTGTTGAAAATTATTTGACTTCTAAGACTGGTTATAAGATGTGGTTTATATTATTATTCCCTTTGTGTTAGGAATACAGATATGAAACTTTCCAATTCAGAACAAAAAAAGTAAACACTTTTAGATAAAAAACAAAACAAAACATTAGTTGATCCTATTCAATCTTGCTATACTCTTAAAGGTATATGGACAGGTAGCAACTACTTTGCATAAATTTATACAAATGCCCTTCATAAACAATCACCACAAACACTTTCTCACAAAATCGATCCCAAGTTGTAAAAAAATTCGGCTTATTTTAAGGTATCCAAACGTACTAGTACGCTCATCATGTATTGGTTTTTTGGTTACATACGGGTAGGACAGTACAACACTAACGTTATCAGGTTATGTGAAAGTTACAGTGTAACTTACAGTATTACCCACAGCCTAACGTAACAAGTTAAATTAGCCAATCATAAAGAAAACAAATAAAGAAAAAAAAACAAAAACACTGTCCGGAGCAGACACGATTTCAACGAACGATTAAATGTCCTAAATTTTCAACGATGATGTCAGGTCGGCCCGAACAGAACGACGCAAATATAAACGTAAGTGGAGAAAAACCCTCAGTGATACTGATCGCTTGAAATATCTTGAGCAAAATATAGTTGTAAATGAACTTATTGTTAAATCCAAAACAGAGCATTTTACAGGTGTTTTGGCAAATGCTGATGCAAAGACAACGTACCGTACAGTTAATTCACTTCTGAATAGTTCCACCAAGGCTTTATCAATCTGCGGCTCAAATGAAATACTCAGTAATAATTTTGCCAATTTTTTTACTGAGAGAGTGGCAAAAATAAGGTTTGAACTTGACGTTGAATGTGTTAATGTAAATATATCTTCTCTTGATACCAGTAAACAATGTAATGATGATGTATTTCTGCTTGATTCTGACGATGATTTGATGATTGATCATTTACATGTGCACAGTACTGATATCTTTGCGAATTTCCACCCTGTAGATGAAGCTGAAATTCGACATATAATTTCTAAGATCCCAAACAAGACAAGTTCCCTTGACTCACTGCCCACTTGGCTCTTGAAGGAATGTGTTGACATAGTAGCTCCTATAATCATGTCTCTTGCAAATAATTCATTTAGTTCTGGTTGTTTTCCATCCATACAGTACTTAAGAACGCAATCATTTCTCCTCTTATCAAGAAGTCCATCCTCAATCCGGACGTTTTGAAAAATTATCGAACCGTCTCTAATTTTCCCACCCTTGGCAAGATCCTTGAATATCCAGCAGTCTCTAGGTTTAATGAACATCTTCATTCAAAACATCTTACTGCTGTACTGAAGATTTTCAATCTGCCTACAAACCGGCACATAGTACCGAAACTGCGGTATTGTGTTTTAAGAACAATATATTAAATGAGTTAGATTCGGGTAGAGTTGTTTAACTTGTACTTCTAGATATGTCTGCAGCCTTCGATACCATTGACCACACTATCTTTATAAATAGGCTTCAATGTGAGTATGGTATCGGAGGTTGTGTTTGAAACTGGTTTAGATCTTAACCTAGTGATCGCAAGAGTTCAGTTTGTATCTCTGGTAGTATTCTATTGCCCATCCTCAGAAATATGGTGTTCCCCAATGATCTGTTGCAGGTTCTCCGATCTTCAATGCCTATTCGCAGCCTGTTACCCGCATTTTCAAACTCTTCAATGCTGCTTACCATATATATGCTGATGACACTCAGCTATATAATAGCTTCGATCCTAAAATGCCGGGTGATAGGGAAGCTGCCCAAGCTCGCTTGTCGAATTGCATTGCGGCAGTTAAAGGCTGGATGCTTCATAAAAAACTTAGACTTAATGACACTAAAACTGAATTTTTGAAAATTTCATCCAAAAAACAAGGGCATTCCATCCAGTCCATTGATTTGAAAATCGGTGGGTCTGTGATTATTTCTTCATCATCCGTTAAAAATTTAGGTATACCATGTGTGAACCTTGTGTGAATATAAACTTCCAGATCTCTACAATATATCGATTTCAAGATCATACTGCATGTGTACAACTGCATAAAAGAAATGCGCCTTCATACCTTCAAGATTTGCTGCATATTTATAAGCCTGGACGCGTTGGTCTAAGATCCAAGAAGGATGTCACTCGCCTTTTGGTGCCAAGAACTAATCGTGTCAGTCAGTAGGGACTGCGCCTTTTCTGTCCTGGGACCACGTTTGTAGAATAATCTACCTATTGCAATCCGTCAGGCTCAAATTGTTTATACTTTTAAGAAAGTCCTTAAGACTCATCTTTTTCCTACTGATTAAGTTTTATGCTGTCTATAATATTTGATTTCTTGTTTTATTTATCTAGTTTTTGATTTTTACCAATTCTTTATGCTTGTATATTGTCCTCAATTCTTTTATTTTTTGATATTGTATAATAAGAGTTTGTCTATGATTATCAATTTTATTGTAAAGCGCTTCGATCCACGGGAGAGGCGCTATATAAATAAGTGCAATAATAATAATAATAATAATAATGATAATAATAATAATGATAATGATAATAATAATAATGATAATAATAATAATATAATAATAATATAATAAATAATAATAATAATAATAATAATAATAATAATAATAATAATAATAATAATAATAATAATAATAATAATAATAATAATAATAATAATAATGATAATGATAATAATGATAATAATAATAATAATAATAATAATAATAATAATAATAATAATAATAATAATAATAATAATAATAATAATAATAATAATAATAATAATAATAATAATAATAATAATAATAATAATAATAATAATAATAATAATAATAATAATAATAAATATTAATAATAATGATAATAATACTAATAATAATAATAATAATAATAATAATAATGATAATAACAAGTTGAGTCGATATTTCCTCTTTATCCATAAGATAGTAACAAATTTATGTTTAACTGTTATTCTGATGTCTGATGAAATGAAACTTATATTTTAACATAACCTGTCCATATGCCTTTGATAAAACCTGCACAAACAAAATTAATTTCCTGGGTATTTTACATCCCTATCTCAAATTTAATGTCCGAAGCCATTTGATAAACCAGTGCTTTGATAAACCAGTTGTGAAGCACCGGTGAATGAAGATCCAGTACCAGTAGCGTGGTGGCAGGGGGCCAAGGGGGCTGTCGCTTCTGAGAGCGCCAAGGGCTCAAGAAGGCGCCAAAATTGCCCTGAGAATTTTTTTTTTTACGTGTTCATCAATAACTTCTTCCTATTTTATTAAGCAAGTATTATTCCATTTTTGTAGTCCAAAAGCGCATAATTTTTCACAGAAAAGACTATCTGCATCTGCCATGAAGGGCAAACAATTTTATGAAATACAGCTTGCATGCGCTGAATGTTCACAGGGGCGCAAAAATTGTCATTAAAATATACTCTCATATCATTTTTATTCTCAACGTTTTAAAAAAAATTCTCAAAGCTTTATTCTTAGTCAAAAACATGAACACCATTCCTAGACCCCAACTAAAAACAAATATATAAATGGGATTCATTTTTATTCTCAAAATAATATTCGTTTTAAAAAATTTTGAGCAATTTTCTGCTACCAAAAAACGTTACTAGTTTCCTGGGGCTTTGCCCCTTGACGATTAGGACGTCGATCCTGGATTTGACACAATATTATACAATTTTCTGCTCTGAAAATCGTGAAAAATGCTGGGATTCCGGTTTTTTGCCCCCCCTCCTCCCCTACTTTTTCCCAGCAACCATACGTGCAGCTTCACCTAATAGAAGTGACACATTTTAAATCCCTTTTCTGCTATCAAAACCACGAGAAACCCTGGGTCCCCAATTTCAGAAAATTCCCTTTCAATTACTGAGAAATCATCTCCAATTTTCGGGAAATTTCATTCGTTTTCTAGAAATTTCCCTCATTTTCATGAAAATTGCTTCCTTTTGGGAAATTTGCTTCATTTTGTGGATATTTTTTCAATTCTTGGAAAGTTTTCTTCAATTTTTAGATAATGTTGTTCGTGGGAAATTTCCTTCATTTTTGTGAAATTTACTTCCATTTTCGGAAAATTTTCTTTTAATTTTGCGAAATTTGTGGAATATTTTATTCAAAAATTGGGCAGTTTTTTTCAATTTTTGGTAAAATTAATTCATTTTTCGTAAATTTTCTTTAATATTCATGAGGTTACCAAAGCAGTGCTTTTGAAGGCTTCGCCCTCTGGGTCCCTTTCAGGGCTTTGACGGTTTCTAGATTTGAAACACTGACTTTAAGCAATTTCCTAAACGCTTCATGCCAATTTAGGTCTATGTGCCCAACGTTTTACTCTTATAAGCATTTTTTTGTTGTTGGGGGGGCGCCAAAATTCCCTTGCCCACTCAGTGAAACATGACCCACCACGCCACTGAGACCCACCAGAGACCCACCGGTGAATGAAGACCCACCTGTTAATGAAGACCCACCAGGAATTTACTGGTGAATGAAGACCTACCAGAAACCCATCTGTAAATGATGACCCACCAGGGACCCACCGGTGAATGAAGACCCACCAGAGACCCACTGGTGAATAAAGACCCATCAGTGAATGAAAATTTACCAGGGATCCACCGGTGAATGAAGACCCACCAGGGTGAATGATATTTGTTTGTTGAGGGCTTAACGGCACCACGACAGCGAGGGTTAAATTGTGCCTGAGCGCAGGGGCGTAGCTAAAAAATGTTATTGGGGGTGGTGTGATGGAATATTTCCCGACAAAATCTTTGACGCCGTAGGCGTCAATGCTAGCGCGAAGCGATAGCCCAAATGGCGTGGGGTCTAGGGCCCGCCTTAGTGCCCCTAGTGGAGTCCAGGGGCAAAGCTCAGGTATTAGGCGATTTTAGGCATTTTATGGCTGATATTTTATCTAAAATCTACACAGATTTACACGGCAATATCACCCCAAAACCACATGGAAACTGAACTATTTAGGCCCGGCCCCTATACGTTTCCATTTTTCATGGGGACTTTTTGTTTTAAAACTAACACGCCAGCGTTCATTTAGGTATCATATGTTATGGTCTACAAAAGAAGCAAAACATAGGCTTTTTAGATGTTTTTCCCAAATGGCGTGGGGTCTAGGGGCTTGCCTTAGGGCCCCTAGTGTGGTCCAGGAGGGAAGCCCTATTAGAGACCCTGGGGGCGAAGTCCCCGGAAGCTCTGCAATTTTAGGCATTTCATCTAAAATCAACACAGATTTACACAGCAATATCACCCCAAAACAGCATGGAAACTTTACTATTTAGGCCCCTATACGTTTCCATTTTTCATGGGGACTTTTTGTTTTAAAACTGAAACACCAGCGTTCATTTAGATACCATTTGTTTTGAACTACAGAAGAAGAAAAAACGCAAAATCCTTTTTTTTATATCGTTTTTCTCATCACTATTGACCCACACATATTTTGCTTCGTTCGTATTTGCCATGGGTTATCTCTACAAACACTCTTGTTAAGTTTATCTTGTACATGTCAATTTACAATTGATGATGGAAGCCATCGGTGTATGAAAATCTAATTAAATAACAGCTTCGAACACCTTATTCTCAACCTCAGTTTCAGACTGGATCCTCTCTTGCTTCAGTATGGATTTCTGCCTCAGCATCCCCAGTCCGGGTCCCGCTGGTACTTGGTAGACCCACATGTAAATGATGAGCTTCATCGGTACTGACTTCCGTAACTTTCGCGCTCTTTCCAAATCCTGATGCAGCTGCGGCTGCCACAAACGGATTAACAGACAGTTTCAAATGGTATATGCACTTCTTTTGAAAATAGATCCTTCTGATATTTCACATTATGGTTTTTCCGATAGTCATCATTAAATTGCCGGTTACACAGTCCACATTGTAACTTAGTTCGGACATGTATTTTGCGTTTTTTCTCCATCCTGACTGTGACTAAACATGCTTTCCTGTAATTGTTATACCAGGGATTTCTTATGATTATACCATTCATATAAACGAAATTTACGTAGTTGATGAAAAGTGAGACTCGGCAGATCCTCTACCAACTTGCAGCAGCCACAAGTTGCCATGGTTGTAAGGGACGAGGGCGTTATCTGATCTAAATTATATTATAAAACTGGTTGAAACAATAGCTTCAACTGTGATTCAGTACAACAAGTTGAAAACAAGATCTGCAGTTTTGTACATACAAGGAGTTAGTTGATGTGTTTAATCATGTGAATATTATTTTTTCTCAGTAAATTGAGAACAAAGAATTAGCGGTGAAGATGAGTTGATGAAGTTTCGTTTTTAGGGTTATAAATAATGTTTCCCGACAAAGTTCAAATTTTCCAGACATAAATATATATATACCATATATAACTATATATATAACTATATATCTATAACTATATATACAACTATATATATAACTAAATATATAACTATATATATAACTCTATATATAATTATAAATATATATATATAAGTATATATATATATATATATAACTATATAACTATTTTAATATATATATTTTAATATATAACTATATATAACTATATATATATAAACTATATATAAACTATATATATAACTATATATAACTATATAAACTATATATAAACTATAACTATAACTATAACTATAACTATAATATATAACTATATATATATATATATATATATATATATATATATATTTTCAATGCTTTTATTTCCGATTTTTCATCTCATTAGGAAGATCGGTGAAAACTTCCCGACAGTCACCATTTCCCCGACAAAAATCGCGGTTGGGTGCAACCCTCCCCCTCCCCAGTCGCTACGCCCCTGCATGAGAGATTAGATCATTCTAGAGGTAGGAAGAAAATTAATTAGGAGGGGTCTGAGAGAAGTACAGGGCTAAGAGCCAGGAAGCTGGGATCGAAAGAGGAAGTGACGGGGTGTAAAAAAAGGGGTAAAAGTATGTGGAGGAGGTGGGAGAGGAGGATTAAATATGGTTGTAGAGGGAGGCACGATGAAGGAAGGAGATAATTTTATCGGGGGGGGGGTCTGGAAGAGCTCGGCTATGGAGTTGTGAGGGGTAAGGGAAGCTTTCGGGGGTTGTACAGGGGACAGGCAAGGAGGACGTGGTGGACTGTGATGGGGCAATGGCAATCCTCGCAGAGGGAATGGGGAGCCAGTAAGGAGGTGGGAGTGAGTAAGGTGGGAATGGGTGTGACCTATTCTAAGGCGGGTAATATGGACGTTGTCGATACGGGAGAGATTGTGGATAGTGGGTTTGGTTGGAATGGTGGGCTGAATGACGTGGAGTTAAGTTATCAACTTGGGAGTCCCATAGTAAGGACCGACTTGGAGTGTGAGAAGATGGCAAAGTGACTGAGCGGAGAGTACTCAATATTTGAGGGCGAGCAGGACGGTTTTGGCTTCGGCCGAGAAAATGGACGAGTAGTTGGGAAGCCTGCTACTGAGGGTGATGTCTTGAATAACGGAAGCAGCAGCTGTCCTGTCGCCTTCCTTGGAGCCATCAGTATAGATGGAGGTGTAGTTGGAGAGTTGGTCTTTGATTTGGTTGTGAAGGTTGATGAAGAGGTTGGGGTGGGTTTGACGATGAGTGGAGAGGCCCAGGTGGATGGAAGGGAGGGGGTGGCCCAGGGAGGAAAAGTAGGCCAGGAGAAGGTGCCGAGAGTAGCGGGGTTGATGCCGAGATGGTGGAGGTCGGAATTGATGTGTAAGCTGAAGGGAGGGATAGGGTCTTAGTACTATCAAAGAGAGTGGAGAATGTGGGATACCTAATGAGGTTATAGACAGGGTTTCGGGTGTTGGTGAGGGCTCTAAAAGCGTAGGAAAAGCTAAGCTTTTTCACACCCTAGCATGAAGGGGGGTTCGTTTGCTTCAATGTGAAGCTGGTAATGGTCATGTAGGCACACAGGCAAAGCCCGAGGGCTTCATTTTGGATAGTGTTGATGAGGTAAGAGTTGTGAGCGGCACAGTAGACAATATTGCTGTAGTCGTGCTTGGAACGAATGGTGAGCTTGAAGAATTTGAGGAGAGCGTTGGGGGTCTGCACCGTGATCCCACAGTGGTGTTGGAGAGGGAAGGATAAAATTGAGGAAGCTGTTGCATTTCTGTTTCAGGTTGGTGATGTGTTGCTTGAAGGAGAACTTGAGGTCTAGGGTTGGACCCAGGAACTTAGTGTAGTCAAGTTTAGAGATGCGATTGCCGTTGAACACGAGGTTCGGGTTGGAGGTTGTTGAAATGACAGAAGTGCATGCAGACTGTCTTGTCTTTAAAGAATTTAAAATCGTTATTGTGAGTCTTGCAGCCAAGACTTTGAGGGACACCCTAGTATTGGGGGTAGGGGTTGGAGAGGGTGTGGCCAATACGGCTAAGTTGGAGCCTATTTTCGACGAGAGAAAAAGTAGGTGAGGAGTAGAAGATGGTGAAGTCATCCACGTAGAGAGCACATTTGATGTTGGGGTCAAGGTTGTTTGCGATATTGTTAATGCTCAGGTTAAAGAGAGTAGGGGAGAGGATGCTACTTTAAGGGACAACTATTCTTGGAAGGTAGGGGTTGAAGAGCGTCTGGCCAATACGAACTTGGAACTGCCTGGGTGAAAGGAAGTTTTGAATAAAGATGGGGAGGTGGCCTATGAGGCCGATGGTGTGAAGCTTGCGGGTAATGCCGTATTTCCAAGTAAAGTTGAAAGCTTTCTAAAAGTCAAAAAAGATGGCAAAGAGGTGTTCCTTTTTTTGAAAGGATTTCTGGATAGGTCGAGCGTGATTAACTGGTCCAAGGTATTGTGACAGTTTCCGGAAGCTGCTTTGGTAAGGGGAGAAGATTCTGTTGGTCTCAAAGAACCACTTAAGTCTCTGGTTGATGATCCTTTCCATAATTTTACAGAGACAACAGGTGAGGGCCATGGGGTGGTAGCTGTAGGGGTCGGTGCTGTTCTTCCCCGATTTGGGGAAGGGGGTGATGATAGTTGTCCTCAAGATAGAGGTAAAGGAGTGTGAGGACCAACTGTGGTTGAGGATGGTGAGAAGGGTAGCGGTGGCCTTGTTGGGGAGGTGTTTCAGGAACTCATAGGGGTGCTATCTGGGCCCTTGGAGGTGCAGCCAGCGTCGTGGATGGCTTGCTGTAATTCAGAAAGGGTGAGAGGGTAGTTGTAGCTCTCGGTATTATTACGGTATTATTAGAGGGAAAGTAATATTCCGGGTTTCGTCGTCAGCTTTTTTGACTTTGAAAGCATTGTAGTTGGCCGAGATAATGGTGAAAGAGGCGACGAACGATATTCTTTTTTCCGGTGAAAAAGTTACCATTCTAGGAGAGATGGGTGACTTGCCCATCCTGCCATGAAAGCTGTTTACCATATTTCAAACCTTCTTAGAGTGTTGGTGGTGAAAGAAGAGATGAAGTTGTTCCAAGCGTTGGTTTTACTATCCTTGATAGTGCGCTTTGCTTTGGCATGGCTGATGCGAAAAAGATTGAGGTTGTGGGTGGTCAGGTTTGTTTTGAAGTTTATGAGGGCATTTCCCTCCTTCTTGATGACAGTTTTGCAGTCATCGTTGAACCAGGGGTGGGAGGAGGTGGTTATGGGTTTTGGAAATGGACCAGGTGGCGATGTTGATAGAGATGTTACTAAGGTTTGACATGGGATCCTCACCCTCGAGGAGATGGAGGGAGAGGTGAGAGTTGCAAAGGATTTCGAAAATGGGCTAGTTGGCTTTCTTGAGGTTCCACCCACTAAACACAATGTTTTAAAAACATAATGAAAACATTTTTTTTTTCAAATTGTGAAAATATTTTTATAATAACATTTTGTGGTGTCATAAAAATGTTTTTAAAAATAAAAAAAAATAAAAAAATCGTTTTTTAAAAGCATAAAAATTATATAATAAAAACATTTCTTTGCATAATATTATATGAAAAATGTTATGTTCGTACGACACCCCATTTTAATATTATTAAAACATTATGACACAAAATGTTATAAAAACGTTTTGTTTTCTAGGCAATTGGTGGTGGTGGGGGGGTGTCTGTGGGGATTTTAGTGAATTAGGAGAGGGTACTGGTCACTACCACAGAAGTCAGCAGTGACCTCCCAGGTCGGGGGAACAGATAGACAGGTGAGGGAGCCTGTGGCAGGGTGAAGGTAGGTCGGGGAGTTAGTGTTGGGTAAGGAAAGGCTGTGCTGTCCAAGAGTGTTTTCGATGAGCTTGCCTCTGGGGGTGGTGCTATTGAAAGGGGTTGATGTCACCTTGAAGGATGAGAGGGGAGGGGAGCTGAGGTTGTTAAGGCTGGTTGGCTGAACGTTGGTGTGTGTGTGTGTGGGGGTTAGATATTGCAAAGAGTGAAGGTTTTGTGGAGGCAGATAGAGATACAGATGGCCTGAAGATCAGTGTTCACATGCATAGGGCTGTGTGGGATATCGAATCTAACGAGAATGGAAATGCCCCACAGGCCCAGTAGGCATCCTCCTAATGTTTGTGGTAGTAAAAGAAGTTATTGAGGGAAATATGGTCAGTGGTTTTCAAGGTTTCTTGTAGGCAGAAGACGACTGAAGTGGTGGCCAAGTCAATTTCTTCCGAGTTGGCCTGAAGGCCCCTGATCTTCCATTGTATAATGTTGTGAATGTTATTGTAATTGTTTCTGTTGTACGCCATGAGAAGGATATATGAGGAAAATCTGTTGTCTGGGTTGGCTTGTTTTTTCTTTGAATCTGTCTCTGTTTCTTTGGGAGCAATTGTTTTTTTAAAAATGGGATAAGAATTGTTCGGTAATCGAACAATCCATGTTCTCTTCAGTGTCATACATGTGGGTTTAGATGGTGGGCCGTTTGTTAAATAGGTTGGCTTGAGTTTGATGGCATTTGAAGTGTTGGGGTATATGACGGGGGGAGGGGGGGGATCTTAGAAAAGGAAGGTTGGGGAAAGAGGTGGTGGTTTGTGTAATGGGTGTGGTTGGGTTGTTGGCAAAGGAGATGGGCTTAGGACTCGATAAGAAGAGCCAGGTGAGGTCGGTTTGGGCATGTGAGTCAAGTTTTAGTTGTGTTAAGGTGGTGGTGTTGGTGTTTGAGGAGACGGTGCTCGAGTAGGAAGGTTTGGTGTGGAGGGAAGCGAGGAATTGCTTCCTGACCTCCCAATAAGTGGTGCTGGGATTAAGGGTTTTCATTTTAGTTACCTGTTTTTCCGAAAGCCAGGTAGGGCAGTCTTTTGAGGACGGATGGTTGGCTGGGTTAGTATTATCGCAATTGGTGCAGTGTGGGGTGTTGGTGCAAGAGGCACTGTCATGGTCCGAGGCTCCACAATAAAGATCCACCAGGAACCTACGGTGAATGAAGACATACCAGGGTCCCACCAGTGAATGAAGACCACCAAGGACCCACCGGTGAATGAAGAATCACCAGGGACCAACCGGTGAATAAAGACCCACCGGTGAATGAAAACCCACCAGGGACCCACCGGTGAATGAAGACCCACCAGGGACCAACCTGTGAATAAAGACCCACCAGTGAATGAAAACCTACTAGGGACCCATTGAAACCAGATAACCAAAGGTATTGAGGTTCCGACACATGGATTTTAAGTTTGAACTATTGCATAATAAATGTTATTGCATAATAGGCTCAAAATAAAAATGACCACCAAATAACTATCAGTTCTCACAAAAATGGAATTTCACAAGTAATCAAATTCAACCATTTGTATCCTATTAACATGTATGCACTTGCTAACAACATAATTATTTCAAATATAAAACAAAACAGACGTGGTCAGTGGTGAAAATCTATTAAAAAAAATGATTTATAAGATTTGTGCATCAAGGTGGTACCGAGTCACACGGGTGCGTAGTTTTTCGGCGTGGGGTACAGGGGTATAAATACAAAAAGGGTTTATAGCTTTGTCAAGGGAACCCTTTGTGAAATAGCACACAGTACTATGTGCGGAATTGACATGTTTAACCCTGCATCAGAAACTATGCAAATTCTTGAACATGAAAATTAGTAGAAAAGTAAGGCACAAATATTGAAGGGAAAATACAAAATAAAATATGTTATCTAAAAACAGATTTAAATGCCATTTATGCTTTATGTCTTTAACAATAAGCCCTAAAAAGTTGTTCAATTAGCAACAATTACCAGTTCTCTGTAGGCTTATAACAGTCACCAAAACATCACTTTTTGGACGTTTGGAACAATTCTATGTATTAATACCAGCTTATTTTGGTAAAACCTGAATCACAAAATATAATTAGCATATCACAAGCATTATGATTGAATCTGCAATTCCCAATGGTTTAATTTGAACAAGAAATTTTCTTTTTTAAAATAACACATCTCATCGGAGTCCTGTACAGATCTTGAAATAAACTACAACTTTTCAAATGTAAAAAATATATATTAAGGAAAACTGGATATATACATTCAAAATGTTATTATAATACTACATTTAAAGAAGTTTTGTTTATTGCTGATCAAAGTTGCTCATGATGCACAATGAAGGGATTGCAACAGGTGGGGAAAAGGAAAATTGACTGCTTTACAAAAAGAACTTGAAACTACAAGGATAATAGTGACACACTGTTTGCAAAAGTTGCAACATTTTAAAGATAGATATAATTGAAATTTGTAGTACTGACAAATCAACAAATATCTTGTTCCCTCAAAGATAAATGCCTCAAAACCAGGAATTAATATTTCCTGTAAACCAGGCTATAAAAAGTGCAAGATATTTATAAGTTGATATTTCCAATTCTTAATTGCACCACTTCACCATTGGACCGATGGCTTGATAAGGGAATCTGTAACACTGGGCCTAATGTTGAACTTATTTGCTACATCTATATTTATTACTGTGTTACAGGGTAAAAAAGCTAGGCTTCACCAATCATGTTTTGAGTCTAAAATATTTGCTTCAAAAAATGAGTGTAACTTTTAACATTGTGCTCAAGAGATTTCTGGCGATGTATGCCAGATGACCTCAATAATGATCAGACTCTTGACATTAGCATGAAAAATCTTCTACGGGGCTTACAAATTGCATTTTACACTTACAGGTTAGACTTTGTGTAGCCTCAATATATATATGAATTTACATTTGCTTTGAAGGCAATGAGTTAACTTGAAAATGGAATGACAGGGTTTCAAGTGATATTGTCTTTTTTGGATTTTCAATTTAGTATGAAATCATAATAAGTATACAATGACACCCTCTTTACTTCTTTTGATGAAATTCCTGCTATGTTCAACGATTCAAAACAAGTTTTTCATTATTAAAGTAAGAGCGGCTCATTCAAGTGATGTGGTATCCTTCAGCTCTTGCATGTTCTCTACTATGACATCCTCCTCCTCCTCCAGGCTGTACGTTAAACCCAGAAACTTTCCAAATATCTGAGGGGTAACAATCACAAGTAAAAAAGGATAGATAAAATACATGATGATAAAAGAAATCCAAGCTTACACATGCACAAAAAGAAATTAAACCATTGCAAAAGTTGTAAATGGCTAGTATGGCCTTTGTTGTTTGCTAAGAGTTAGAAGTAAAGCAAATTAAAGGCACTGGTCCAAGGAGTGAGAGGAGTCTCTGTTCAAGCCTCGGCTCGAACCAGGGACTGTCAGCATAAAAGTCCAGCTCTTTACCAACTCTCCAGCTCTAAGCCTTCCTAAAGAAAAGCCATACAAAATAACTCTTAATAATAATTTTAATAATTATCATTATTATCATTATTATTCCAGAAAGATGTAATAATCATCAACACTGTAATTCATTATATTTACACAAATATCACTAGAACGTGCATTATGGCATTGTGAAATTTCAGAAATCCCTCTTCAGAATCAGCCGCCCTTTTTTCGAAACATCATATCATAAAGTTAAAAAGAAAACAGTGAAACAGGAGAAAATGCACGTCACGTCTACATCATCACATGTTTGAAAAAATTCAGATCTGAGAATCTAAGCAGTTGTACATCAACCAATGATTTTGAAAAGAATCCAACCTCTGATTTTCCGTTAAATTGTTTTCAAGGCACTCTCATGCAAGTACTCTTGGTTGTCAGCCACAAATCTTTGCAATGAGCAAAAACAGTTAAGAGATACAATAAAAATAAACTTTTAACTTACTGTAGTTTCTATAAATGTGAGTCCCAAATGATAAAAGCAGATAGTTCCCTGTAAATGAGAGAAAATGTAATTTATAAAACAAGTAATTAATAAAACAAATCAAAAGAAGAAGAGAGTGGTGATCAATAAAAATGAAATCATCAAAAGCTATTTGAATTCTTTTGAAATCTTTGTTGTTCTAAGCAAGACTTCATGTTGTTTCTCCTCTGTTAAAAGTCTTCATGGTATTCTCCCCTCATTCTCTTAAAATGGGCAAAATTTCTTTTATACTCAGAATTTGATTAGGGGTATGCCTAAGATCCCAAACTGTTTTGTCAGATTCAGCCACTTCCCCCCATCCTCCCCCCCCCCTTCATTCCCTCCTTCAGAAAGCTAAGTTACAATCTTGAACAAAACTATTAGAACAGCTCTACATCACAAAGAGATAAATATTTAGTGTTGTAATTCTTGAGTATTGGCTTCACTGGTTTTCAACTCCTCAAACCCTCTCCCCTTTCTACTGTTGGATTTTCTGTAATTTAGCTTACATAATTTGAAAACAATATTTAAAATGGTCAACACTAAATGGGAGTAAGGGGGAATTATGCAAATATGCTATGAACAACAAAACATTATTACATATGATAGTATGCGAAACAAAGAAGCACTGCAAAAAGTGCCATTATTTATGATGTGTAGATGTTGAATAATAAATAGAGAAGTATGTG
Source organism: Chiridota heheva (assembly GCA_020152595.1). Taxonomy (NCBI): domain Eukaryota; kingdom Metazoa; phylum Echinodermata; class Holothuroidea; order Apodida; family Chiridotidae; genus Chiridota; species Chiridota heheva. The sequence goes on along the minus strand of JAIGNY010001818.1, from coordinate 560,947 downwards.
CATAAAAAAGCAGTACACATTTTATGTAGCATTCCACGAATTTTGTCCAAGATTGTGGCTAATATACAAGGTATCAAAGTAGATTGTAGCTAATATACAAGGTATTAAAGTAGATTGTAGCTAATATACAAGGTATCAAAGTAGATTGTAGCTAACATACGAGGTATCAAAGTAGATTGTAGCTAATATACAAGGTATCAAAGTAGATTGTAGCTAATACACAAGGTATCAAAGTAGATTGTAGCTAATATACAAGGTATCAAAGTAGATTGTAGCTAATATACAAGGTATCAAAGTAGATTGTAGCTGATATACAAGGTATCAAAATAGATTGTAGCTTATATACAAGGTATCAAAGTAGATTGTAGCTAATATACAAGGTATCAAAGAAGTTTTTTCACAGTGTGGTTAGTCCTCTAACAGGACGGCCTTTTAAACTTATTCTCTGTAAAAGACAGGTTTACACAAAAAGCTTTTCAAACATCCACTGGTCAAACTGGCTTACCAAGAGACCACTAATTGACTCAACCTTAGGTCCCAGGGGTGCTGTTCCATTCTTCAGTGGTAGGTAAGTGCCACCCAGGAATTCAAAATCATACGTGCAGTATGATAGTTTTTGGTAACTGCAGTATGAGAGCAACAGTTTTGTCAACCTGCACTATGAAAATGTGTGATTTTCTTATACCTGCAATTTAAATTTAAACAATTTTTGACACCTGCAGCATGAAAATATGCCATTTTTAGACCTGCAGTATAACAGAATTGGGTTTTTTGATACCTGCTCTATGAAAATTCTAAAAAAAAGGCACCTGCTTGGGCCACACATATACATGTACCTCACATATAGAACTGCCCTCCCCCCTCCCTCCCCATGCCTTGAGTCAAAGTCTTTACAATTTTTAAAAGAGATTTCTGGGATATAGTTGATCAAAGTGTGAAACTTTTTCCAACCCATCAAAATAAAAATCATGCAGCAACCAAAGACCTTAAATCACTCCTATTAAATATCTCTTCTAAACTCATTCATACCATTAATGAATATATTCAACATTTAAGTAACACAATGCTAAGACAATGTTTTTTGCTTATTCACAGAGATTTTTAGATATCAAAAGTGGCATCTTGTGCCACTGTTTATTCATGCATTTGCCTCACTCAAAAATGTATTCAGTATTCATACCACAGGAATATGCTTGATTTGAACATTCATATAAAAGATGATATGTCCCCAAAAAAGTCTACTCTCATATTTTATGGACTGCCACCCTCACATCTCTTTTTTACTGAACACTTAATCCATACCACTTTTTCATACTACATGCGGTGATCATCCTTCCTTTTACAATTCAAAGGTAATTAAGCAAAAAAGAGGGACATTTCAGCAAATACATTGTTCTTTTTAGTAGAATATCTATGATAAAGCTTTTGCTGGCTAGACTTCAGATACCAGCCATCACTGGGGAAGGAAACTGGTAGAACATATAATACCAGTGCAGGATTTGAGTGTTACTTTTTAAGCTTTGTGTCTCCTAGTGTCATGTACCACATAAAATGAAACTTAATATTGTACTTGCTCAATCAAACAATTGTTAACACTTTGATATGATGAGAGTAAAAAGAACTTACCAGATAGAGTATGAATAGTAAATATGCAGCCACTAGAACTGCCACCAAAGAATACATGGCCCAATGACTCGGCAAATCAGGCAAGTATGTGGCAACAAAGAATAAATTGATGCCAATCACCGTGAAAGCAAGAAGAGTGCAAACTACTTTTGAAAATCTGCAAAAGAAAAAAGAAAGTTATCTTATCGTCTGACGATTATGTAAATGAGGTGACATAACAAGTAAAGGCCAGAAGTGCGATGGCTGACTGATCCTATATCAAGAGCTGTCCTGTCACAGTTGCTTTACTACATGAAAATCAAATATGAAACATTACGGTTTATAGCAAATAATTCAAACCATACTCGAAGTAAAAATGTTCAGATGTAGAATGGAGTCTTAAATATTTTTATCTTTGAAGCTGATACAGGTTTTACTTCTATTAATACAGTATTAGGCAAATTCAACACTTGAGGATGAGCACTGCATTTACATACTGTAACATCAGCATACACAAGTACTCTAGGATTTCATACAAATTTTTACGAAGAAATACCCAATTTAATACAATGATTAATCATTAAAATATCTGAACAATGATCTGTGAAAAAGATCTAAGTCATGTAGTGTGGACATTTTCATCAATTACTTTGCAAGGTCCACAAAATCCTTCTTCCTCTTCTGGTCACTTCTTGGGATATAATGAGGCCACATAAAAAAAAACTTCAAGTAAAAGAAGTGCATGTTAACTTTGTGCAGTGTGAAGAGCTGTCCATCTCTACAACCTTTGACCAGTCTGGTTGATTTCTGGTAATTTTATGAGGAGTAAACACACATGAAATTTAAATGGAACCATATGTTTATGCTTACATGCCATTCTTGAAGTCCTTCATGAGAGATTCACTGCTTGTGAAAGTCAATATTGGTATGAGTGCAAAAGGCAGCTATTAAGAGATCAAAATAGATTATTGGTATGAGTGCAAAAGGCAGCTATAAAGAGATCAAAATAGAATAATGGTATGAGTGCAAAAGGCAGCTAGAAAGAAATCAAAATAGATGATTGGTATGAGTGCAAAAGGCAGCTATAAAGAGATCAAAATAGATGATTAGAATGAGTGCAAAAGGCAGCTATAAAGAGATCAAAATAGATGATTGGTATGAGTGTAAAAGGCAGCTATACAGAGATCAAAATAGATGATTGGTATGACTGCAAAAAGCAGCTATACAGAGATCAAAATAGACGATTGGTATGAGTGCAAAAGGCAGCTATAAAGAGATCAAAATAGATGATTGGTATGAGTGCAAAAGGCAGCTATAAAGAGATCAAAATAGAATAATGGTATGAGTGCAAAAGGCAGCTATAAAGAGATCAAAATAGATGATTGGTATGAGTGCAAAAGGCAGCTATAAAGAGATCAAAATAGATGATTAGAATGAGTGCAAAAGGCAGCTATAAAGAGATCAAAATAGATGATTGGTATGAGTGTAAAAGGCAGCTATAAAGAGATCAAAATAGATGATTGGTATGACTGCAAAAAGCAGCTATAATGAGATCACAATTGAATATTGGTATGAGTGCAAAAGACAGCTATAAAGAGATCAAAATAGATGATTGGTAGGAGTGCAAAAAGCAGCTATACAGAGATCAAAATAGAATATTGGTATGAGTGTTAAAGGCAGCTATAAAGAGATCAAAATAGATGATTGGTATGAATGCAAAAGGCAGCTATACAGAGATCGAAATAGACGATTGGTAGGAGTGCAAAAGGCAGCTATAAAGAGATAAAAATAGATGATTGGTTTGAGTGCAAAAAGCAGCTATAAAGAAATCAAAATAGATGATTGGTATGAGTGCAAAAGGAAGCTATAAAGAGATCAAAATAGATGATTGGTATGAGTGCAAAAGGCAGCTATAAAGAGATCAAAATAGAATAATGGTATGAGTGAAAAAGGCATTTATAAAGAGATCAAAATAGATGATTGGTATGAGTGCAAAAGGCAGCTTTAAAGAGATCAAAATAGATGATTAGAATGAGTGCAAAAGGCAGCTATAAAGAAATCAAAATAGATGATTGGTATGAGTGCAAAAAGCAGCTATAAAGAGATCAAAATAGAATATTGATATGAGTGCAAAAGGCAGCTATAAAGAAATCAAAATAGATGATTGGTATGAGTGCAAAAAGCAGCTATAAAGAGATCAAAATAGTTGATTGGTATGAGTGCAAAAGGCAGCTATAAAGAGATCAAAATAGATGATTGGTAGGAGTGCAAAAAGCAGCTATAAAGAGATCAAAATAGATGATTTGTATGAGTGCAAAAGGCAGCTATAAAGAGATCAAAATAGATGATTGGTATGAGTGCAAAAGGCAGCTATAAAGAGATCAAAATAGATGATTGGTATGAGTGCAAAAGGCAGCTATAAAGAGATCAAAATAGATGATTGGTATGAGTGCAAAAGGTAGCTATAAAGAGATCAAAATAGATGACTGTGCACATTGCTCATGTAAAAACACTGGGGTGAATGGTGATGTACATTTTGCAAATACTGAATAAATAATTTAGATATTAATGCTTAGGTAAAAGAGCCACTATTAGTATGTGTTGCCATGTCATCATAATTGATCTAACCTAGTCCTAGTGCTTAAAATAATATTCCCATAAAATTTTATTTTAATATATTTGATAGAGGACAATATAAGAAACAGATTGGTGAAGGAAAAAACAAGTTAATATCTTATTCTTACAAGAAGTTATTGATTCTTAAAGATTTTCCTTGTCTGCTTAAAAGAAATTGTCAGTCTGAGTCTAAGTCATCATTATGATGTCATCACAACACTTGCTGTTCTATTCTTTATGTATTATTTTGAAAATTAATTTCATGTTTTCTAAATGATTGGTAACATTTTTTATTCAAATTTATTAAGAACAATGTAGAATACAATTTAAAATAATTTTTTTCTCCATTCTGTTCTTGTAACTTAAAATTGAGGATTAATTTTCAAAGAAATACATAAAGATTAGTACAGGAAGTGCTATGATGACTTAGACTCAGTACAAAAGTCATTTTTATGCAGGTAAGAAAAATCTTTGAAGTTTAATAACTTCTGTTAGGAAAGAGATATATGTACCAACATGTCTTTTTAACCAATCTTAAATTTTCTCAATTTTTTTTTCTCCTTCAGATACATAACCAGAACTGTCGGAAGGACAGTATGCTCGACTATTCAAAGCTAGTATAGAGATTGGGCTTATAGAGAGAAGTATATACAAAATTAGGGTAGCAGGGGCAGATGATTTCAAATTACTTGAGCTTTAAAATATGCACTTACATTTTCATTTGCACTACAAGCTTCAAAATATCTTTGAGTTTTCCAAGATATTTTAAAACAAAAAAGCTCAAGGTTACCCCACCCAGTAACTCAGAAATCATGTAAAACCTAGCAGTCTTTATAACTACAACACCTCTTTTAGTTATATCAATTGAATAACAAAAAAAAGGAGAGGCCATGACTTGCCAATGTCAATGAAAGAATGCCATTCAACTCCATTCCAACCTGTACCCTTCCCCCCAGCCCCTACACATTCCCAGAGCTACATCCTGGATTGTAATACAACTTCCATAAAAAAAAATATGTGTGTCAAGCAAAGTCAAGCAGCATGAAAAATGTACAATTACATTAAAGCAAAATTATGCGAAACAATATTGCTAAACGTATGACAAATTAGACAATGGAAACGATACAAATCTCCTTACCGCTAATATTGCATATTTCAGTGTTCCACATTCCATCCAAACCTGTCCCAAATGTCATCCCATGTCTATACTCCATGCAATCACACCTGAAAACCAGATACTGAATGTCATCCCACCACTTGCATGACTCACATGCCATTACAACTGAAATCCAGATGACATCCCACCACATGCCATTCCGCCCTGTCCCACATGTCAACCCACCCTGTTCCACATGCCAACCCACCCTGTTCCACATGCCAACCCATCCTGTTGCACATGCCAACCCACCCTATACTACATGCCAATCCACCCGTCTCAGATGCCAATCCACCCGTCTAACATGCCAACACATCCTGACCAGCATCCCACCGCACCCTGCCCTACATACAATTCCATCCTGTCCCATATGACCTCATCCTAATTCCTTCAGCTACTTTATCATCATGTCATCTTTTACCCCACATTCTGCTTATTGTTTATATTTCTCAAACCCCTAATTTAGCATTCTTTAGAAGCGAGGAAACTTTTATTTGCTTCTTTATTCATAGCAAGACAAACATTTTGATTGCTATTCATGTCAGGAATATCAATATCATAACAAAACTAGAAATGTGAAGTGAAGCAATCATGGTAACATTAAAGCAATCATGGTAACATTACAGCAATCATGGTAACATTAAAGCAATCATGGTAACATTAAAGCAATCATGGTAACATTAAAGCAATCATGGTAACATTAGAGCAATCATGGTAACATTAAAGAAATCATGGTAACATTAAAGCAATCATGGTAATTAAAACAATCATAAAGCAATCATGGTAACATTAAAAATCAAACATTAAAGAAATAAACATTAAAGCAAATCATTCATGGTAACATTAAAGCAATCATTAGGTAACATTAAAGAAATTAAAGCAATCATGGTAACATTAGAGCAATCATGGTAACATTAAAGCAATCATGGTAACATTAAAGCAATCATGGTAACATTAAAGAAATCATGGTAACATTAAAGCAATCATGGTAACATTAAAGCATTCATGGTAACATTAAAGCAATTATGGTAACATCAAAGCAATCTATGAAACACCTGTGTTCTTTCTTCTTCCTATCATACCTGCAAACTCATCACCACATTTAAGAAGACATTCATCCCTGTAAGGTTCTGAATACCACTAAACACAGCAACAAATATAGTAGGCATGATGGCAATGGAACGAGTCATCAGTACTCGCTTCCACCTTGACCACTTGATGTTTAGAAACCCCTGAAAAATAAAAACAAAAATTGGTTGTACTTCACCTCTCATATAAACATGTATAAAGGTGTTAATGTTAATAAGCAGCGTACACATAAGTATAAGTGACTTATTGTAGGTTCCCTCATTGTGTAAAACCAAATTTCATGACTTTCCTAAATTATGATTTTTGTGATTCTTAATGTCAGGGGGTATAATTGCTAATTGCCTAATGTATGTTTGTGAATCTTCATGTCAGGGGGTATAATTGGTAATGGCCTAATGTTTATTTGTGATTCTTCATGTCAGGGGTATAATTGCTCATGGCCTAATGTATGTTTGTGATTCATCATGTCAGGGGGTATAATGGCCTAATGTATGTTTGTGATTCATCATGTCAGGGGGTATAATGGCCTAATGTATGTTTGTGATTCTTCATGTCAGGGGGTATAATGGCCTAATGTATGTTTGTGATTCTTCATGTCAGGGGTATAATTGCTCATGGCCTGATGTATGTTTGCGATTCTTCATGTCAGGGGGTATAATTGGTAATGGCCTAATGTATATTTGTGATTCTTCATGTCAGGGGGTATAATGGCCTAATGTATGTTTGTGATTCTTCATGTCAGGGGGTATAATGGCCTAATGTATGTTTGTGATTCTTCATGTCAGGGGTATAATTGCTCATGGCCTAATGTATGTTTGTGATTCTTCATGTCAGGGGGTATAATGGCCTAATGTATGTTTGTGATTCATCATGTCAGGGGGTATAATGGCCTAATGTATGTTTGTGATTCTTCATGTCAGGGGGTATAATGGCCTAATGTATGTTTGTGATTCTTCATGTCAGGGGTATAATTGCTCAGACCTGATGTATGTTTGCGATTCTTCATGTCAGGGGGTATAATTGGTAATGGCCTAATGTATATTTGTGATTCTTCATGTCAGGGGGTATAATGGCCTAATGTATGTTTGTGATTCTTCATGTCAGGGGTATAATTGTTCATGGCCTAATGTATGTTTGTGATTCTTCATGTCAGGGGTATAATTGCTCATGGCCTGATGTATGTTTGTGATTCTTCATGTCAGGGGGTATAATTGCTAATGACCTAATGTATGTTTGTGATTCTTCATGTCAGGGGGTATAAATGCTAATGTATGTTTGTGATTCTTCATGTCAGGGGGTATAAATGCTAATGTATGTTTGTGATTCTTCATGTCAGGGGGTATAAATGCTAATGTATGTTTGTGATTCTTCATGTCAGGGGGTATAAATGCTAATGTATGTTTGTGATTCTTCATGTCATGGGGTATAAATGCTAATGTATGCTTGTCAAAAGAGCAGTCTGTATACAATTCGGTGGATAAATGTGAATGAAGAGCCCCAAAAAATCACCACCTCAGAATATGGACCTTTTTAGCACATTTTCTGGACCTTTTCTACATTCCTGTACTTTTTGGAGGATCATTTAATGCAGCTGAATCCCTCCTGGCTATACTTATGTATGTTTATAAAACTTATATTTACCCTTTAAGGGATGGAAGGGATTCTAGCTGCTGCACACACTCTTTGAAATTCTGTGATTTTCCAGAGCCAAAACCCAAATTTTCATTATACTTCCAGGCTATTTCAGGCCTGGAAACTGAAATAGCTATATTTGATGACTTGACAGAAATTCAAGTGAGAACCTTGTTATGTCATGTGATGAATAAATCTTTTGTCATGCTGTAATAATAACAAAAGTCAAACAAATGATCTACACTTAATATAAGAATCATCAAAGATTTATGAATAACAAGAATTATGAAAAGAGTGTAAGGCAAGATTATTCTGCATGAAATCAAGAATTTTGAAGTTCTGCTAAAATGGGAACTTCTTAATCGGGTGGGATGTTAAACATTACAGGTCCCAAACAAATGAAGAGTTGAGGGGTCAAAAGCCTGATGTTATTATAATGCTCAAGCTCCTGAAAGATAGAAGAATTTGATCAGGAGGTTTTGATTAATGGAAATTCCTAATGGAGGTATGGTAAAAGGGTTACATTATTCCTAAATTGATTTCAGGACATGCAGTCTGGAAAATACGTTGGACAACAAGGATAGTAATTCTGATTGCTTTTATATTGTCAGATTTACACACAATTAATAACCTGTTTTATTTGAACTTTTGCACAAATGATGAAAGGTCAATAGCACAATTAATAACTTGTTTTATTTGAACCTCTGCACAAATGATAAAAGATCAATCACACAATTAATAACCTGTTTTATTTGAACTTCCGCACAAATGAAAGGTCAATAATGTTTTTGGAACCCTTACCTCCATGGCAAACTGCCCGGCATATGTGCCTGTCATGGTTGAACTCTGACCCGAGGCAAGGATTCCTATTGCCCAGATGTAAAGAGCCACAGACCCATACTGACAGCCTAAGAATACTCCCTATGAGAGAAAAAATAAAATCAATTACATTATTCAGTAGGTTTTGAGATTCCAATGTACAATATAAATTGCAGTTTTATTACATACATGTATAAGAAAAGGGTCTCCTCAAAACAACAAAGAAGACAAAATTATACCAGTATTCACAACAATGACTTACATGTTGGCCAAGAAAAGTTGACATAAAAGTTGACATTAATTTATCAATGTATTTTTCTCAAGATATTGTGTTTACAACTTTTTTTCAGCAAAATCATATAAAAGCCCCACTCACTGTGAATATTATGGTCATGAAATTCAAAGTTTTCATACCATGAAAATGTACACACCTATTAACATAATTGTTGTTAAAACAATATAGACCTGAAAATAGGGAGTATTTCATGATTTTTACATGAAGCTTTGCATACTCATTAATATGCATGACATCACCAACAAAAACAATAGGGAACATCTACAGACCATGGACTATATGTGTACTACATATAATATGAATCCAGTTTATCTTTCTTGAGATATCGTGTTTACAAGATTTTTCAGAAAATCATATTAAGCCCCGCTCACTATACATATTAATGAAATTCAACGTTTGTATATCATGAACATGTACACACTAGCTAACATCATAATTATACAAAATATGAAATAAAACAAACACGTGGTTATTCAAATATGAGCATTTCAAAATTTTACATTAGGTCCCGCCTTATCTGTGTACGACATGACATGAATCCGGTGTATTGTTTTTCAGATATTGTGTTTACGAGCCAAGTGTCACACATATATACACCCATACATACACACACACCATCATGACCATAGGTTCTTGATGCTATCACATTGCTATCAAAATGCCTTATATGTATTGCAATGATAAGTACTTAGTACATAGAATGAGATACATAAATGAGTCCAGTCCTACAAAATCAAAATTGGCAAACAGTTTCTTGATGAATTTTGCAGCAATTAGACCAAATGAAATAATATGACAGGTCATAGACATTGTAGACAACTGGATGGGTATATGGAATAATGACTTATTGACTATGGTTAGTTCTACTACTGACGATTAACATAACACATAAACTTGGCTGTGAAAGAAGCAATGGTCCATCAATTGCAATCTTCCTTTTGTTTCTAAGCTTTTCCAAAAGTATGACTGGATTTCATAAGAAATGTGTGCTTTAATTCAGTTTGCAATACAAAATAAGAAAGTCTGGAGTGAGCATTCCTTGCTGAAAACTTAAATTATTTTTCTCCTCCTTTCTCTTATAATCTATGCCGTGAAATAACTTCTTCATCTGCATTTTAATTCAAAATTTATCTATTTATTGTAGTTCTTTTATCAGGGTAGGCTGTTTAGTCAGAGAATTGGGCCCAGAGTAATAATAAACAGTACAGAGTCAAAAATATAAAAGCAATTAAAATTTTTTTAAAAATACTAAAATAAGATATACAAATGACATAGAAATACAACATAAAACAAACACCTAAACAAAATAGAAAATGATGACAACGATGATGATGATGATGATGATGATGATGATGATGATGATGATGATGATGATGATGATGATGATGATGATGATGATGATGATGATGATGATGATGATGATAATGATGATGATGATGATAATGATAATAATAATAATAATAATAATAATAATAATAATAATAATAATAATAATAATAATAATAATAATAATAATAATAATAATAATAATAATAATAATAATAATAATAATAATAATAATAATAATAATAATAATAATAATAATAATAATAATAATAATAATAATAATAATAATAATAATAATAATAATAATAATAGATAAATAAAAAGTAACCATATTTCTATGCACAATGCTTCAATTGAACTATTTTAGATAAAATCTGATTTAACAGAATGACATATATTCTCTTAGACATAAATGGCCACAACTCCACCATGATGATTTATATCTCTCCTCACTGCTAATGTTACAATCATTGAAGGTTTCACTGAACAAATAAAGGGATTATTTATCAGTATATGTTTCATGTGATTCAATTTACATGCAAACTATGGCAATTAAGTGAGCTATATCAATCCCCATGCAAACTATGGCAATTAAGTGAGGTATTATAATCCCCATGCAAGCTATGGCAATTAAGTGAGCTATATTAATCCCCATGCAAAGTGTGGCAATTAAGTGAGCTACATTAATCCCCATGCAAACTGTGGCAATTAAGTGAGCTACATTAATCCTCATGCAAGCTATGGCAATTAAGTGAGCTATATTAATCCCCATGCAAACTGTGGCAATTAAGTGAGCTATATTAATTCCCATGCAAAGTATGGCAATTAAGTGAGCTATATTAATCCCCATGCAAAGTATGGCAATTAAGTAAGCTATATTAATCCCCATGCAAACTAGGCAACTAAGTGGGTTATATTAATCCCCATGCAAACTGTGGCAATTAAGTGAGCTATATTAATCCCCATGCAAAGTATGGCAATTAAGTGAGCTATATTAATCCCCATGCAAACTAGGCAATTAAGTGAGTTATATTAATCCCCTTGCTCCGTATAATAAGAATATGCTATTATTAAGCTGGCAATACATTTATTTCTTTCCTAAACACTTGATATAGATTTTGCAACACTTGGCCTTGGTTGTGATTGTTGCTTATCTCTGTATTTAATGTGGCACTTCATCATCAAATGATGTGCAATCAAACTGCATTAATACATCTATCTATCAGGGATGCTTTAACTTCTTTCTTAATGCTTACACTTTGCAGTACTTTAGTTGAAACATCTTAATGCTTACACTTTGCAGTACTTTAGTTGAAACATCTTAATGCTTACACTTTGCAGTACTTTAGTTGAAAAATCTGAATGCTTACACTTTGCAATACTTTCATTGAAAAATCGAGAGATAAAATTTACAAAGAAAACCATTTTTCTAAAAATAATTTTGGCAACCTATTTGTACATCTATTTAACAGCCATAGAGCATGGATGCTAGCACCTGAACCCCTTCAGTCCTCAAAAGTGTTTTATATTTGTTTGTTTCATGTGTTTAATTATAACTGACCACATAAAAGAGATCAACTTACAAAAAATAACAACAATGAGATAATTGTAACTTACACTCTTGTATATGTCCATTGAAGCTATTGTATTATTCAGTGGAGGAAACACTTCAGAAAAGTTGACTTTTATATTATGATCCACACACATGTTATACTACACAGGAGAAAAATGAAGGAAATAAGTTAACTGCTTAATAAAATGCATTGTTGGTATGAGCTTACTCAAGTCACTATCTGCTCCTGTACTTAAGTAACATCGACTTATAGGACTATTGCCATGATTTTTCTTGTGGATTGATATATACATGGAGGAAAATTACAGATTTAAATAAGTGAAACAACTTTTATATATTTTATTCCTGTGGAGTTATCACAAAAGTTTCCCAGTGTGCTACACAGTGACTGATGCAGTAAGTCTGTTTCAACAGTGTTATGTCATAGCTGTACTTTTTTTACTTTTTTTATACATTTCTTTGAAAATCAATTACTTCTTTCTAAATTACTGGAAACATACTTTGCCCATTTGTACATGTACCAAATAAGAGGAAAACGAAAATGTATTTTTATACAAATATATAAAACAATTGTCTTCATGTGACGCTATGACACACTGTATACTGCACCAGTCATTTTTCACAAAACTGGTGAAATCTTTGAAAATAAAAACTCCTTAACGGAATAAGATATCAACACAGTTTTTTCACAAATGTTTCTAACATATTTGTTTCTGGCGTAACAATTTTCATGAAAATTTATGGGAATATTCCTTTTAAAAGGAATTATTTTGATACATATGGGATAAGACTTCATCTTTGTCCTTGACAAAAAAAAATTGAATTCAATGTGAATAAATGCAAAAGAGTTTAATCTAATCAAGAACAAATATCACAAAATACACCTTTGTTATTGCAATCAGACCAATCTCAATCACAGATATAATATATTTGCTTAACTTACTACTTCTAGATTGGACTTCTGATATAACCCTTTGGCAAACACAGCTGTGACAAACATGTTGATGATGAAGGACAAGAATAGCGCAATGGACGCTTCAATGAAGTAATACTTGTTTGCCTCCTTTACTTCTTCCTTCTTGCCTCGATTGATATCTCTGACTGAAACAAACAATATTTACTCCTTAGAAGAAGATTACATATATGATGTACTACTTATTGTTACTAATGTGATGCTTATGTGTTGTCTATGGTTTGTTACATATGATAAGTTACTTATGTGTTTCATATGTTGTGTTGCTAAGGTGTTGATATGTTGTGTTGCTTATGTGTTGCATATGTTGTGTTGCATTGCTTATGATTTGTTGCTTATGATTTGTTGCTTATGATTTGTTGCTTATGATTTGTTGCTTATGATTTGTTGCTTATGATTTGTTGCTTATGATTTGTTGCTTATGATGTGTTGCTTATGATGTGTTGCTTATGATGTGTTGCTTATGATGTGTTGCTTATGATGTGTTGCTTATGATGTGTTGCTTATGATGTGTTGCTTATGATGTGTTGCTTATGATGTGTTGCTTATGATGTGTTGCTTATTATATATATGTTGAAAGTTGCATGTTATCATGTTTTTGAAAAGCACATAAGATTGAGAGGGGGTTGTGGGGAAAATGTTGTTTTGACCCAATACTTTGGCCAGGATTGTAGATTCAGATATGTTCATTTTTCTATACATAATTGTTTTTCTCTTAAAAAAGAAATACCACATCGAAATGAATTTGACAAAAAATATAAAGTATTCCTATCTACTTAGCACAGGAAAGAGTCACTAGTACCAAGAATGCACAATGCAAGAGAAAATGATAATCTTGTAATTTAAATTGCAAATTACTAGCTGATTTGATTAAAAAAGATGCAAAAGCTTGGACAGAAAATATTTATAGGTGTGAAGTTGACCAATAGGTCAGTGGTCTTGTGCAGTTATGTAACGAAGAATCTAGGGCATTTTGGTCTGAACTATGGTGCCTAGAAATTATAAATTTATTCAGTTGCAAAGTTGTATTTTTAGAGATAAGATGTACTATTTTGGTATGCAACTCAAGGCCTAAAGTTTAAGGCACTGTCAAGATAGGTGAGAAGGACACCTGAGCTGGTGTTCAACGTTTGAAGCTGAAATGGTTTAATATCCCAGAATGTGCCTGTCAGTTTAATATTATTCATGTATTTTAGGGCATAACCAAGGGGCCCCTTTTGCCCCCACCCCACAGTGGAAATGTTTGTTACAAAACTTGTTTTATCCTATGTAGGTAGAATAGAAGGATTCTATTTGTCAGTGATATATGTATATTATCTGTTAATCTATATAATATCATTATATGAATAAATGCAAATAATAATAATAGGTGACAAGGACACAATCTAATTCATGAGCTCAATGTTTTAGAGTGGAAATTATTGTCCTTAGATTGTGTCCTTGTCACTTAAATTGAATTAACGAATGTGAAATATTTATATGATATATGTTAGATATTATATCACGAATTAACAGGGTTTTCATCTTAAAATCATTATATCATGTGTGAGCTAACAAGTGAATTTGTTTCATATGGAAACAGAAGTAAAGAAGGAGGCATTGTTATTATTTGTACTGGAAGTAGGGGTTCGAAAATGCCCTGAAGGTATAAGAAGTGGAATGATTTGAAGTAGTCTAATTTGAACTGCATATGAAATGTTTTTTGTTTGATGAGAGTTTAACTGCACCACAACAGCAAGGGTCAAATTGTGCCTGAGAGGCTAGATCATTCCAGAGGTAGGAAGGAGAGTAAACAAGGAGAGATTGATAGAAACACGAGAACTAAAAGTCCAAAATCTGGGATCGAGAGAGGTGGTGTATGGGTGGAAAAATAATGTAGAGAGAGAGGGGGTGGGGAAGGAGGACTAAATATGGTTGTAGAGGGAAGCATGATGAAGGAAGGATATCATTTTGTTCTAATTTTTTTTGGAAGAGCTTGGCTACCGTGTTGTGGACAGCGAGGGAAGCTCTGGAAAAGTTGTACAGGGGGCAAGCAAGGAGAATGTGATGGCCTGTGAGGGTGCAATGGCAATTGTTGCAGAGGGGTGGGGGAGCATGTAAGGAGGTGGGAGTGAGTGAGGTGGGTGTGACCTATTCTAAGGCGAGTAATGTGGACGTTGTTGACACGGAATAGGTTGTGAGTAGTGGGTTTGATCGGAATGGTGGGCTCGATGACATGGAGTTTGTTATCAATTTGGAAGTCCCATGAGGTTTGCCAGCAACCACGAATAAAGGAAGTGATAAGCGGTTTGATGTCAGAAAGGGTTTTGGGAAAAGGAGTAGGGGGAAAGGTGAGGGCAAGCTTAGCAGCTGCATCAGCCCTGTCATTGCCAGGGATGCCAACATGGCTGGTATCTAGAAAAAAGAATATGTTTCCTACAGGGAGGGGGCAAAAGAAGTTTAAGGAGGATGAGGTGAGATGTGGGGTTATCCCATTTAACATTGAGTAATGAAGTAAGGACAGCCTTGGAGTCAGAGAAGATGGCAAAGTGGCTGAGCGGAGAGTATTCAATAAAGTTGAGGGCAAGGAGGATGGCCTTGGCCTCGGCCGAGAAGATGGATGAGTAGTCGGGAAGCCTGCTACTGAGGGTGATGTTTTGGATGACGGCAGCAGCAGCAGCTGTCTTGTCGCCTTCCTTGGAGCCATCAGTATAGATGGAGGTATAGTTTGAGAATTGGTTAATGATTTGGCTGTGGAGATTGATGAAGAGGTTAGGGTGGGTTTGGGTTTTGTGATGAGTGGAGAGGTCCAGGTGGATAGTAGGGAGGGGGTGGCCCAGGAAGGAAAAGTGGGCCAGGAGAAAGTGCTGAGAGTGCTGGGATTGATGCCCAGATGGAGAAGGTTTGATTTGATGCGTAAGCTGAAGGGAGGGGTTAGGGTTTAAGTCCTATCAAAGAGGGTGGAGAAATTGGGATATCTAATGAGGTTGTAAACAAGGTTCTTGGTGTTGGTGAGGGCTTTAAAAGCATAGGAAAGGCTAAGCTTACTACACCTTAGTAGGAAGGGGGGTTCATTGGCTTCAACATGAAGGCTGGTGATTGGGGAGGTCCTGTAGGCACCCAGACAAAGCCTGGGGGCTTTATTTTGGATGGTGTTGATGTGATTGAGGTAAGAAATGTAAGGCTTGACAGTTTTTATAATGCTGTATTTAGATTTTGGATGCAAACGTATCTAATTTACATATTCCAGGTTAATGAATGTACAGCTAAACATGTCATAAACTGTTGATGCATGCTTATTTGCATAACAATTATGGGATAGGTTATTATATATTGTGTATCCTATTGGTCTAATTTCAAGGGTGTCTGGTGAGGCGCTGTATCTCTGAAGGCTTCCTTCCAGAACAAAAGCTACATCGAATAGCCAAACAAATAACCAACAAAATAGCAAAGAAATAGATAGCTAGTAGAAGGTAACGGTTGTATATATATCTACATATACATATATATATATATATATATATATATATATATATATATCTACATATACATATATATATATATATATACATATATATATATATATATATATATATATGATATGAGGAAATCTCAGGAAAAAACTGTGGACAGCCGGACGGACAGCCAGATGGACGAAATCGCCATTACATAGGTTCGTATTATGCTTCGCATGCAAACCAAAAAGAGAACAGACTATGTCATTTTGCTCCTGCACTTGTTCTCCTATGTACTGACCATTCTTTAGGTGAAACATTAAGGGTTTAACAACTTTCCATAACATCCAATGGATTATTAAACTGCATGTTGGTTCCTGCCTACCTTCACAAGAGCCGAGTGCAGATAAATATTATGTGGCATGATGATTGCTCCAATAATGCCAACTGCCTGGAGAACAGCCTCGTTGTCACAATTATAGCATGATGGGGCAAACAGCCCTAGAAGGACCTCTTTTGGATCAGGCCAAGCTGTAAAGTACTGTGTCATGAAAAAGTAAGAAAATTAAACTTCTATAGCATTTATTCTAAAAGTAAGCTTGTAGTGCTTTACAAAATTATGTAAGTCATGACGAAAGTAATAAATACAAGATAATAAAATATATAGTTGAAAAAAAACACAAAACAAGGAAAAGTTGAACAAAAATTAAAAAAGTTGAAATGAAAGTGTAGTGTCATTTATTCAAAAATGCAAGAAAAGGTAGCTCAATGGAATAACATAATCCAAAGCATTGAAAGCTGCGTTGTGGTCCATTAAACAAGTCATTTAAATTTTGTTGTTATGCATGGCAACAAAGATATCATTATGCTTCTAATGGGGAAGAAATTATTTTTGCATAAAATGAGTAATAGGGCTGTCCCCTTCAAGTTGCAAAGTTGAATTACAACTTTTTAAAGTAAAACACTTCTAAAATGCTACCAGAATCTGTCCTTAAAAAAATAGAAACAAAAACACTCTTTTCAACTACACAATAGAATGAATTCAAAACTTGGAACAAAGTCAAATCGGATGGATTGACAGCTCTTTGACACTCAGATTCATTTGTGACAGGGGGTTAGTAAGAAAAGTTGAGACAGACAGGTTTGTAAAAGGAAAGTTTAGGGCAAAATCAAGCAAAAAGTACTTAAATATGTTTCCCACTCTGGGAAAATCATCTCATGGCTAAAATTCCATAACAATTAGCACATGTATATGATTTGATGAATCGGCAGATGTTCTCGATAAGAAAATCTTCATTATCACCAAAAATGGATCTCTATTTCAATTACTTAAAACAATGCTGACACAACAAGCTACAACTTTTGAATGATAGACTCCTTTGTAAGATGATAAAAGATTATGAGATTTTTTGATAATTACCTCGAAACCAAATGTGATGGTCATTATTGTGATAAGAAATGCAAAAAATGCTTCCAATTTTCTGAGACCTGTAGGAACAAACAAAGCAAACCAGTGTTGTCTTGGATATAGGCAGCAAATTCCAATTGAATGATAAGAACAAATTTCTTATGTGCAACCATGTGTTACAATGTACATATTATATAGATTCAGCATATAATTCACAGAAAATCTACCTCATGCATGCTGACATTAGGTAGTAAAAAATCAGAAAATCTCTTGCCGCTCCTTCTCTATCAACTATTATTTCAAAATATGACTAGGTCTCTAAAATAAGACTGAAAGACTACTACATGGTCATGATGATATGAAATACCACATGAACGGTACATATTCAAAGGCTGGATCCACATAACAACTGAAGGTATGTGTTTACCTCATAGAATTAAAAAACTGAGAAAGCTGGGCTCCCATTGACAGCTGTGATAGCAAATGAAGCCGACATGTTGTGATGAGACTCACTTAAGTCACGTTTTTTGCCAATGACTGTAACATAACGATTTACGAAAATCACTTTATTTAAAAACCTGTCCCCTCAATTTTTTTTTTTCCTAATATGTTATCTAACTTTTGGTATTCTAGGTAATTTTAGGTCATCGGGAAAAACCTATGTTGTCCTAACACGGAAAGTGGAATTTTGGACCAATTCTTTATTTAACCTTAGGCCATGCAAATTTTCCCCATTGACTGTAATGATAACAAATGTTAAAAGTCACTTTATTGAAAAAAACTGTTTACTTCAGATTTTTATCTGTTCCATATTATGTACCATTTTGTATTGTAGATGATATGAAGTTATTAGGAAAAACCTATGTTGTCCTAACACAGAAAGTGGAATGTTGTGCGGATTTTATAACTTTAGGCCACGCAAATCTGCAAAATACGGCCAGCCTACTATAGCTCCGTGTCTTAGAAAAAAATAAAAACTTGGATTATATTTGTTGAGCATCCAAATCGTACGACGTTAACATATTGTTTAAAACTTTGCAAATATATCATTATGCCTTGCAGATGAGATTATTTGTGGCATGATGAGATTGTTTCAATGACTGAACATGCCTTCCTATCATAATGAGATTGTTTCAATGACTTAACATGCCTTCCTATCACCAAGAATTGATAATTGCAACTGCCTTATTTAAAGTCTACCCGATGCTGAAATTGTTAAACTGCAACGTGTACAAAATGCAGCGGCACGTCTAGTTGTTGGCGCCAGGAGAAGTGACCATATGCAACCAATCCTCGACAACCTTCATTGGTTACCTGTTAGAAAACGCATTTTGTTTAAGATGATGCTAATTGTATATAAGTCTTTGGCAGATCAGGCTCCTGGCTACATTAGTGATCTTCTCACCCCCTACGTCCCATCTCGGAGTCTGAGGTCAAGCTCCACAGGACTGCTGCAGATTCCACGTGCTGCTCAAAATGCTAAATCTACATACAGAAACAGAGAGCTTTCTCGATTGCGGCACCGAAAGAATGGAATAACTTGCCTTATTCTGTGAGAGGTGCTCCGTCTGTACATCGTTTTAAGATATCTTTCAAGACTCATCTTTTCAAGCAATGATTCTGTGCAATATATTCTTATCAATTTTATCCATTGAACTTTCTTGTACATTGCAAACATTTTTTATCTTAATTTGTTTGTTTGTTTGATGAGGGTTTAACAGCACCACGACAACGAGGGTCAAATTGTGCTTGGGAGGTCAGATCATTCTAGAGGTAGGAAGGAAAGGAAACAGGGGGAAAATGGGAGAAATTCAAAAACAAAAGGTCAGAAAGCTGTGATCAAGAGAGGTGCATGGTTGAAACAAAAACAAAGTAGAGAGGGGTGGAAGAGGAGAATTAAATATGGTTGTAGAGGGAAGCATGATGAAGGGAGATAATTCTATCCCAGGATTTTCTGGAAGAACTCAGCAAATGAGTTGTGGGGAGAGAGGGAAGCTCTGGGAAGGTTGTACAGGGGGCAAGCAAGGAGAATGTGATGGAATGGAGGGTGCAATGGCAATTTTTGCAGGAGGTAGGAGGGAGCCAATAAGGAGGTGGGAGTGAGTGAGGTGGGTGTGAACAATTCTAACACGGGTAATATGAAAGTTGTCGATACGAGAGAGGTTGTTGATGGTGGATTTGATCAGAATTGTGGGCTAGATGACATTGAATTTGTTATCAATTTGGGAGTTCCATGAGGTTTGCCAGCGGTCACCAACAAGGGAAGCAATAAGCGGTTTGATGTCAGAGAGGGTTTTGGGAAAAGGGGTAGGGAGGAGGTTGAGGGCAAGCTTAGCGGCTGCATCAGCCCTGTCATTGCCAGGGATGCCAACATGGCTGGCTATCCAAAAGAAAAGAATACTCTTCCTGCAGAGGGTGGGAGAAAGGAGTTTCTGGGGAGGAGGTGGCATGTGAGGTTATCCCATTTAAGATTGAGTAAAGAAGTAAGAACAGCCATTGAGTCGGAAAAATGGCAAAGTGGCTGAGCGGAGAGTACTCAATAAAGTTGAGGGCGAGAAGAATGGCCTTAGCCTCGGCTGAAAAGATGGATGAGTTAGTCAGGAAGTCTGCTACTGAGGGTGATGTCTTGGATGACTGCAGCAGCAGCTGTCTTGTTGCCTTCCTTGGAGCCATCAGTATAGATGGAGGTGTAATTTGAGAGTTGGTCTTTGATTTGGTTGTGGAGATTGATGAAGAGGTTAGGGTGGGTTTGAGTTTTGTGATGAGTGGAGAGGCCCAGGTGGACAGAAGGGAGGGGGTGGCCCAGGAGGAAAAGTGGGCCAGGAGAAGGTGCCGAGAGTGGCGGGGTTGATGCTGAGATGGAAGAGGTCTGATTTTCTTGCTGGTCAAGTTTTTTCTATCTTTATTTTGTTCTTGTTTTATTGTTAGATCTTAGCTTTTTCATTTTGTGTATTTACCTTTTGCTTGTATTTTTATATGCATATTGTTTTATAGGGTTTATTGTACACGCATTGAGGTTGTATTTTATAGTAGAAGGCGCTTTATAAATATATTGTATTATCATTATTATGTTGCTGTAACTTAACAATAAGCCTAAGTTTTAAAAATGGCCCCAAAATTCCAATTTTGGTTTCAGGACAACATAGGCTTTTCCCAATAATTCAATATTACCTAGAACATCAAAAGGTACATAACACAATAGGAAAAGAAAAAAATCAAAGGGGACAGTAAATGGGGAAAATCATGACTTAAGCGGCTCTCATCAATAACTGTTAGCTTCACTCACTGATCAATCTCAGCATTCTCCGTTCACTCTAATTCTATGATTTACCTCTAAATACAAAATAATCACCATAACTCAGTTTCATTTCAGCAAAATTTGCATATGAGCTCTGAAAGAATTGATTTTTATTAAGTGCACTAAGAAAACAACTTACCATACTTATCAAGCAATAGAAAGACAAAGGTATCTGTGATTGTTATAAGAACACCAGCATATAGTGGAATCCTAAAAATTGAGAGACAAAAACAGACAATTATTGCTCAAATCTTCCCACCAAAAATGATTTACTTGATCTGATATTGATGTTTGTCACTTTGCGTCATCTATAAACATGATGGTCAGGACTCAAATACTGTTTTTCCGAGTTCCCAGGACATTGATTTCTCGAAGAGTACTCTATCAAAAATCTACAATTTGGACAAGAAATCTTGTATGCAAAATTTATAATGTTATAAAATTGGAGCCTGACGTTCACTTGATAAAAATCATTAATTTTTCACTCTGCTTTATACCTTACTCTTTCATGTCACTGGAACATTTGGTAAACATTACATAAGGAGTGGGTGGGCAGAGGGGGTGGCATCTGCCCAAATACTATCATGCACTTATGCCTATGCTGTATGCCTAATTAAATTTTTAGCTACTTTTCTGGATAAACAAAAGATTTGATTATGCCACTAAACTAAGTCAATGGATGTAAAAGGTACTTACTTCCCATTGGATAGCAAGTAGAATGCAATTGCTGTACCAATAACCTCTTGCATATCTGAACCAATGATGGCAATTTCTACCATAATCCACAACAATATTCTTGGAAATGTGGGATACTTTCGATAGCAGACTTCTGCCAAATGCATCCCAGTTACGACACCAAGTCTTGCTGACAACCTCTGAAGTACGAGACCTAGAAGAGTTGCACACATAAGAATCCAGAGAAGCTATGGAAGAGAAAGTGGTACCAATGTGATGAGAAATTCAAACAACAAAAAAGCTAAATGTTTGCCAATATAAATTCCACGACAAACTAAATGAGCACATGCATAGAAAGTTGAGATGCCCTTAGGAGGCCTGGGGATTCATGTTTTCATCCAGGAATTAGTGAACAAGGTGTGAATTTAGATTTTCTGGGTATGCAATAATTTACTGATGACAAAGGTGTAAGCAGAGAGTGCGCGTTGTGTGGTGCAGGGTCCACTTTAGGATCCAGGGGCAATGCCCCGGTGGAGACCATGGGGAAAAGCCCCCACCCCCGGAAGTGCTGGAATTGAATCATTTTAGGGGTCACAAATGGCTTCTAAGAACACTTGAATATTTTCTACTATATAAATGAAATCTAAGTAGAAATGTTGTGATTAATTTGTCAAACTTAAAAGTTAAAATTTCAAGTAAAATTTTGCAAAATAAAGAGCTATTGAAAAATATTTCTGTGCCATCCATGCAAAATTTACTCTCTTGATTTTGTTGTGTTACATTATTTTCAATACTATTTACTTCATTGTCAAAATCTTAAAATTTGTAACAATCTTTAAAATTGGCTCATTCTTCTTTCCCTTTGACATGCCAGCATTACATGTAAGCAGAACATCCAATGCAACAAGGTACATAAGGGAGATCCCTACATAAATCATACAGTATATACGCACTATTACTATGAAAATATTACGTTTCATGCGCTGCTTTTTCTGTAAATGATTTCGAAAATAATAAACTAAAGACATTGGGTAAATCAAACAAAACCATAAAAATATGTTGTTTGCATGCATTAGTTTTATTGATCCATTTGGCCATGATGTATTCATGTGTTCTGCCTTTTGTCAGCCCAGGTTCGTGGACAATTAAGTACAAATGTTGAAACTGTGCTGATTAATCAAATCAATGTGTCAAAACCTTTATTCTCAGTTTTAATTCATGCTTAGCTTTTCTTTGCTTTTTACTCTGACTTTTGTTGAAGTTTGTTTGTAATTATCTCTACCAACAAAGTTGGACGGAGGTTATGTTTTCGCCTGTGTTTGTTTGTCTGTCTGTCATCAACATTTCTCAAGAAGTAGTGACTGGATTTTGATTCAATTTGGTGTGTGGTTTTGTTACTGCTTTAGGAAGAGGTTATTACAATGTGGGACATATTGGAACAGGGGAAGGGTACAAATGGAGTGGGGAGGAGGGGGTGGGGACATGTTTTTGCCTGTTTGTTTGTCTGTCATCAAGATATCTCCAGAAATGATGAGTGGATTTGGATTAAATTTGGTATGTGGTTTTGTTCCTGCTTAAAAGGTGATTAAAATTTAAGACATATTGGAACAAAGAAAGGGTGCAAATGCAGGGGTGGGATGTTTTAATGTGAGTTTGTCTGTCAAGAAGATATCTCCAGAACTGATGATTGGATTTTGATTAAAAAAGAAGAAATGATTAAAAATTGGAACTAATTGGAACACGAGAAGGGAAGAAATTGAGGGGTGGGGATGTTTTAGGATGAGATCTGTCTTAACTGCTGTCAAGACTAAGTTGAAACTTTCCAATGGAATGTGCTGAACAATGACTTTGCATTCTGAATGAAGATCCAAAGAATCAATTTTCTTAACTCAAAGAGACTTACATCAAGTGTTCTCTGGAATCATGGAAAATGAAATGATTGGCTTCTGCCATAAATGGAAAATGATGGAATGTGAATCCTAGCTGAATAGAGCTCAAACAATGATGCTTTACTTGAATAAAACTGAAAACAATGCTATGGCCTTGGAAGAAATCCAGTCAGAAGATAATCTTCAAGTGTTCAATTTGCAAACGTTCATTACAGATCAAAACTTGGGGATGAATCTTGATGGGGCCTAGGATAGTGGGTCTGGAGATCACATGAACTTATTCTGGGCATGTTGGAATTGCAATGGGGGCAGAGGTATGCGCTCTACAGAGTGCAAGTATTCTAGTTGCAGTATAAGCCTATTGTGTGAATGGGTATCATACCAGCGTGAGCAATGATTGCTTGTTATAAGTGTAAACGACAGATCCACCATGAATTTCTGGTGTCATGAGAATCATTTTGTTTTTACATTTTTTTTTTTAAACTGACAAATCGTCTGTGCATAATTTCATTCCCCAAATTCACAATTTCTTAATGTCATATACTGCTTTCAGTCTAGCAAATTGAAGAATGTAATATTGCACAACTTTCAAATTAGTTACAAATTTGTTTTCATAATGGTGGCAGTGAATTTGTGAAAATGGTCATGCAAAAGATGGCTGCACTGCTCGCTAGATGACACCCTGTTAGAGAAAGAAATGTTACTTAATTGTCCAATAAGGAATGTAACATATCTGGCATTTGTGTAGTGTAAAGGCTACAGTATTTAAAAATAAATCACTTTTAAGAATCTGAAACGATGAATATCTCACCTCATACTGGGCATGAAATCCAGATTGGAGATCTGATTCTATGTTTCCTGGATCCAGGTATGCTATACTCATGAGAAATCCTGGTCCAGTGAATGCCCATAGCTTTCGAAAGCTGAATGAATACTACAAGAGAAACCAAATGGACAAAGAATGAGCTGAAATACTATACAGTAGCTATGTTAACACACGACATATATTTTCTGGATTTTAAGATGAAAAACAATTATACGATTATATGAAATCCACAAAACTTCATATATATACATGTATATATATATATATATATATATATATATATATATATATATATATATATATATATATATATATATATATATATATATATATATATATACAATAATCAATTTCGATGACAAAAAAATCAGTAAGGTACAGTAATAATGTATCAAGTCAATATCAAATGACAGTATATACACCTATTGTGATTCTATATAAACTGAATATCATAATGACATATAAACTGAATATCATGACATATAAACTGAATATCATGACATATAAACTGAATATCATGACATATAAACTGAATATCATGACATATAAACTGAATATCATGACATATAAACTGAATGTCATGACATATAAATTGAATATCATGACATAAAAACTGAATATCATAATGACATATAAACTGAATATCATAATGACATATAAACTGAATATCATGACATATAAATTGAATATCATAATGACATATAAATTGAATATCATAATGACATATAAACTGAATATCATAATGACATATAAACTGAATATCATGACATATAAACTGAATATCATGACATATAAACTGAATATCGTAATGACATATAAATTGAATATTATAATGACATATAAATTGAATATCATAATGACATATGAATTGAATAAGAATGAAATTGAAATTGAATATCATATTGATGATAAGGATCAACAGACAAACAAGAATGCAATCCACAGAGTGGCTGATCTTATCACCACTCACCTACCAGATCTCATCACCACTCACCTACCAGATCTCATCACTACTCACCTACCAGATCTCATCACCACTCACCTACCAGATCTCATCACTACTCACCTACCAAATCTCATCACCACTCATCTACCAGATCTCATTACCACTCACCTACTAGTATTTATTTGCCACTTAGCAATGACCTATGACCTTTCATAAGAATGTGGCTCATTCTGTATATTAGCCTTGACCATTGACCTCATAACAGTTCACCTTTGATTTTTCCCATCACAACATTCCTCATCTGGCACCCATAAAGTGCAAAACCTCATTCACCCCATTCAAATACTACAACAGAAAGGTAATAATTAAGGCTTATTGCCACTTGACATTGAGGTCAAAAGTCTGCAGGGCACAACTTCACCCCACATGCCAACACTTTGGATTGCAATCGGCTTTCTACTTTTTAAGTTTTTCATTTTTAAACAAGTATTTAACCTCTGATCCCATGACCCTTTGAAAAAAGATATATCATTAGAGATAGATTTCACCATAAAGGTTTCATCCACACAACTCAAAGCTTTCCATTCAAAAAATGCAGTATAAAGGTTAAAATCTGGTGTATTACCACTTGTCCTTTGACCTATGGGGTCAAAATTCTGCAGGGCACAACTTCACCCCAAAAGGTGCAATATCACCATTATGGATCTAAATTGGCTTTGTGCTTAAATTGGCACAAATTTCTTCATTTTGAGCATATATTTGACCTCTTAACCTTTTTCAATTTGAGGTAACTCAGGGTTATATACTACATCTACCTATACTTCTATCTCGTATTGCAGGTCTTCACTGTACAAAATAGTGGGTTTCTGTTTGAACAAAAAAATGTTTTATTTGACCTTTGACCTGTGCTTGATAATCTAGGAGGCACAAATTTGCCCCATTGGGTACCCCAGCAATTTTGGTTTAAATTGGTGTATATCTTAAGGTACGTAAACACAATATGTTTGTAAAGGCACACACAACTTCACCCACAGACAGACAGACACATACATTCACCTAAGGACAGACAAAATCTCCACCTTTGACCCCATGCAACACAGTAAAGACCATGTACCCAAATTATGAGGTCATTACATGGGATCTCCTATTACTATCCACATTACCAATCTCTGGTGCATAGGGTCTGAGCAGGAGGGTCATATACTGTACATGTATGAAAAAAGGCACAAAGAGATTACATCTCATCCCCATATGGGTGATGTGTGATGAGATAATAACATAGAAACTGACAAATGACAGTTGTAAAATTGATGATAATCAAAAAAAGACAACAAGAATTTATGAAGAAAGAGAAAAAAGGAACAGAAAAAAAGGAACAGAAAATAGAAACAGAAAAAAACAAAAAACAGAATAAATTGTTTTTGACAGCTTGAATTTATCTCAATCTTTGCAATTCAAACATCATGCACAACCTGTAGGCCTACAGTACATGCTCTGTATTGGCAACTACTATGAAACTCATGTTAGGATTAAAAAATGTTTTCAAGATATTATGCCCTTCAGACTCTGCAACAGTCAAGATTTAAATGTGCCAGGAGGGTGCTAAAAATTGATGTTTATATTTGGTACCCCAACAAAGCATTACTTTATACAGCAAGTTTTCATAAGAAATCATTGAAATGTTTGTGACTGGCAGAGCTGTAGTCCATCAGATTGAGAGCGTGAATGAGATAATCAGGCACCAAGACATATTACTTGACTATACCCTGATATTACAGACACTCTAAAAGAAATCTGCTTTTATCTGGTTTACAATGGTTTTTCAATTCCTAATTTTTTTGTCAAGAGACAAAATCAAACCACCAAAGAATGATCTTCTGATGCAACTTTTCTTCCATTATCAGAGTGTGCAAATTTTATTGTGGTATTTTCATATGCATGAACATCAGAGGTTTCTAGCTCTTTTAGAGTTTGTGAATACAAGATACATGACAACACAAGACAATATTTTTCACTGTGCATGAAGTATATACAATAATTCAAATTAAAACAAATATCAATTTAATCTTGAAATGTTTAAAATGATGATGATGACATCAAGTTATTATAAAAAAGTGAATCATACTTACAGTGAATCTGCTAAAATGAACAAATTGCAACTCCTACCAACTTGATCCAGAATGAAGTAAAGTGTAAGATGGGTTGAGAACAAGATGCTATGAAACCACAAAACCCAGTTAAAGAAAGGGGAATGAAAAACTTGTAAATGGAATAGCTGGGAAGTCTTACAGATTCACCATCAGGGATGGGTATTTTATCTTCGAAGTCGGTTTCACCATTCTGCTCCCTGGAGTCCTCGGGAGGTTTTGGGTCATCAGTGCCTGGGTCATCAGTGCCTGGTGTGTAGAAAGAGTTTCCAGGGCCATCTATCAGTTTGGCTATTGTGTGGCAATGCAAGCACATACAAAATGTCAAAAACTATATACTGTATGTTAGACTATGCAAATTGTAAGTCATCTTCTTGTGGATATTGGAATAATTGAATTAAAGATATTACTGAGCCAATGTAAGAACTTTTATTCACAGTCTAATAATTCCAACTTCAAAAGTGGGATTTACTCCAATATGTTTATAGACTTATAGGCTGTAAAGCATAATTTGAGCCTTTCCCAATTAACCTCTCTGAGTAAGGAAATAGGCCACGCCAACCATAGCAATGCAGTAACTAGGTGGGGCAAATAAACCTCAAATCTGCAATCATGCATTGATAATTATACGTTCATGTAGCCTAACGCAAGCTTTGATCAATCTGTAGCACTTCTCCGAATCTTTCAAAATTTTAGCAAAGGAATTAAAAAGAATCTGTTTGCTAACCATTCTGGGTAACGAATATTGGATTAACAAAGCCGCCATTAGGCGCAAGTTTTGTTCACCATATTTTCTGTAACTCAGTCAATTTGTTTTATGCATTATATTGCATTGACTGTATGAGTACATGCCGCTAGTTACATGTAGTTACTGTACCAGTACTAATATAATTTTTACCCAACCTAGTTATGCAGATTTTTTTGCTAGGCAAATTCATGCAGTGATTGGTTGAAAAAGCTGTCATTAAACTAACTCAGAGCTAGGTCAATTGGAGTATCGCTGTTCCTAAATTCTGACAGCATTTAACAAAGATTTGTATCATTCAACATGAAAAATGTGATGGTTTTATTGCTATAAAGTACTGTACTGTGTGTACTGTACATCAGTTGATTTTGAAAAAGTCCTTGACATTATAAAAACCTTTTGAGAGTATTCTGACCTAATAATATGTAATTACCGGAAGTTCATATCTATGATTTCCTTTTAGAAGAATCTATGGACATGCACAAGACATCACACCATGACATCAACAAAATAGCATGGTGCTAAGTGGTATCAGATCATTGCCATGGCTACCTACAGATACTGAATAAAACACTTTATAATTGAACATTTGCATTACTAAATGTTCCACTACAATATCATAATCATCGAACATTTGTCAACTTCTTACTCTAAACATGGAGGTACCACTTAAAGTGGTACCTCAATGCTCTAAATAATTGTAATCTATATATTACACAATTAAAACTTATATACCACACAAGCTCAATACATATTGACTAGTACTGGAGGCACAAGGTAAAAAACTTTACCTAGCAAATAGTGTAAGCAACAATTAATCAATAGTGGCAGTGATGTCTCTTGCATATAAAGCTGACACACTGTACAAAGCATATGTTTTGTTTCATAATATTGATTTTTCTTGTGTGAAAAATAATAATCGCTTGATTTTTGTTCACTTGTGTGTCCCCTGGCTGTTGCCAGGTTTGTTTTTGTGTGGCCTTTGGGCCCCCCCCCCCCCCTTGTTTGTACTCGTTCCTCGTTCATTTGTGCTTTTATCTTTTGTTATGACTTCATAGCACAGCCTGCAGCTGTGGAACCCAGTCGGTAAACCAAAACAGTTTCGTTCGTTTGAACCAACAATTAATCAATAGTGGCAGTGATGTCTGATGCATAGGAAGCTGACATACTGTACAAAGCATATGTTTTGTTTCATAATATGATTTTTTTTGTGTAAAAAATAAAAATCGCTAAACTTTTTAAAATCTATATATGCACAATTTGATGAAAACTGATTTAAAATTTGCATCCCCAACTCAATATTACAACCACTTCACCAAGCATTAACTCACTCAGGATATGGAAAAGTGAACATGATGGAAGACAGAAGAATATCATATATTGCCACCGCATCTTAATAATTCCAGTTCATCAAAAGGGTTTACATTAATAGAGCTGTGACGGTTTAGCGTGTACACGTTACACGCTTGCAAATCCTTGTAAACGTTTACTAAATACTTCATTGTGAGTAATCATTTTTCATAGTCAGTCTTGCCGTTGAAAATCAATATGATTATTCATTATTCAAATCACACACACAATCGGCCGACAAAATTCCAATCAATGACTTTTTACAAACTGTAAATCCGATAAGCATTAATCTTTTTAAATGTGAGAATTACAAATGCGCAGTAATCACCTATAATTGGGGATATTATGCACTTTGATTTCGCCAAAATTTGAGTAGGCTGACTTAAAAATGCATTGCGAATGTGCAGCAGTAAACAGTAAAATTAACAATAGGCCGGGGCCATAAATATTAAGGCTTTAAATCCCACTCAATCAAGGCCCGTTTTACAAGCTATTAAATCGGCCAACAAACACAATCAAAATACTTAAATTGTGACAATCAGTACATTTACATGTAAATATTACCTGATGAGTCAAATAAATTTTGCAAGAAAGTAAAAATATTGCAAAACAAACAAACATAAAAAGGTTTTGACAGAACTGAAATTCTAGGCACTTCGCCAAGATGGCAACCATTTTTTCAAGAGGACTGATATTTCAGAACTTCAGGGGTGGTAACATGATTTTAAAACGTTTTACGACAAGGTATCATAGGCCTAGTATGCAAGATTTTCACAGTGGAACATTGAAAGTCATAGCGAGTACGGCAAAAAAGTTACGCAATGTTGAGTTTAAATGACATTGAAAGGACGTTATCTGTTCTTTCTAAACTGAATTTCCATGCACATTTTCCATAAAAATGATAATTTATACTGTAGAAGAAAACTTTTTATGATTTGAAAGCAAAACTCAAGTGTTTACTTGGGCAATGGAGTCAATACTTTTACCATACTGGTTGCGTGATTTCTTTACTTCGCATCGTAAATTTGGAGCAATTTTGGTGTATTTCCGAAAATTACTGTACTAAATGCATGTAAACGGTACACACTTGCTTTTTTTAGCGTGTACATGTTTACTTAAATCCCTAAACGTTCACAGCTCTAACATTAAGAAAACAGCTTAGGTAAACAGTATACAAAGAGTTGGACCAGACATTTATCAGCACAACATATGATGGAAACAAATATATGGTGCACCAAGTAATTTGATAGTCTGAATTTAGGAGACATGAATTTTAAAATATTATTTAGCTATCTAATTATACAGACTTACTTGACTCACCATTTTCTGTTTTCTGTGTACTATTTCCTTCTGCTGAGGATGATGTCAGTGCTTCACCATCCATGTAGCTCCTCAAGGGTATATAAGAGTTACTAGTAATGATTGCTTCCTGGTGTGGTGCTCCTTAAGTTGATAAAGTTGTACCAGCAATACGTACAAGTGCGTTGAATAAGATCATGTGACACTTATTGATGGAATAAAGTTTTTACCCTGTGATGAAAGAATGATTAAAAACAATGTTTGTCAAGTTACTGTAGTGTGTTATCTAAGTATCACATGGTCAAGATAAGAGTATTTCCAGGACTGAGGTCTTTCATTACAGACTTTCTTCTTCTTCTTCAGATTTGCATAATTTTCAAGCAATGACTAACAGTGATGTGCTTACACTAACCTCAAGCAATGACTAACAGTGCTGTGCTTACACTGAACTCAAGCAATGACTAACAGTGCTGTGCTTACACTGAACTCAAGCAATGACTAACAGTGCTGTGCTTACACTAACCTCAAGCAATGACTAACAGTGCTGAGCTTACACTAGCCGTAAGCAATGACTAACAGTGATGTGCTTACACTAATCTCAAGCAATGACTAACAGTGCTGTGCTTACACTAACCTCAACCTCAAACAATGACTAACAGTGATGTGCTAACACTAACCTCAAGCAATGACTAACAGTGTTGTGCTTACACTAACCTCAAGCAATGACTAACAGTGCTGTGCTTACACTAATCTCATGCAATAACTAACAGTGCTGTGCTTACACTAACCTCAAGCAATGACTAACAGTGTTGTGCTTACACTAAACTCAAGCAATGACTAACAGTGTTGTGCTTACACTAAACTCAAGCAATGACTAACAGTGCTGTGCTTACACTAATCTCATGCAATAACTAACAGTGATGTGTGCTTACACTATCCTCAAGCAATGACTAACAGTGCTGTGCTTACACTAACCTCAAGCAATGACTAACAGTGTTGTGCTTACACTAACCACAAGCAATGACTAACAGTGCTGTGCTTACACTAACCTCAAGCAATGACTAACAGTGTTGTGCTTACACTAACCTCAAGCAATGACTAACAGCGCTGTGCTTACACTAATCTCAACCTCAAACAATGACTAATAGTGATGTGCTAACACTAACCTCAAGCAATGACTAACAGTGCTGTGCTTACACTAACCTCAGGCAATGACTAACAGTGCTATGCTTACACTAATCTCATTCAATGACTAACAGTGCTGTGTGCTTACACTAACCTCAAGCAATGACTAACAGTGTTGTGCTTACAATAAACTCAAGCAATGACTAACAGTGCTGTGCTTACACTAACCTCAAGCAATGACTAACAGTGCTGTGCTTACACTAACCTCAAGTAATGACTAACAGTGCTGTGTGCTTATACTAACCTCAAGCAATGACTAACAGTGCTGTGCTTACACTAACCTCAAGCAATGACTAACAGTGCTGTGCTTACACTAACCACAAGCAATGACTAACAGTGCAGTGCTTACACTAACCACAAGCAATGACTAACAGTGCAGTGCTTACACTAACCACAAGCAATGACTAACAGTGCTGTGTGCTTACACTAACTTCAGAATGAGTAATAGCGAAGATTACACCATTTCTTCCTCATGTATGTAGGAAGAGCAAAAAAACAAAGAACAGATTTTTGGAGTCAAAAGAAGTTGATTTGACTTTAATATGTCACAGATGCTTTCATTATTGAATTATTCTAGCAGCCCCAAGATAGCACACCCTACCTTTGTGGCTAACAGCTCCTTCAATGCAATGTAATCTTGAAAGATGTTTTAAAAACACAAACAAGTGTTGCACATAGTAACATGTCCAGCCCCTTCTTCCTTAACAATCTTTAATGTTGCACATAGTAACTTGTTTACCCCTTCTTCCTTACAATCTATAATGTAGCATGAATATATTTGAGTTGCTGCAGAAATTGGTTAATATTGTACTTAGTGGTAAACATGACACATAGAGGCAAAATGGATAACAGGTGTACTTTGCTGTTAAAGTACTATTTATCTTAAGAATCCTACTGGTGCAACTCTGCATCTTTCTTTACAGCCTAGCGGGTTTCTTCTTTCTTTTCTGTAAGTAAACAAATGATGTGTTTTTGCACAGATTTATATTGACAGGGGTCCAAATTTAAAAGATTTGCCACGACTCCAACAAAATAGTAGATTTAAAATTCTACTACTCCATGTCCTGTTCCCTATTCCTTTTATTTTTATTCTGAAAACTAACAATAAAACAGAACCCTTAATCTTTACAACAGAAAAAACATTCTTAAGCCGATTAAAAAAAATAGGTCAAAATACAAAAAATCACCATAAAAAGACATACATTTGTATAAAAGCAGTGCCTTCTGCTTCACTATTATTTTTTTCTGACTGCCACACATGAAACCAATCAAAAATTACTTAGAGAATGCCGTACCAACCACTCAAAACTAAAAGCGACACTGATTTACCAGCTGTAAAAGCAACATTTTAAGGAAAAAGTTATGATCACAAAAGTAATGGTCACCGATTCATTTAGCCATATAGCACCACACATGTAGTGTAATATACTGTTCTATATTAGTTGTTTTTTTGCATGCAGTGTCATGCTGATTACATGGCCAATATACATTGTGTAAATCAAGAAAATTTGGCCATGAAACACCCACAAATTGGCCATATACTGTCACAACAATAGTGCAGATCGAGAGAATTTGGCCATGAAACACCCACAAATTGGCTGTATACTGTCGCAATGATCGGGCAGATCCAGAAAATCTGGCAATAAAACACCCAAAAATTGGCCATATACTGTCAAAACAATTTGTCAGATCAAAAGAATTTGGCTGTGAAACACCCAATGATCTGGCAGCCGCGATAAAAGACATTTGCATCAGATTTTCTTGCACTATCCCAGCGGAATACTGCAAAGGAATGACTTGATATTACGTTTGAGATTTTACTATTCTCGAAAAACGGAATAGTGTAAATTTCGACCCTGGGCCCTGTATTGACCATTTGCCATCTATATTTGATAGTATGTTTATGTAAATATTTCAATCTCTATTACCTCATATGAGGATGGATGAGAACAAATAAACAAACAAACAAACTGTTTAAGAAAGAAATTATGTCAAACCAATTGACAGGTATGGAAACAATTCGTTCCAACGACTAGAACCAAAAGGTTTTATGGTTCCGATGATTCCTTTTCATAAGCTGATTAATTTGCAAAATTTGTACTTATTGTCATGTCATTGCATATTATGAAATATTTGTTCCAGGATATTTATTAATAAACCACACCCACCATGCAGATCAATAAAATATTGACATTAGCAATTTGCACAATAATTAACAACATTATCATATCAAGTATGATGCAAAAATGATTGCTCATTTATCCTATTGTAAGAATTTGTGAGTAAGCCCCACCTACTCATTACCACTACCACAACATTAGAACATATATACAGACCATGACTCATCTGTGTACCTGATATAGCATAAATCTGATGTATCGCATATGGGATACGGTATGGTGTTTACATCATTAAGCACTTTCACATTAAGCCATGCCCACTATGCATATTAATGACATCTGCTGATAACATAAGCATGTACACAATAACCAGCATTATCATGTCCTATATGACACAAAACGAACATATACAGTAGTTGCTCATTATCTTTTCAAAATCTTAACTTTAATCCCCTCCCACTTATTAATATGCATGATAACACCATCCAAACCAATAGAGCACATCTACAGACCATTGGCTATCTGTGTACCAGATGTAGAGGGGACGGGAGAGCACAATAACAACAAAATACTCAAGCAAAAGTTTCCCCTTGAAGTAGATCTAGAATTATTTCCTGAAATCAGAAATTTATGGTAATGCTGACTTACCAAGGAAAAATAAAAATAAAGCAGGGACCTAACCTATTTTTGTCACTATGTTTTGACGATAAATATTTTGCAATAGCCAACTACTTTAATTTTTTGTCCCATTCAATAATGTAGACAGCCAATTAGCAGAAAACCAATAGTTCTTTGAAGTTCTTTAGACTTTTTGAATAAAAAGTACATTCATCTTGCCTTACCATCAGTAATTATATCACCAAAAAAAGTTACATATCAAAACAAATTCATGATTGACCTGTTTACACATTTAAGACTTCTACATGTGCATTAAGCCCTACTTATTCATTATAGTATACATGTCATAACCACCCAAAACAAAAGGAATCATTTACAGACCATGATGCATTTGTGCGCTGCAAAATACTTAAGTCAGGGATGGCAGAAACAGGGGCTAAAGCCCTTCCACTCAATAGCCAGGTAAAAAAAATCAAAGATTTTCACAGGAATTTTACAAATGCTTTTTATCTATTTAAATAAATTTGACAAAGTTATTTTATTTTAACACCTGTTCCCTTTTAATATTTCATTTCAGAAAATGAATTTCTAAATAAATTGGAACATGGGGACCAAGTAATGGCAGACAGGGGATTTGAAATATCTGATGTATTGGCTCTGCATGGATGTACCTTCAACATACATGTACCACCATTTACAAGACAGAAAACAGAAAACTCAACTTTACAGAATGGAAGCAGAGAAGGGGTGAAGGATTTCATCCTTACGATTCACAGCAATTAAGGTCTTCAGACATTACAGGGTGTATTCCCTTGCAAACATTTGTATCTCTTTGAAGATATTGTGTATATTTGTGCAGCAAATCACAAATTTCCTTAAAGTACTTGTTACTAAGGTTTGAAAACAGTATGAAAATAGTGTTGATTCTCTGTTTCCTATTTCCTAGTGTATGGGGAACATTTCCAAGTTATGTAAGTTATTACATATTTCTCATATTGTTATCATTATTTCAAATAAACATAAATTTGCTGGGTGTGGTTAAAGATCTATGGACAGGTACAAAATTCCAAGTTGCATTGTATTTGAAATTTGTAAATAGCATTTGTAGTTTTCAATTTGTGAGTTTCAATTGCTTTTTTAATTCTGTGGAACTCTTCCCTTAATTTCAGACCTAAAAGTGTTCAACATGCCTTGAGGGTATCAAAAATCAAAATCTCCTCATAAGAATTACCTTTGACAGAGGGTTAAACAAAATAATTTGCATTAGAAAATAGAGTTTAGGTGATGTTCATACATCACAAGAATAGCACAAAAATGTGCATATTTGCACAAAATGTGCATATTTGCACAAAAATCTTTAAAAGCTGTAAAGTGGCAAATTTGTGACTAATTTTTATGAAATGTTTTTGCTCTCTTCCTTTATTTAAGTGGATTTTACATCAATTTAGCTAATGTTGCCATTAGCTGTTCAAGAACCCTTAAAGAGAAGTTTTAAATTTATACAAAATAAGAAGAAATAATTCAAATAACAATTATTTGCAATCGTTACAAAATCAATCATCTGTGTCCTGAAACAGCTCATTACCAATTAGCTTGACACAGTTGAAATGAAACCACTTCAAACACTTATCACATCCCACTTTTATTTGAAGCATCTTCATTACATACTCCACATGGCCATTTTACACGTCTTCTTGTTTTTTTCTTGGAGGGGCTTAAAGAGACTCTTCCGGAAGCCGGTCTTCCACATATGTTCCATGTTCTACTCCCGTAACAACTGGGATTACAAACAGTTTGTAAAACCTAAACAAATTGATGTAAAAATCCTCCCAAAATTGTTCTTCTCTTTTAATAAAAAGTGTTAAAGAGCCAAAAACCTCCAAATAAACTTTAAATTTATCCTACTTGTAAATCCTCCTACTGTGTACTTGTAAATCCTTAATCTCTACTTTATTAATAATCAGTTTATATTGATTTGTCACACAGCCACGTAAAAGTTAAAAGAAACTGCTTCTCAGATAAGCAATTACAGTGGTGTCCCTAAGGAGAGGGGGGACAGAAGGCATGTTCCCCCACAATTTTGGCTGCTCCCCCCAAATGAAAAATCGGCATTAAAAATATTCAGATGACTTCTAATTTAAACATTTTTTATCTTTTTCCTATACCATCCCCAAATTCATAGGTCCTAATAATTACTTATTTCATGTTCTAATGTTTAAATTCACAAAAAAAAACTCAAATCTTTCTCAGTGTTTTAAAAGATTTTGCTTTGCAGCTTTCACCATTTTATTGCAAAACAAAATATCAGAAATGTATGCAGATGCACCGCCGGAGTGTGCCAGACTTCATAGTTTGTAAGTTGTACGGAAGACCTGATGCATCTATTAGCATATACCGTAGTACGGTACACAACATTTCTAAGAGGGAAAAGAGAGTTTTGACTGAAAATGATGATCTTTTTCTTGTGAAATTTGACAGAATTTCATTTCATTTTGTCATGAAAGAAACTGACAGAAAATTACCAACAAAACAAGCAGGTGACAATTTTTTTTACTTTCCACATTTTTGTGACCTTTTCAGAGCTATTTGACTGGAATATCGAATCATGATTCTTCACCCAAATTTTCTTAATTTTAAGAGGTAATTTCTTCTGCACCTCCTTATCTCAGTTGATTTTAATATTAGCCATTAGAATTTAAAATTTTGTGATTTCATTTAGCTTTTAAGCCATTTTAGTGCTTCACCCCTGGATGCTATGGGTTATTTGTCCAAATAATCTTAATATTCCGCAAGCCTGGGAAATTTCTTTTCAGCCTGTTTAGAAATGATAACCAAAATGCTTATCTGAGTTGATTTGAAGCCATTTTAGGGCATCAAAACCATGGAATCTGCAGGGCTTCCAGGGCTTTGCCTCTGGATTCCAGTTTTTTTACGCCAAATTATATAAGTTTCCACGGAAATTGCTTTTCTGCTTGATTAGAATTGGTGGCCAAAATGTTTTTTTGAGTTGATTTAAGGTTCAGATCTAAATTTCCTTCCTTTCATCAATTTAATTTTGGAACTTCTATGTTTGATTTTAAGCCATTTTGGGGCATGAAAAACAAGAAATCTGCAGCGCTTCAGGGGGTGTTGCCCCTAGAACCCTACTGGGGCTTCACCCCTGGACCCCACCATAGGGGCCCTTTAGCAGGTCCCTGTGTAGCCCCTCTAACTCCACATTGTCAGGATGGAGGCTAGGGTGGGGAGCTACATGGAATATTTCACTTTAATAACAAAAACAGCAAACACAAATTAATTTCAACACTTTAAATCATGTTTTAACTCAAAATACAAGCAGATGCAACTTTACTTAACAGAATTATAAAACCAAGTGAACATTACTGTATCATAAAACCAAGTGAAAACATTAACAAAGGGAGAAAGTGAGGAATTGGCTGGTCAGTGAAGGATGGGTCAACCACAAGTATGTTTCTTCGAATAGTGAGTAAGTACATTGTAAGAGGTATCATTATGATCCATATAAGGAATAAAATAGGTGAATGAGGAGATAATTTGCATGAATGAATAAGTATATCACTAGGAGGAGTAATCACTGAATATTAATGCTGCTAGGATATAAGCTGGTAAATAACTGTATGGTTAAAGAGACATAAAGAGAAAAGATAAAGATGGGTCGTGAGGGGGAAAATATCTCTTACAACTCTCCCCGCCGAATATTGTCACATCCTCGGGACAGTGGTGAATAGCAAAAAAAAACTTATAATAACACGGATTCATGAATACATTAGTTACACATCGGAAAAATGCTATACTACTAACTAAAGATAGAATATAATCATCAAGGACAGATGGCACATAAGCAAGAATAATATACGCAGTATAGAATCAGGAAACAAAACAAAGTTTAAACACAAATAACAAAGATGATAAACGCATCAAATCAAGAAAACCACTGCTCCTCAGTGCAGCTATCAAAATGATCAAAAGGAAAATAATGACAATTGAACAAATGATGATCAGTTAAATTTTTCCACTGCTAACTACCATGGAGACCCTAAAAAGGATAAACAAGGAATGAATTCTTGTAGCATGAAAATGCAGCGGGTACAGGAAAAGGAAAATTCTCTTCTAGCAAAATAACAATATAAGAGAAGGTACAAATATATACCTAACAAGGAGTATCATAAATGGCATTTCATTTTCAACCATAAAATAACTAGTTTGGATCCACGTAATTACACTTTCATATCATATTCAAAACTCAAAAGTTTTAACTGAAAATCACCTGACTATATATAATATAGCTATGACTAAAAGTAGACTAGTGAAGTTCAAGTTAAATTAATCCAACAAGTGTACTTATCAAGTTCGCATTAGTTTAATAACATACAGGACAATGAAAAGAAGAAAATAAACCAATTTCATCATTGAATAAATGATCTGAAGTTCTGAACCAATCACTCCAGTTGTTTTTGGTCTGAACTATAGCATTAATCTGATTAACCTTACTTTTTCTGCATAATAATGAAACTATCGTCACTTGCCGAATGCCTATCTAGTGCACCCTTATCTAAGAAGGAAGTCAAGCTTGTTAAAGCTTGCAACAACTAAGTATAAGCATTAAAGTAGAACACTTTTGCAACATAACAATAGTTCACAAAATGAAGCCATTTGTAACCTCTATACTTATATTAAAGACTCATCAGTCACCAGCCATTCCGAAATGCAATGAACTCAATAAAAAACACACACACACCAATAATCCAAAAGCTACACAAAACTATACCTGCATGTTTGATCTAAGACAGCTACTGTTAATTCTATCATACTTCTTTAAAAAAAAAAATGGTAATGCATGCATTGGATTTACTCACAAGACAAGCTTGTCGACGACTATGTCGAACCAACCAAACCTGGTTGTCCCTGGAACCTTGTTCCCCATTCGGACCCTAATCGTGAGGAGACTCATCCAAACATCACAACCAATTTAAATCAAAGAAATTCAGACTACAACCACAGCAGCCGCAACACTTCACATCACCATTCACCAACAGCACATACGTGTAAAAACAGTGTGTAATCAATTCAGTATACTCATCTAACCAAATTCAATTAGAGAACACAAATATCAAAAAATTAATTTCTGCTATGACAAAACAAAATAAAAAACTTGAATAACATACAACATTTAAAAAAAAAGATAATTATGGAATTCCTGGATTTTCAGTTCATTTCACCAATAACAACCAAAATCTACATTTTATAAAGCATCTGACTTTTCTTGTCAATTTTCTGCAACTTGTGTAATTCAAACCATTTCTAACCCAAATTTAGCAATTAAACAATTACAACAAAACAAATTCTTTCAAGCAACAAATTCATCTGTTTATGCATGAATTATATGCTGGAACAATATCACAACACGAACGACACAGGCCCCAAGGCACGGGAGAACCCCACCCCGGGCCTCTCCCTACCCCGGGCCTCTCCCAAAGAAAAAGATAGCCTAGAGGCACAATCACACTGCATGAATACAAAAGAAACTATGATACCCAACATAGTAACAATTGGTACATACAGTGCTTCAGGATAATGGTTCGCTGCCCACATGACACACACGCACATACAAGGAGATCATGAAGAAAAAAGTAACTTACAAATGTTTCAGGTTGAAAAGTTAAAACAGATAAGCAATACCCAGTAACGAGAAGGCACAAAATTTACAAAATGTCACATTAAGTTCATACATATATATATAAATTCACTGCGTCAGTCCGTCAACCTCAAGATCAGCATTCTTTCTGGGCTTTAAAGTGCAAGGGCACACAGTCCGGGCGGCATCATACGTCTCCGTTGGCGGACATCAGAGCTAGGTACCGGTGGAAACTTCCAAAAAATTTGGCAAGAACAGAAAGGGTGAACAGTACAAACAGTTAAAAGAAGCGCATGTTGGTGAAGAATGTTCAATCGAGACGCACCATGGCTAATACTGTGGGCGCATATAAGGCCACCGATGAATTAAACCGTTGAGGGGTGGTCCGCACTTCCCACAGCATTGAGTTCATAGCAGTGTTGGACCATCACATAGAAAAACAATCACAAATCCGGGATCAGCAACGGATTAAATCAGGTATCATCCTCGGTTAAAAGAAACATTTTGTTAACCAAATGACATATGATAATTACCAAATGACCACTTCGAAATGTAATCACTTTACATTTGGCCACTTCTGACACCAAATGTAATCACTTTACATTTGGCCACTTCTGACACCAAATGTAATCACTTTACATTTGGCCACTTCTGACACCAAATGTAATCACTTTACATTTGGCCACTTCTGACACCAAATGTAGCCCCTCTAACTCCACATTGTCAGGATGGAGGCTAGGGTGGGGAGCTACATGGAATATTTCACTTTAATAACAAAAACAGCAAACACAAATTAATTTCAACACTTTAAATCATGTTTTAACTCAAAATCTCCAAAATACAAGCAGATGCAACTTTACTTAACAGAATTATAAAACCAAGTGAACATTACTGTATCATAAAACCTAGTGAAAACATTAACAAAGGGAGAAAGTGAGGAATTGGCTGGTCAGTGAAGGATGGGTCAACCACAAGTATGTTTCTTCAAATAGTGAGTAAGTACATTGTAAGAGGTATCATTATGATCCATATAAGGAATAAAATAGGTGAATGAGGAGATAATTTGCATGAATGAATAAGTATATCACTAGGAGGAGTAATCACTGAATATTAATGCTGCTAGGATATAAGCTGGTAAATAACTGTATGGTTAAAGAGACATAAAGAGAAAAGATAAAGATGGGTCGTGAGGGGGAAAATATCTCTTACAACTGGACCCCACACCAATACGCGTATGCTTGGCGGCACTTTTATAATGTACAACATTTTCTCCTCTTGAACTGCTGTGTCCCCCTAAAAGAAATGCCCCCCCCTCTCCCAAATGGAAATCTTTGGCAACGCCACTGATCAATCACAACTTCCTGTATACTAGCACGAATCTTCATGCCCATATCATGATTAGGGCATGTTCCCATTTGTATTGAAAAACCAACCACACACTTAAGCAAAAGTCAATAGGCTACAACACGAGTCCACAAAATTTGCACTAAAAATT
This sequence comes from Chiridota heheva, assembly GCA_020152595.1. NCBI lineage: Eukaryota > Metazoa > Echinodermata > Holothuroidea > Apodida > Chiridotidae > Chiridota > Chiridota heheva. The sequence goes on along the minus strand of JAIGNY010001818.1, from coordinate 518,775 downwards.
TAGTGCAACTCATATTGCGACATGAAAACTTTGTTACTTTTATCTAAAAATTCAACCATACAAACTTTGATTCCTTCTTTAGTAATCAATCAAAGAAAATTTATGATAGGCCATTCGGAAGACAAAGTTTTCGCTCTCTGTTTGTTTGTTTGATTGGTGCTTAATGGCACCACACCAGCGAGGGTCAAATTGTGCCTAAGAGGTTAAATCATTCCAGAGGTAGGAAAAAAAGAAAACAGGGGAAAATCGAGAGAAACACAGGAACTACACATGTAAAAGTTAGAAAGCTGGGATCGAGAGAGAAAGTGTATGGGTGAAGAAAAAATTGAGAGAGAGGGGGTGGGAGAGGAGGACTAAATATGGTTGTAGAGGGAAGCATGATGATGGAAGGAGATATTTTTATCTGGAGGGAGGGGGTGTCTGGAAGAGGAGCTAGGATTATCCCATTTAAGATTGAGTAAAGAAGTAAGGACAGCCTTGGAGTCAGAGAAGATGGCAAAGTGGCTGAGCAGGGACTCAATAAAGTTGAAGGCGAGGAGGATGGCCTTGGCCGAGAAGATGGACGAGTAGTCAGGAAGCCTGCTATTGAGGGTGATGTTTGGATGACAGCAGCAGCAGCTGTCTTGTCACCTTCCTTGGAGCCATCAAAATAGATGGAGGTGTAGTTTGAGAGTTGGTCTTTGATTTGCTTGTGGAGCTTGATGAAGAGATTAGCATGAGTTTGGGTTTTGAGATGATAATAAACAGGGTTCTGGGTGTTGGTGAGGGCTCTAAATGCATAGGAGAGGCTAAACATTTTGAAAAAAGTTTGTTCAGAAAAACGATCTGCATCCAACCAAAACAAAATATGCATGCTTCCAACTATGATCGCGAGCACAAAACGAAATGCGAGAGCATATGCAAGTGATTGACACTTTTTTGGATGGCAGCCCAATTTTCTGTCAAACGCATGTGTTTGCGCGTACGTATCTCTACCATGCGTTCTCAGCTCTAAGCGTGTCATGTGCATACAAATGTTGACAAATGTATCCCTCTTTTTTAAGTACAATGTATGTTTATTTTTTCAAACAAATCAACAATACTTGCAAGTTGCAGATCTTAGTAGTCAGCGAGTCTTTTTCTCTGCCACAGTATCTGCAGTACACTGTGCAGTAAATTGTAATTGCAAAAATTGGAGTGTTTTCTTCAACTAGGCCTAGCCTAGGGCATTTTAATTTGCCATTGGTTGCATAAGGTATGCTCCCTGGCTACCTGTACACTGACCATTAATTCTGCGCTACATACACTACACACGATACCAATACAGCACAGTTAACTGTATCACATTTCTACGTACATCCATACTTGTTCAAAGTTTCCGTGACCATTTGACATCGCATATCATTATGCAAATGTCTAACTTTCATTAGGTCACTAAAACACATTAAACGACTGATCAAATACGCCTAGACATGAGACGTAGATACTCAAAGTTTGTCATTTAATACAATTGAACGTTGGAGACATGGCAGATGGAGTGCATGAGTAGCTGTGCTATTTTCATCTTTCAGAGCCATCCTGGGATGTGAAGTTATTTCATGTTTTTTAGTGGAATAGTATGACAAATTGGCTAATAATTACATTTCTGGGAGTTTTCAGTCGAGGTATGTGTAATTTTTGTCGAAATCACAAAAAATTGTGTTTTCTCCTATCGGCCATATAAACGATAATGCTCTTATGGATTTTTATTTTGAGTGAGCCCTATACATACTACGACTACAACTGCAGAGAAGGACCAGTTTCTACTCTAGGCCACTATCATAAAATAAAGCACTTATAAAAATAGGACTTCTGTCCCTGAGTCCCCTCAAAACTAACTATGACTCAGCCTTTGAGATCATGGAACTTAGGGTAGGCTATACCTGCAGACTTTTTTTACAATATTAATGTGTGGCGCTTGTGACCGGAGAAATAAATGTGATTTTCACCTGTGACTGGTAAAAAAGAAACTTTTTGAAATTCTCCAGTTGGAAATTAGGTTTATAAATCTGTATGGGGCCTTAGTATGTTGTCACAAAATTGTGACCTTGTGACCCGTCACAAATGGACACCTCATTCTCGAGGTCAGAATCACGTAACTGTGAACGAGCTCAGTACGATTTTGCTAAGTTGAAGGGGAAAGTTTATCATCACAGTCAATGGGATATTTTTTATGAATTCTTGTCGCCTCAGCCAGTCAGCGAAAATTGATAATACTCATAATATATTGGAAACTATTATCTAATACACATTTGTGAAGAAAAAAAAATTCTGTGCAGAATCTGTTAAAAGTTGACAAAAAATAGGTTTTCCTCCCATCGACTGTAATATGATAACATAACTGACTGTTTGTTTTCCCTTTGACTGAAGTTTGAAATCGTCAAAAAAGCATTGTTACATCGCCGTGCACCACAACATTCCCAAATGTCTGACCTCGAGAATAATACACAAATAAGAACTACAGTAGGTGTACCAATTCAGCACATGTACCAATTCCACATATTTTCGAATTTGTTTATTCGTTTATTTCTAGTCATTTATTGCTAAAATCTTACCATTTGTTTTTACTCTTAAACATACAAAATCACGAATTTGTGCTGATTTATAACTTCAAAATATGTTTCCGTTCACGAGTAAAAGAAACATTTTTACCTTTTTATTTCGAGTCTACATCATTCGAGACAGTTGATTCTGTACAATAATCATACTACTTTTTTTCAGTTTTGATCAGAAACGCAAAATAACATATGGTGATTATTGTAAAGTTGCAAAATAAACAAAGTTTGCATGATAAATATTGTTTTTCCATGTTTTCGCGACCATTATCGCTTGCGAAATTCCGGTACCAGTTTAGCGTATTGTCTTCTCATAAGTACTTGACTGCGCTTGCACCGTATAAATACGCAATTTGTTATTTTTCTATTGCAACTGGTACATACAAATACGATAGAAAAAGGTTCAATCTTAAAATGGATTTTATTTAATAGCCGACTGGCTGACGGGTATCATTGTATCTAGACCTAATGTCAAAGAGTTTATTTAAGATGATTTTGTTCAATAAATTTGTGAAAAGCTGAAAATATATGTATAAAAATGAGATGAATTGCAAAAAATCGTGTGTGGAAAATACACTCAACTGGTACACATTTTGTGGTACATGTACTGTTTTTTTTTTGAACACCTTGACGAAATTTCAAAATAGAAATTAAAAAGAATAACAATTTTAGAGTTCAAATATTTTTTATCTAGAATATCTATATATTAAACTTTGTATTAATGATATTTTTTAGAAGTAGAAAACTACATATAACGAATGGAAGTAAAAACAATTCCTAATGTGCTGAATTTGTACACCTACTGTAGGCTAGGCCTATTATTAAGAATAATTAGGCATACCTGATATTTGTGTTCTTGATTGAATCTTGGAAAGCAACTACGTCCAACATGTCTTCATTCAGCCAACTACATACCTTGCTTCAACCTTGACCAGTTGACAGATCTGCATCAAATTATACTCACACTGTTAAGTATGACCATGGAGTTAATGTCCAATGACTATGCAACATTGGGAGTATGCTACGCACGTTTAAACGGTATATGCCTTACCTCTTAATGGTACGGTGACCTTCCGGTTCAAGACCAGACATTTAAAAATTACATTGCTTCCGGAAATTGTGTCTAAGAAGACTAGCACCATTCGTCGAGACTGGTTAAAGTTAAACTTAAAAGATAAACTTACACTTAAAAGTTAATAAAGACTGTGCTCTCCGGTAACTGGTACATGAATGATTAACGATAGACAGCTAGCTGTCTGTAGGGTAGTAGCATATGCGCATTATATTACTATTACATACAATTTATTTGCAGTATTTGCATTGTCACGACCAGTGCTTCACCAGAAATCAGGTAATGCTTTCTTTGAATGAATGGTTTAATCCCATGATACAAGAGGTGAATTTGTAAACTTGTTAAAAAATGTAAGTTTTTTAATCATATCAGTTGTTTTTCTTTCAAGTTATTTTAAACAAAATAGCACCGTGAAAATTTTATAAAAATTTAATTGCCACGACAGCCCTTTCTTTCTTTGAATCAATCTAGGACGGAAATTGTATTAAAAAAAGAAGATTAAATGCGTATATACAAAACACTCTGCCTTAACAATAATAACTGAATGTCAGGCTATCAGTCAGCCCTATTAGTCCGATGGCTTAGCCAAACCAGAAAGCGAAAGGTTGTGTGGTTCCAATGCCTTATTTTCATAATTTATTTAAGGGGTAATTCAGTAATAAACGAGGGGAAATTCCTGTAACCCCTCACTAATGTCAACACAGGTCTCACCGCATTTTCCAAACCAGACTATTTCATAAACCCCCCCCCCATCACAGAAAAAGGTTTGGCCCTATACTTTTGAGCTCCCGTTGTGAGAATGAATCTTCGATGTTAATTTCCCCTCCCCTATTTGTGGGATGAATCTTTGATTGGTAGGTGCATGCTAATACACTATACTGTGTTTTCCCACTAACCCCTCACTAATGTCAACATTGGTCTCGTCCCATTTAAATTTTCAACCAGAATGTTTCACGACCCCCACATTTGTGGAAATGAATCTTTTTTGATTGGTTCGTGCTAAAACACTATAAATATCTGTGTTTTAAACTAAAAAATCATTAAATTTATAATGTAGAATATATTGTGTATTTTACAACCAGTCTACAACAGTTAAGGTTATATATATACAGAGAGATAATCCACTTGTGAAGAACTGATGGATGAGGACTAGTTGGAAATTGAACTAGGGACATCTTACTTGACAATGTTTACTATAGACCAAAGTATTTGTTTCTTTTTAACTTTTAGATAATTATACAAAGTCACTAATGATGACCAACCCGTGAAACATCCTTTGCAACTGTTGCGATTGTTTAACATTGAGAAGGAATGCACAAATGCAATTCAATGGAATAGCCGCCGTCTAATTCATCTAGTCTTTGTCATGCTATTACAGACAATAAACAAAGAAACTTAGGATTATAAAAGGGTAGTAATTCACAACAGTATAAAAGAGATTAATTTAATATAAATTTACAGGTTGTGTGTGGAGTCAAGATACATATTGTTTAATTTCAAAAATAATTAAATTAATTCAATATGTAATTCTAACAAGATAAGCATGCTATTACAGATACTAAACAAAGAAACTTAGGTGTATGAAAGGGTAGTATTTCACAACAAGTGTAAAAGAGATTAATTTAATAGAAATTTACAGGTTGTGGGTGGAGTCAAGATATAATGTTTAATTTCAAAATTAGTTAGATTAATTATGATAATTAACAACATAAGCTTGTGCACACTATCTAACGACATAAGAATGCCACATAGGAAACAAAACTGTCATGCACTTGTAAAGATTTGAAAAGTTGAAGATTTTTGCACTAAGCCCCACACACTCATTAATATTTAAGATATTTAATCAAAACCACTAGGGGCCATCTTTGAGTCATGATTAATCAATGTGCCAAATTTGACATGCCACAGATACACGGTTCACGAGATACCGTGTTTACAAACTGTTTTCAGTAAAACCACATTAATGCCCCGCCCATAATCCATATCAGTGATTTTGAACATTTTTATAAGATGGGCATCTACACCAAGCCTACCACGCCTTATTTATGCCAAAGAAGATGCAAAACAGAAATGTGGTTGTAAAGATATGAGCATTTGATTTTTGTTTACATTTAGCCCCACCCACTCAATAATATGCATGATACCGACACCAAAAACAATACAGAATCATCTACTAGTGATAATACATCTATGTGCCAAATATATGACGAGACATAGAAGCAAAGCGTCACACCCGCACACATACACACACATACACACATACACACATACATGCATACATATATACATACATACATACACACATACATACACACACATACATACATACATACATACATACATACATACATACATACATACATACATACATACATACATACATACAGGTCATTGAACTTTCGATTGATCACTGTGCACGGGGAAGACTGAAAAATACCCATTCATATGGAATAGCATACCAAATTACTCGGCTGGTCATCATGAACCCACAAAGGTATATTTTGTTACATGTTTGACTTTTGCTTATGTCGCTATGGCTATAAATATGTAAATGTCATTGAACTTTTGATTGGTCACTGCAAAGGTCAAAAGTTAATACATAGTCTACTCCAATCTTTTCGAAAAGCATATCAAATAAATTGTATGGTCATATAGATAATAAAGTATACAGTTTGCCATATCCAGTCCGGTCCGCACAGTTCCGTCTGTGAAGGGGGAAGGGGAAGGGAGAATGGGAGGGGGGCGCAACCTGAAGTTCAAGGTCAGGTCTAAACACCTTCAAAGAACATCTTCAGTAATTTGCCCAGTGAAGAAAGCTCGGCTTCTATTCTATCATCTAGACCATGCAGTATATGAGTAGAAGAAGACTGGAAGATGCACTAATCAATTGAGTAAGCAGGGGTATCGAAAGGAACTCGAGGCAATGGGGCAGAAAATCAAGTGAGAGCACTTTCTTGACAGTATAATTGAGGGAAACTTTCCGTTTTTAAAAAGGGGCACTTTTGTCAGTTTTTGGAAAAGTGGCCCTCTGGTTCCTACACATATGATTTGAGTATAGGCGGATTTGGGGTGAGTATTCCCACTCCCACTATTTTCCAAATGTATGATTTTGTATGGTGAGCTTTTGTATCTTAGCGTGATTTTGCGATCCCCCTCCCGCCCCCGCCCCCTCCAGCACCCCCTCCCTTCCCTCCCGCACCCACCCCTCTCCCACCGCCGACTCCGCATAATCTGATAAATCTGACACTGACATCATACTTAGGCACTTAATCGGGCAGAGATGTGAAATGTCGGATGTACTGTTAAAATCAGAGATATATCTCAATCATGCCCGAATCGTCTAGATTTTAGAATCGATAATCATGGGCCATATTTGGCATACAAACTAGACATCTTCAGTTCTTCCGGGCGTTGTCTCCTGCCTGGACCGTACCAGAGCTACAATTGATTATATTTCAGAACTTTGTGTTGATTTTAAACCACTTTGGGGAAAAAATAAATCTTCAAATCAAGGTTTCATCCATGAGCCCCACAATTTTGCTGAAATTTTCCGAATCAATTTCAGAGGAAATTTCTTCTCGGCTTATAGAATGATAATGCAAATGCTTATCTGACTGTCTGAGAATATTTTTACATAAGAATTTGAAAATGTACTCTTTTCATCACTTACATTTTGGAACTTTGTCATGATTTTAAACCATTTTTTCGGCCAACAAAAGCAAGAAATCTTTGGAGCTTCCGGGGCTTCGCTCATGAGTCCCAGAATATTGTCCGTATTGTTTCCAATTTCCAGTGAAGATTTCTTCTCTGCTTGTTGAGAAATTGTAGCCCAAATGCTTATCTGAGTAGATTTTAACATTAGAATTCGAAATTGTCCTCTTTTTATTACTTACATTTTGGAACTTTGTGTTGATTTTCCGTGCATCAAAAGCAAGAAATCTTCCGAGCTTCCGGGGCTTCGTCCCCAACAAGGCTTCGCTAAAGAGCCCCAAATTTTGTCCGAACTTTCTCAATTTTCAGGGGAAATTTCTCCTCTGCCTGTTGAGAAATTGTAACCCAAGTGCTTATTTGAGTAGATTTTAACATTATAATTGGAAATTGTCCTCCTTTCATCACTTAAATTATGGAATTTTGTGTTGATTTTAAACAATTTTGAGCATCAAAATCAAGAAATCTTCAAAGCTTCTGGGGCTGCGTCCTGAAAGTGGACCCCTTCCAACAGTGCATGGTTTCGCTCATGCACCCGAATTTCCTCTATTTGCAAGAGAATCTCCTCTGCCTGTTTAAAAATTGTAACCCAAATGTTTATCTAAGTCTGTTAATAGGTTTTATCATTAGAATTTAAAATAGTTTTTTTTTTTCATTAGTCAATCATTTGAAGTTTATGTTAATATTCAGCCATTTTGGAGCATGAAAAGCAAAAAATTTGGAGCTTCTGGGACTTCGCCCCCTAAACCCCTACCAAGGCTTCGCTCATGAACTCCAAAATTTTCTCCGAATTTTTTCAATTTCGGGAAAATTTCCCCTCTGCCTGTTTGGAAATGGTAACCCAAATGCTTATTTGAGAAGATTTCATCATTAGAATTTAAAATTGTCTTCTTTTCATCTATCAATCATTTGAATTTTGTTTTAATTTTCAGCCATTTTGGAGCATCAAACACAAAATCTGTGGAGCTTATGGGGCTTCGCTCCTTGGACTCCAACCAAGGCTTCGCCTTAGACCACACAGCCAGGGGACTTTAAGCAGGCACATGTGTTACGCAGTGTCATCTTTGGGACTTATGTCAGTACTGAACCCTAAGTCAAAATCACTGACGATGCCACTGGTTGGGGTGGGGAGATTAGCGAGGGGTGGAGAGGGGCAGTGAGGGGAGTGGGGGTATGGGGGGAAGGGGGAAATGAGGGAGTGGGGAGAGGGAGTATATTCCCAACTGTTATATAATGCGTGATTGTACATATATATCGCTTTAAAAGGATTAGTTCAGTGGTCAAGCATGTCCATCTTATATGAATAAAAGGACTTCAAAAAAAGCAAAATAGTGAAGAAAGCATTCAAAAATCTGATTCGGTTAGGGAGATATTTAAGTTTAAAAGTTTGGTATCATTTGTGTATAAACGACTGAAATCAGACTAGTTGTGATGTCATTACCTCAGATTCCTCAAAGTCTTTATGTATTTTATTAAATTTTGTTCTGCGATTTTGAGACTTAAGAACAAAAAAGTAGTAAAACCAAATCTAGGAAGGATATTTCTAATATACCACCTGAAGAAAGTTCGAGGAAAAATTAATTAAATAGTGAACAAATTAAATAAACTTTCTTTAAAATACATTAACAATTCTTAAGAAGGTGAGGATGAAGATGCCAACTTTCCATAGTAAATTTACTACACCAGTCATTTCTACACCGATAAGACAGAGCCATAAATTGAATATCTCCTTAACGGAATAAGATTTTTGAACGCTTTATTCAGCATTTTCTTTCTTTTGAAGTCCTTTTTCAGATAAGATGCATGCTTGACCACTGAACTAATCCTTTAAAATAAGATGGAAAAATACACATTTTCGTCCGGCAAATTTGTCTTTAGGAATGCATTGAAACCAGCATTTCAAGTTCCGGCCGGAACCGAACTTACCGGAACTCAAAGCAAAGTTCCGGCCGGAACCGGAACTTTCCGCCCAGCATCCATAAATACAATGCAGTATGTGTTTGCATATTTGGACACAAAAAATAGTTTCAGCTTTTAAGGCTTATAGACGTGCACAGTAGCTCCAACATTAGCTAAATTGTTTTAAATTCTATTAAAATTCATTACAGCAGTAAAAAAATTGAATTGAATATAAACTGTTGTGTAGAATATATCATATCTTTTTTGTGTGTGAAGTTCCGGTTCTGGTGCAACATTTAAACTGAGTTCTGGCCGGAACCGTAACATAGAAAAATCTAATGTTCTGACCGGAAGCAAGTTCCGGTGCATTCCTATTTGTCTTACACCCCATCCCACGTCATAAGAACGTAGGAATTTCATTTTAGTTGTGTACTATCTTCTCCAAAGTTTGGAATGGAAAAACAAAAAGCAAGAAAGGCCATTTACTCTATGATGACTAAGTGTAGATAATTACTTTTAATATAATTGTATAATTACTTGACATAATTGACAGCTTTGTTTTAAAGTTTTGTAAAGTGATTTTAAAGGTTAAGTAATCAACCAATAATATCATTGTTTATGGTGAGCTGGGTAGAACACCTACAAAAGTGCTTATCTATCAGCGGATGATATGTTTTTTTTGTATAGAATCCTAACTGCCAAACCATTCAAACTTACACATATCATGTACAAGTTACTGTTGATCAAAGGGGTGTTTATAGCCACTAATGGTTAATTTGTATTAAATCTGTATTAGAGGACTGTAACATGACTAGCATCTGGAAAAAACAGCAAGCAATAAGTATTCATTGGCTAAAACAGAATATCAAAACAACAACAAAATTAATGAAAATTACCATGCCAAATGGAAAATAGCAGTCTTTAGCTCAAGCAGATGTGTAAACTTCCAAATTTTCAACAGAGTATATATTTAGAACCTTACTTATGTATTGTACCACAACAAATCAGAGTTTTCCTTACAAAATTCCGCTGTTCAGACCATAATTCTTCCATTGAAAGGATCGATATAACGGTACGGTCTTGGTGGAAAGAAAATGCCAACTATGTAAACTCGGGAAATCTTTGAAATGTAATAATTCCTAAAAATACAATATACCATAACGAATGAGGTTAAGTTTCTAAAGTAGAGCTTACATAACAAATTGTGTATCATTTTCATAATGCTTCTAATCACTACAACAGGTGCTTAAAATAGTCAATGCTTAGCTTGTCAATGCTGTTGGCGATGAATACCATTATCTTTAACAATGTCCTCATTTTATAAGAAAGAAATATATTGATGAAGAGTACTATCGTAATCCTAACACTTTAAAATTTGGGCAGTTGTTATCATCATCAGACAAGAATACCTTGCTTAAAGGAATATTCACATGAATTTTTTTTTTTTATATATAATAGAGAATTTTGTTAGAAACAGTGTGGTGAAAAAACTATGTTAATATCTTATTCCGTAAGTTAGAAATTACGAAATTTAAAAATATTTTTGAATTTGGACAAGAGTGATTGGCAACATCTGTGTTGTCATGCATAGAGACAATTTCAATTAAACGTCTATTGTATTTCTTTAAAAATGATTTTTTTTTTCTCGTTGTAAATGTGATGTACACCAAGAAATAAAACAAAACGTTTTCTTGTAAATTATATATTCCACCCTATCTCTGCAATGAACCGAAATGCTGTTCGATAATGTAAAAAAAAAAAGTGATTGAATTGATAAGAAATACATAAAGAACTGTACTGGAATTGCCTTGATGACATCATCAAGCTGAAGGACATATGTGGTGACAGACCTCCGTGAAGGAATGCTTTGTCCTGGGTTCGAATCCCGGTGGGTCTGCAATCAGTGAGTTCACTACTGGTTATCAAGGTCGTGGCCGTCTTGATATAATGTCCAGCACTGGATGCTTTCGGGACGTTAAACTTTGCTATGCTACTACTGTACGAGGTGTTTTTAAGAACATTTTTCTACTTTAAATTGTTATAACTTCTAAACGGATAAGATATTAACATAGCTTTTTCACCGATTTGTTTCTACAAATTTTCTCTCTTATATATAAAAAAAAATTTAAATCCATGGGAATATTCCTTTGAGTTAGCAGCTTTCTGCAAGACTTTGATCACAATCATCAATTGAAGTTTTTCCTGTCTTTCACAAAAACTATTTCCTTTGTGCTTCTACTATGTAGAATCACAGTAAATATGTAAATATTTTTGTTTATCATTGATTCATGTTATGTTTTTATTATCTTTACAATTTATCTTCCATGTTTTGAATTTCATTCTTTTGCATTTCTTGTGGCCTATCACCTATCGAATACCTTAAGAGGTCGTTGAAACTTGAACAACTGTCTTAAGAATTTATAATAGTTCGGAAGATTTGTTTTCAAAGTTACATTTATTTCAACAGATTAATATCTATATTACAATAATCAAATAATATTTAATCAATTATATGCATGTCCTTTGCTGCTAACATATTTAATTCCTCTAAAATCTTCACTTGTTGTTGAAATAAATACAAGATGCTATTGCTACTAAAGTGACTGCCAACCGCAGGCAACCAGCTGCATATTCGTACTACAGCGCGCATGCATTCAATATAGGACAGAATCTTCAACCGGGTGTCTTTTTAGGACGTTATTTCTCGTTATGGTTTTATGGCGTCATTTCTCGTTATAGAAACTTACACATAATGATGTCATATTGAAGTTGCAAATAGCTCGTCACATGACGATAACGCCACTATGATTCTCATGTGACACATCACCTGAATAAAGTTTCTTAAAATATCCAGCGGGAAAACCTCAAACTTTTGACTTTGTTAATGTCTGAATGTTTGTTGCCCGGGTCCCACGCACGTAAAATGCTTAACAGTAACACTACGTTAGTCAGTTAGTTGTATCCATAGGTAGCTAGCTAATTATACAACTGTAACTGATAGCTGGTTCTAAATAGCATTTGTCACACTGATTGCTATGGAATCTGAGATACTATCAAATGGACAGTGTACAATTTATTTTGCATGACAGCACTGGATAGGTGGAGTGATTTCATCAGAATCTAGGTTATAGTGTTATACAAGCGCTTGAAACTTCCAAGTTGTTGAAAGGAAGTAGGTTGGCCAAGTACTCAAAGACCATCTGAGGTCTAACGTTAACCTATTTTTAGGTGAACAGAGTCAATTTAGCATTTGTGACTGAAGTTTAAATCCTTGCAGATCATCTTAAATTGAAGAAAATGTTATGGGATATATTTTTTATTGGGAGTAGGCATAGGCCTACAATCTTGAACAAAACTGCTGGAACACTTCAGCTTTTTGAAAACTTCATATGTTATAGTGTTAGGTTCTTTAATATTTTCCCGAGAATTGTAATTCCCTACAACCCCCCCTCCCTACCCCATCCCTCCCTTTCAATGTTGACTTTATCCCTTTCTTAACGTCATTTCCAGGAAAAATAGTAACAATGGCCAACATTGAATGGGGAGGGGGAGGGAGGGGAGGACAATTATTATAGTGAGGTAGGGGAGGGGGACACTGGCGGCGTCAATGAAATGATTAAAATATCCTTATAATTCTATAATATTACATACAATTGAAAGAGTAGAGATTGAAGAGGCTACAGAAAAAAATTCCAGCATTTCTGATTTATAAAAGTGGAATAATTTACAATAGAAAAGTAGCTTCATGAAAAACATCACATATTTTCACAAAGTGTTTCAACGAGTTTTGTCCAAGATTGTAGGTCCGAGAAAAAAAATCCCTAGTAGGCCTACTGTTTCTTTCATCGTTGTAGGTGAGTAAGAAAGTGGCAGCGGTTGTTAGACTTAGGGCGTAGGACTAACCTAACAGCGAAGGTCACTTTAGGCTAAGGCTGGGCCACTGACATGTTGACAGGAGAATATTTTTCAAATTGCTCCCAAACATCTGAACATTGGTGAGACCAAATTATGTAGGATAATTTTAATTCAAAAATTACGATGTGAAAGTCCGGATAAAATCCAATCAATCTTCTTTGCATTTGTCACTGTTTCTTCGGGAAATAAATGCTTTTAGAAAAAATCCCCGAAATATGACTTACATGTCAGCATGTTACTTCAACTTCAAGTCTGTATGGAAGCATATGCCGGCAATATTTGGGTCGCGTAATAAATATAATTACGACGCGACGCATTTCCAATTACGACGCGACGTAATTCCAATTACATCGCGACGTAATTCCAATTACGACGCGACGTAATTCCAATTACGACGCGACTTAATTCCAATAACGACGCGACGTAATTCCAATTACGACGCGACGTAATTCCAATTACGACGCGACGTAATTCCAATTACGACGCGACGTAATTCCAAATACGACGCGACGTAATTCCAATTACGACGCGACGTAATTCCGAGGTTTTGATCGGCATATGCTTCCATAAGTCTGCGAGTTCAGCCAGAGAAAGGGCTAATAAAAATATTTTCGAGAGGTCTCATTTCACGGGACAGGAAGCTAGGAAGTTGCAAATTTCTGGAATAGTAAAGAATTGATAGTTCTTGACTATTTATATCCAAACTTGACGAGAGCTGCTTCAGAAACAGTTTCATGGGGAACTATTTTACCATGGACCCATACCAGAATTTGAGTGATTTGGTGAGGGTGCACAAGACCTCTTCACGTACTTTGGCCTTAAAAAAAGGGCCACAACTTCTGGTGACCCCCTATCAAAAGTACCCTCATCCGAGAGATACTAGATGGTACTTTTTGGAAAACATCACAAAATATTCCAGATCTAAAACACTCTGGTACAAAAAGGACCCCGAACTTGACTCTTTCATCATAGCTTTCAATATTGAGAATAATTAGTTCCGTTCTACCCTAATTCACCTCCCGTAGTCGTCTCGCAACTGACCACAGACCCACGTGCACGTGTGTTACAAGGCCGCGCGAGTGTTTATTCTGTCATTGTTGAGTATTACAAAAATATTAAAAGAAATTACGTCATTGTTCTAAAAGCGTCTACTCTGCTATGACGTCATATAGAGACACCCGATTGAAGATTCTGTTGGCTGCGCCACTGCCAGACTGGAGATTTCTGGGTGAATTTGTAATTGTAATTTTATGTCTTTTGGTGGTTTTGACCAAGCTTGATAAAAATGCGTCGTGCGGCTGGTCTCGGAGCAATTAATAAGAAACGTTTGGCAGAGGTAGGCTGACAAACATGTTTTGTTTTGCTAGTGAATCTAATGTTATTTAGACTTATACACTAACATTTGTATTACTATTAGCCTATAACCATTTCCGCGATTTTGTTTTTTTTTGGGTGATCGGAAGTTAAGACTAATTTGAGTGCTGAGTAAGTTTATTGTTTGCCTTGTTACCTCATTTCATTCATTTTTACTTATCTTCCTATTAGTGTCCATTGCCGCTTATAGCTGTTGTTTTCCTGTTGTCAAGTAGAGGGCCTATCTGTATTATTATTAAGCTAGGCCTATATTTTTTTCTGTGTATCAGATTGTCAATCACAACCTCTTTTCCCCTGTAATGTTCTAGCTAACATACTTTAGAGTCTCCGACTCTCTGAACTCCTTACGTTCGTCACAACCCCACTCGTCTCAGGCTTTAAATTTGCCTCTAATTTAATGCCCCACAAACTGGCTACCTTGTCTTGTTTGGTTTGAGTGATTATTCAAATCACACTCTCACAACTTATCTATGCATCGATAAGCAATTACATTCGTACAGATCAAGTTGGAAATTGTCAAAATTCAAATCACACATCAATCTTTGGTATCCATCCAAGGATTTTATATGAGTGTTCTGATACCATTGCTCCATGCTTAACTACTTTGTTTCAACTGTTCTTAGACAAAATAACAGTTCTGAATGATTGGAAGGTGGCAAATATCTCACCTACTGTATTTTCAATAAGGGCAACAGATCTTTAGTATCAAATTATCACCCTGTGAGCCTAACAAGTGTTGTAAGTAAAACGATGGAATCTATTATAAGAGACCATTTGATGGAACATCTTCATAACAACAATCTTATTTGTCCTCAACAGTTTGGTTTCATAAAAGGAAGATCTTACTTCACTACAATTATTAAAGGTTTAAGATGATCTGTCCCTAGCATGGGAAAATAATGAGAAGGTTAACATTGTATATCTCGATTTTATGAAAGCTTTTGACAAGGTGCCACATAAACGTCTGCTTCATAAATTACTGGATCCATTGTATAGCTGGATCAGATCCTTTCTTGCCAATAGGTTACAGCGTGTTTTAGTAAAAGGTTGTACTTCTCATTCGGTGACAGTGCCCAGTGGTATACCACAAGGTAGTGTTTTGGGTCCGATCCTTTTCATTATATATATAAATGATCTCTCTGACACTGTGAATTCTTCAATTTACCTCTTTGCAGATGACACTAAGATTTATAGGTCAATGAGGTCAACTTAAGACCATAATATCTTGCAAGGTGACCTGGACTCCTTAACAAACTGGTCTTCTAAATGGCTATTGAATTTTCATCCAGACAAGTGCAAGGTCCTTGAAATTGCACGTTGTTCTCCTTCAAGTGATTTATGCTACACCATGTTAAATCACAATCTTGAATTTGTAATTAATGAGAAGGATCTGGGAGTAACTTTTGACTCAAAGCTTACTTTTGAAGCTCACATCAACGAGAAAGTCAACAAGGCAAATATGATACTTGGACTCATCTGTAAATCATTCACATATCTTGACAAAACCTCTCTAGTCCAGCTCTACAAGGCATTTGTAAGACCCCATCTGGAACTTTCAAACTGTCTGGCACCTATCAAAGAAAAAACACATTGAGTTGATCGAAAATTTTCAAAGGAGAGCCACCAAACTTATCCCACATTTGCGTAATCTGCCATATCCTGACAGGCTTAATAATCTGAATCTACCATCATAAACCTAAAGAAGAGCAAGAGGTGATATGATTGAGGTATATAAGATGGTCTCGCATATATATGATACAAGAGTTGCAAATTTATTACCTATTCGTAATAATACTAGAACAAGTGGTTCTAAAAACAGGAAAATTATTCAATCACATTCATTCACCAGCGTTCAACAATTTTTTCTCCAATCTTATTTGCAAGTTATGGAATAATTTACCAAAGGAGGTTGTGAAGCATGCAATCTAAATTTGTTTAAGAACAGGCTGGATAAGCACTGGTGTAATCAGGCTTTTTGCTTTCATTCGAGAGTCATGAATTACTTGGCACTTCTAGGTCTGGAATCTCGGGCTACTATTCTTTCCTCCAGGAAACATCATAGGTATCATAGGAAGATAGAAGAAAATTACTCCTCTTATTCCTTACCCTTTCTGGTGATATCGAAAGCAATCCTGGACCCTCCTAAGATTTCCCTGCAAACAATGCAACAAATATATCAAAAATAACAGAAAGGTATTTGTTACAATGACTGTGACTCGCGGGTTCATAGTAAGTGTGCAGGCATTAGTAATGCAGCTTACAACTTCCTTGCATCATAAACCAATGATTGGTTTTGTTTGGACTGTTCAGCTCCTTGTGGCCTGTGTGGACTCCAGTGTAGGAGATCCAATAAAGCAGTACAGTATGACAATTGTGATCAATGGATCCACACTAAATGCTGCAACATTGATGACTCAAAAAACAGCAACCTTATGCATTCTAGCTGTACCTGGATGTGTGATACTTGTGACTTTATGAACTTCTCCATTCTTTCTTCTCAACTAACAATTCCATCAACTATACTAGCTCATATGAGACACTTCAAAGTTATTCTTCCTGCCTTGACTCGGGGTCCAACCACCATCCGGATGTCAAATTGAAAACCAATCCAAAAAAGGTAAAATAGAAGGTTCTAAAATTTCTTGTTATTAACTTTCAAAGTGTTGGAAACAAAAAGCCTCCACTGAAGTCTTATAAAAGACAAAGACCCAGATGTCATTATTGGCACTGAAACCTGGCTAAATTCCTAAATCAACAACTCTGAAAATTTTCCTGACAACTATACAGTTGTTCGCAAAGATAGAAGTACAAATGGTTATGGTGGTGTATTACAGGCAATAAAAAATGACATGAATTACACTGAGCTCACTAAACTAGACTGACTGTGAGATCATCTGGACTAAATTCCAATTCCCTAAGGAAAAGAGTATGTATGTAGGAACTTTTTACAGGCCCAGTCAATGACCTTACTAGCTTTCTTGAGTTGAGGAAATCACTACAAAATTTGGGCAAAAATGCTGACAAAAACAATGTTATTCTTGCTGGTGATTTTAACCAACCTAATATTGACTGGAGCCTAAACATTTCAGGCACTGACGCTTCCTCCGAAGCAGCCAAAATCCTTCTTGAAGTGGCCAATTCATTTAACCTCACTCAAATGGTGCAGTCACCTACCAGAGATAACAACATTATCGATCTTGTATTTACTAACAACTCACCAGCTGTTAACTCTGCTAATGTCTATCTGGTATAAATGACCATGATATTGTTGAACTGACCCTAAACATCTTCCCTCCTCGTAGAAAGTTGCCTAAACGTAAAATCTCTTTAAGGAAAAAAGCTAACACAGAACGCATAAAAGAAGACCTGTCTAAACTTAAACTGTGATATTATTCTGTATTAGTCTGATATCTTTTTCAAATATTTATCCATTTAATTGGCACAACGACGGGACAAAAGTTCTCCAATTCATATTTTGGTGGCCATCTTGCCTATTAACCACATGTTTGTTTTTAATTATTAAATATGCGCAAATAAGTTTAGAATGTTCCACAAAACTGCACGTTGAATTTTTGTGCTCAACAATTGATTTTGTTAATATGATTTGATTAAAGAGTTTCAAACTTTCAGTCAGTACAGTGTAGCTAAAACTATTCAATAACAAATGTGTAATCTTATAAGAAATTTTTTCCTCAACAACTGCAAATATTACCCTCTTAAAAATGATTCACCAATATCAATTTTTAAACTTGGATGGCTTTAAGGTAACTGCCAAAGTTTATTAAACAAATTATCAGTATATGCTTTGAAAAATTTCATAAAATCATTAAAAAAATTTTTGGACAGGTGATGGGGTAACAAAGAATAAACATTGTTCCTAACTACAGAACTGAAGTATGATAAAGTATGCAATTTGCTCTGGCATCTGAATTATCTGCCATACCAAGCAAAGTGTCCAATTTGTTCTGGCATCTGAACTATCTGCCATATCAAGCCAAGTATTCAATTTGCTCTGGCATCTGAATTATCTACCATACCAAGCAAAGTGTCCAATTTGCTCTGGCAGCTGAATTATCAACCATATCAAGCAAAGTATCCAATTTGTTCTGGCAGCTGAATTATCTGCCATACCAAGCCAAGTTCTGGCAGCTGAATTATCAACCATATCAAGCAAAGTATCCAATTTGTTCTGGCAGCTGAATTATCTGCCATACCAAGCCAAGTATCCAATTTGCTCTGGCAGCTGAATTATCTGCCATATCAAGCAAAGTATCCAATTTGTTCTGGCAGCTGAATTATCTGCCATACCAAGCCAAGTATCCAATTTGTTCTGGCAGCTGAATTATCTGCCATACCAAGCCAAGTATCCAATTTGTTCTGGCAGCTGAATTATCTGCCATACCAAGCCAAGTATCCAATTTGTTCTGGCATCGAATTATCTACCATACCAAGCCAAGTATCCAATTTGTTCTGGCAGCTGAATTATCTGCCATACCAAGCCAAGTATCCAATTTGTTCTGGCATCTGAATTATCTACCATACCAAGTCAAGTATCCAATTTGTTCTGGCAGCTGAATTATCTGCCATACCAAGCCAAGTATCCAATTTGTTCTGGCAGCTGAATTATCTGCCATACCAAACCAAGTATCCAATTTGCTCTGGCATCTGAATTATCTACCATACCAAGCCAAGTATTCAATTTGTTCTGGCAGCTGAATTATCTGCCATACCAAGCCAAGTATCCAATTTGTTCTGGCAGCTGAACTATCTGCCATGCCAAGCCAAGTATCCAATTTGTTCTGGCAGCTGAATTATCTGCCATACCAAACCAAGTATCCAATTTGCTCTGCATCTGAATTATCTACCATACCAAGCCAAGTATCCAATTTGTTCTGGCAGCTGAATTATCTGCCATACCAAGCCAAGTATCCAATTTGTTCTGGCAGCTGAATTATCTGCCATACCAAGCCAAGTATCAAATTTGTTCTGGCAGCTGAATTATCTACCATATCAAGTCAAGTATCTAATTTGCTTGGCAGCTGAATTGGCATAATTATGTTAAAGTTTTTAGATTTAAAGGTATATGGACAGGTACAAAAAAATTATGTTATTCCACTGACCAAAAAGAGCATCAAATCTGCATTTAACAGTCTTTTTTTGAATTTTGAAAATACTGTAGCATGTGTAGTACTCAAGTTTTGAGTAATCAAAATTTGAACCTTAAAAAAAAGGGATGTTTGAATGGAAAAACACCTCAAAATGCTTGTTTTTCTTTATATTTTTCTCCTTAATTTCAGATCTTGAAAATGTTTAAAATGCCTTCTCCAGCTTGAGATTGGTTGGGGAGGGAGGGAAGGGGGGGGGGGGCAGTATGGTAAAGATCAAATCTTCTCCATCAGAAATATCTTTGCTTTTTTAAAGAGAAATGGCAAAGGGTGTAAAAACAATTGATTTACATAAAGAAAACAGATTATGTCCTATTCATACATTACAAAAGTAACACAAACATTTGCATATAGTTGTCAAATGACCAATATTTAACAGATTTTGATGAAATATTTTGCTTTCTTCATGTTTTGTAGTGGATTGTAGACCAATTAAGCTAATGTAGCATCTACTTGTTCATACACTTTTAATACCAGCTCATTCTTATTATTAATGCTATCCCAAATTACACCATCCATTGTAAAATCAAATTTTATTTCTAAGTATTATTGTTTTGGAAGTGGCTACCAACTTTTCTGGTAATATGTTTTACAAGTTTCATAGATAAGGACTAGTATATCTACACATTGAATGTTTCTAGATATTTCTCACAACTTTTCTCGTATTGTGCATGACAAAGATTATAAACATTCTCTTTAGCACTATATTCATCTGGTGAATATAGTTATCGAAGAGGAATTTAAAAATTTGGGAGATGTCCTTTCCATCATGTTTTGTTTTACCTTTGCAGGCAAAATACAAAGACAAAGGGTCTGAAATTGCTGAAGATCAATTGAATCAAATGTCCAAGCAACTTGATGCTTTCAGAAATAATTTGGAAGAATTTGCTGCCAACCATAAAAATGACATCAAGAAGAACCCAGAATTCAGGACGCACTTTCAAGAAATGTGTGCAACAATTGGTGTAGATCCATTAGCTTGTGAGTATGCTCATTGAGCACTTTGAATTTTTATTATTTTTTGATTTGCATTGAACTAAGTTTTATAAGTGGTTAATCACAAACCATAAAGTCAAATCTGTGAAGACTTGGATTAATTCTATATGCTTGACTTCTACCTTAAGCAAACTTAAAAACCATTTTTATTGGAAAATTCTATAATTTTCCAAACTAGCAAATTTGCTGACTTAATTAATAATAATTGATGTATTTCCTTATATAGGAAATATTATAGGTTTGAATTGCCTTGCAATAAGATTTTTGACTCTGGAGTCATGTTGCCACAGACCTCCGTGGTGTAGTGGTTAGTGCTTTGTCCTCTAACCTACATGTCCCGGATTTGAATCCTGGTGGATCTGCAACCAGTGAGTTCACAACTGGTTATCAAAGGCCGTGGCCGTCTTGATGTAATGTCCAGCACTGGATGCTTTTGGGACGTTAAACCTTGCTATGCTATGCTATGCTAAATTATTTAAATTAAATTCTGGTATATCTATTTTACTTTTCCTATAATATCTAAAAAGATACAGTACCTCCCATCAATATTCACAAATATTGCACTGATTCTGTTTCTTCTTTGTACAGCTGGGAAAGGTTTCTGGTCTGAAATGCTGGGTGTAGGTGATTTCTATTATGAGCTGGGTGTTCAGATCATTGAGGTGTGTTTGGCTACCCAGCACAGAAATGGAGGCCTTATGGATATGGAGGAGCTTTTACAAAAGGTTCGAGCAACAAGAGGCAGGACTAAGCAAGCCCAGGATGTTAGTCTGTAAGTGCTATCAGTATTTTCAGTTCAGTTGTTGTGCTTACTGTTTGTTTTTATGGTGGAAGGACAATAAGGCTGAGTGGAGTACCTGTACCTGGGTACCCACCCAAAAGGACGGATCTCTGGTATGAAAATATTGGGTACAGGTACTTGAAAAAAGAGAAAATAAGAAGATATATAAAAATAAGAATTAAAATTAGATCTGAAATTTTCTCGGAACTGGTATGTTATCAGGCGTACACTAAAATTATGGTAATTGCACTGGACCAAAAATAAGATCCAAAAATTTGTGATATTTTTTAAAGATTTATTTCTTTGTGTGGGTACCTTAACCAGAACCGGGTAATTATCCGGGTAAAGTAACAGGTACCCGGTTCCTTTTTTTGCTACCCAACTCTTGTCTAAAGGGAAATTACTGTAAAGGTATTGGAAGGGAAATTTTTGCTGTATGTGTTCAAATTTCTTTCAGGTGGTTAAACCAAGGATAAGTTTGGGTCGGTCATAGTCATCTTTTAGGGTAAATGGCAGATTTGTTAAAAAAAAAAAAACTGCCATAAAACCTCACCGCACTTAGAAAGAGAAACAGAGTTGTCTAAAGTGCCTTCAAATTTCACTGCACTAAATAATAAGTTAAAATCTCTCATCCTGTACATTGATAGAAATGGTTGACCACTCAACGCCCCTTCAGTAATATTGTGGTTGATGAGAGGCCCCTAGGTTTGCCATTTAATCTAGCAGTTACTTGCAAAATAAAAGCCAACATTAAAAACATTAAAAAGTATGCTGTGTGGCTTGCGTACAACTGTGTATCTGTACTCTCATTGGTTCACAATTTTGTCACAGATTGTTAAAAACTGGGTCCGAGATGGATGAAAAGGTGATACTAGATTGTAGACAGAGAGATTGTTGCAAAGACCAACTACACCAGCAAACTGATATATGGGCACTTCTAATGGTTGATTGAATGACATTATCAGCAAAATAGATTGAAAATCACTCCAATGGATATTTCCCAGCTTCTGTATTTGAGTGAACAAAAGATGGATCCACATTTTGTTCCCCCAATTATATTGTGGATTTTTCCTTGGGTGCTCTAGTGTGTATATATAAAATTGTTAAATTTTATGTTTTAGCAACAATTAAGTAACTTTTGTAACTCATTCAAGTAAGTGTCAGGTAATTGTTCTCATTCAAGTAAGTATCAGGTAATTGTTCTTATTCTAGTAAGTATCAGGTAATTGTTCTCATTTTAAGTAAGTATCAGGTAATTGTACTTATCCAAGTAAGTATCAGGTAATTGTTCTCATTCAAGTAAATATCTGGTAATTGTTCTCATTCAAGTAAATATCTGGTAAGTGTTCTCATTCAAGTAAGTATCAGGTAATTGTTCTCATTCAAGTAAGTATCTGGTAATTGTTCCCATTCAAGTAAGTATCAGGTAATTGTTCTCATTCAAGTAAGTATCAGGTAATTGTTCTCATTCAAGTAAGTATCAGGTAATTGTTCTCATTCAAGTAAGTATCAGGTAATTGTTCTTATTCAAGTAAGTATCAGGTAATTGTTCTCATTCAAGTAAGTATCTGGTAATTGTTCTTATTCAAGTAAGTATCAGGTAATTGTTCTTATGTAATCAACAACTCATTTTGATACTTTAATCATAGTGATGATATAATGAGGGCAATAAAGAAACTTGGAATTCTTGGAAATGGATTTGCTTTGCACCGACTGAAAGATGGGAGGTTCATTGTTCAATCTGTGCCGGCTGAGCTCAGTATGGATCACACAAATGTCCTCAATGTAGCAGAGGTATGTTGCAAACATTCAAAACCTCTAAACATTATTTTTAATTGTTATATGTTGTCAGATATGATATTTCAGGGTGTGGATAGAGGTGCAGTCATGCTACGTCAGTGATTCAGAAGCGGTTCCATCCCCATAGCAGTTTGGGTTGATGTTCATTATTTTGAGAGCTGCCTTACCACATGATCTTTGGCTGTTTGTTTATGTAGTATTTATTCCGTATTTATGTATATGAACATGCACTTTTGACTTGTTTCAACTTTACTTATCAGGGATCACACAAATTTCAAGAGTCAGATGGAGATAAGGTTGAGAAAGAATCAAAAGTAGTAGACACATTGCCTTCCTTGTTAGTTCAATACTGCTCTCACTGCTTATGATACCAGTGTTTCTGTGTGAAAACTTGTTTTTACCAAATCATGTTCTTCAAGTTTAATATTTGTTTTGTTTTGCTTTACAATACAAATACTTTATCTGTAGAATTTAGGAGGTTGATATCCATCTATATATTAGATGATGTTCTATTATTTTCTTTGCAAAGAGATGCAGTTTAAGTATTTCTGTATCTTTATTTCACTTAATAATTTTGGAATTTTCCAAGAAGCAATATCTTTCCTTAGGAGAAATGGTCCATGAATCATTCACAGTTAATGCACACATCACCAGCTCAGGCATATAATACACAACTGTTTTTATCAGCAGTTTGCAAACAAACTCCTACTAAGACACCTAACACGGATGAGTGATTTCAATCACAAAAGTTCCCTGATTACTCAGCACTGGCTTCTGTAATCTTATACACACACAAATAACCTCGGGCTACTTCACTGTGGCGCTTGGGAATGGCAGATAAACAATCATTGTTTGCAGTGGAAACACAATACACTGAACAGAAGTCTGGTTGGTAATTACCATACCTGAGTTTTCAGGATAAACTCAGGTGTCGGGTGCGGGTAGGTTTAAAGAGAAACTTTTCAGCATGTCCAGTTTAACTTCTGATGTTTCAGTATACATCAAAATCAGTAAACTAGATACAAAATAAGGAAACAAAAGACCCAGTCTTGTTGATTTTTTGTTGCACATTTTCATTTTCCTCAAACCTTAAGTTGTACTGATCTTCAATCAAGTGGTATGTTTTATTTGAAAATAGTTGGAAATAAAAAGGTCATATTTTTTCACAAACAATGAATTCAGTTAAGTTTGTTTAAATATCCAACTCCTGTTATGCCAATATATTTCCCTGAGTTGATCATATGCATGAATAGTGCTGTCCTGTAAAAATTGTGTCTCTTTCTTTTCAGGGTTCTGGGTGTGTATCAATACAGAAGCTGAAAGATGAATTAAGCTGGGAGCATGAAAGGGCGTTGCTTGTCATGGTGAGAAGAACTAAATGTTCTACCTTCTACATGATTGGTTTCAAACTGTCAGATGTTTTTTCTTGAATGCTTATAAACTTTTCGAGTCCCAGGGGGTCCAAAACGTGACTACAATTTTTCGGAACTTTTTTTTTCAAAATTAATTTTCACAACTCTTCTTTCATTTTCTATCACTACAAGTTTAGTTTATGTGAATGCTAAGACAAGGAACTTTTAAATGAAAAAGTCAAAATAAAGAAAATATTGACATAAATATATGCAAAATTGCAAAATTAGGTCTCAAAATTGTTTAAATTTTTTAAGCTTATAATATTTCTTGTGAATAATGAAAATAGAGGATTTTTTTACACAGGTAGATTGTTTGTGAAATTTCCTTTTCAATGATACAAGTCTAAATTTATTTTCTCAAAGCAAAACATGCAAAAACAATGAAAACAATTAATCAATAATCACCGCTGTAATTACTTGCGAAAAAACAAATCCGCGCACCCGGCTCAGTGTTCGAACCTGGGTCATTCACATGAACATCTCGAATGCTGACCACTGCACTAGACTGGTTGTGTCTTAGTGTGTGGGTTTCTTTTAATACTTAAGTTGCACTATGAACAGAGAGGGGGTAGTTGCTCTTTGTTTTCAATTGAGAAATAGGTGAAATGGCTTTTCTATCGGTATATTTCGCATAGGGGAGGTTTATTGCAATCAGAAACAAATTTGGGTCTAAAAAGGCTAAACATCATGATAATTTTAACAAATTTTGCCCCTAAAAAATAATGATGATAAAGGCAGTCAAAATTAAACAGGAATTGAATGCATTGACGTCTTTGTAAGTTTGTCACGGGTTTTCAGGCAAAAAATTTGTACATTTGTTTAATTTTCTCTATTTCAACCCATCTTTTTCAAAAAACTTCAGCATAACTCCCATCAAAAAGTTACATTTTCGGAAATAACTGTTCAAACTCTTTATTTATAGAGGGTTTGTTCAACCCTTAAACTCCCAGGGGTGTCTAAAACACTGGTGTTGTTTAGAGAGCTTTGTTAAAAGAAGGCTTTTTCATCAATTTCTCTTCCATTTTCTTCTGTAACATGTTGAATTTGACTAAAAGCAAAAACTTTGGTCTTTCAATTGATGTATACAATTTTGCAGTCAAAGATGCAAATATGCAAATCATGTCACTAATTTGTATATCTGTAGTCAAAAACTACTACCTTCATAACGTTTTGCTTTTTGTGACTAATGAAATGTTGTTTTTATAGAATATTTGAATTGTTGAGAATATTTCCTTTCATTTGATTCCATGATTAATCATTTTGGAGCAGGAAAAGTACAAATTTGTACCTCTATAATTTTTCTCTTCTATTGACCTCTGTGTTTTTAAAACAATGCCCAAAGCACACACTGCACTTATACATAGGCTTATATAACACACTAAATCACTCAAAAACAACAACACGTATGGTACTAGCCTACACAGGACTTCAGAAGACTGAAGCAAGATGCTGTTGATTTTACCTGTTAGCATGTCACTCCCTTGTACTTCTCCCCAGCTTGACTATTGGTGTCCCTACCTCTAAAGGACATACAAATGTATTATTTCCCAAAATTTGGCATGAAAAACACGCAGTTCTGTTGTAAAGTTTATTGCTATCAATGGTTGCTTATGGGGAGAGGGAGGGGGGGGGGGGGCCTGGCACCATTTGTTTATTCCATTGTATCAATGGAGAAATTATTCCATTCTATAAATGGGGTGAAAAAAGATATAAGGACATGCAGAGCTATTAGTTTAAAAAAAGTGCCAAAATGCACCAAAAATCATCAAATTTGGCACATCTTACCCAAAATGTACAAAGGAGAACTAGGTATGAGCAAAATCATATTAGATTTCAACTAAATAATTTGTCTAGATAATTCGGACCAAAAAGTGTTGTTTCAGTGTTATTGAACAAAATGTCTTTTTTGACAAAAAAGGAATAATCTGCATTTTAATTTTTATTTTATGCAAAAATATCAATAAAACTTTCCACACAAAAAAACCCATAATATTTTGAAAGATCTAATGTAGTACTTTCAAGTGATATTAAATGCACCCCTCTAGGATTATGTTAAGGCCCTGTTTTTTCTCTTGAAATTGGTACTACCAAATCAGTTGGACGCGACTACTTGATAGTTAAAGAGTCAATGGGTTATCAAAGGAAAAGGTGCTGTGTCTCAGTGGTCAAGAAGTCATGGTCGATTCGAGAGGATCCGAGACCAATTCCTGTCGTGAGTGCTGCATTGTGTCCTTGAGCAAGACACTTTACTTGCTTCAGTCCACTCAGCTGTAAAATGAGTACCAGCACTGCTGGGGAGTTAATCTGCAATGGACTGGCATCCCATCCAAGGGGAGTCATGTACTCTTCATCTGCTTGTACCATGAAAACCGGGGATAAGCACCGACTCCATGAGCCTAATGGCTCGGATGGATTTAGCTTTAAAGAAAAAGGGCACACTTAGGTGTTCCAGACACTAAAATTCTCACTATCCCAAGTGTCTACTCCTTCTGCATGGGTAGGACATGTGGTTCGCATGTTAGACAGTCGCATCCCAAAGCAACTATTCTATGGTTGAGCTTTGTGAGGGTCAGCATTCAGGCGGCCAGAAAAAATGTTAGAAGGATGTACTAAAAGCCTCTGTACTAATGTACCAGCTTGGTGTAGCAAGCTGAGGAGGGAGCTTATACTGCAAAGCAATGTAGATTACTTGAGGCAGAAAGCTACTGTTACATCCTTTACTGGACCTACCTACCCATGCTTGCGCCACAAGAAGAAGAGACTTTCGTGCACAAATTGGCTTCTTCAGTTATCTTATGTACACACCGCATCCAACCACACACTCATCGTGTGTAGCTTTGTCATTATTATTTGTGATGGACAAACATCATCATTATTAAAGCAAAAAGATACATTTAGGTGTTACATATGTGTTATCTAGATATGATAGTAAGATAAGTAAGTGGTGAATTTTTTTAAAAACACTTATAGATTTCTGTAGAACTTGAAATAGTATCAGAATAAAATAAAATTCTTTAAAAGACTTTATTTTCACCAGGAGCAAAATTTTGATCGTTACAAAAAAATTGTTATCAGAGAAAAGGGAAGCATTGCTAGTTCATGGTAGTTCAAACCCATTTAATTTATGGTGCATAACTTTTAAAGAAAATTGTTCACATGATCAGTAGAATAATTGATGAAACCATTCATTTCTCGTTCAACTTTGGTTTTCTTGTATTTTCATTTGCTGTGAAACCGATAAGTTTTAATTTATGCCTGGGAATTTTTGAAAAGATGTACAGTATTACATTGCATTGCTTGACTGACTGCATTAGTTTAAAAATATTTTAATCAGTGGTAAGAGAGTCATTGCAAAATGTACCTTGTGTTCCATTTAACTATTGCAATAAGTCATTTGCCAACTAGGGGATGTGCTCTAGGTGTTTAGTTAGGACTAGATTTATCTTGGAATGAAATTGGTTATAGGAACTTAGTTACCCACCCAAGTGTGTCGTCAATTACACACCCAAGTTTGTCATCAGTTACCCACCCAAATTTGTCATCTGTTTCTCACCCAAGTTTGGCATATGTTAACCACCCAAGTTTGTCATTAGTTATACACCCAAATTTGTGATATTTTACCCACCCAAATTTGTCATCAGTTACCCACCTAAGTTTGTCATCAGTTATCCATCCAAGTTTTCATCAGTTTCCCACCAAGTTTGTTATCAGTTTCCCATCCAAGTTTGTCATTAGTTATCCATCGAAGTTTGTCATCAGTTATCCACCTAAGTTTGTCATCAGTTACCCACCTAAGTTTTTTATCTGTTTCCCACACAAGTTTGTCATCAGTTTCCCACCCAAGTTTGGAATCATGTTTCCCACCCAAGTTTGTCATCAGTTTCCCACCCAAGTTTGTCATCAGTTACCTACCTAAGTTTGTCATCAGTTTCCCACCCAAGTTTGTCATCAGTTACCCACCCAAGTTTGGAATATGTTACCCACCCAAATTTAAAATCAGTTACCCACACAGGTTTGTCATCAGTTACCCACACAGGTTTGTCATATGTTATGCACGTTTATCTTCTCTTTTACTGTAGGACCGTTTGATTCTAGAAGGTCTAGTGTGGATTGATGATCAGAGCAGGGATGGCAGACTTTACTGGTTCCCCGGACTGTTCCCTGACACCTGAAACATCTTTAATATCACAGAAGAAATAAGACAAAGAGGTTAATTAAGGGACAACGATCTCTTTTGCAAGGCTTGAAATGGAGTACTAAAATCACAAGAACTGCTGCATGCAAGAGAGATTGAGCTATCAGCAAACTCAGTTTAATATAAGTTAAAGAAAGGTGACTGTTTAGACTGAATTGAATCTCTTTCTGTCCAAATAACTCTTGTTTATTATCTTTGTCAAGGTTACACTTATTTATATTAGGCTCATTTTACATTTTCCAAGCAGCAAAGGAGACAGCCACATTTTATATGTATAAGTAAGATAAATGGACACAAATTTAATTCAAATGTTGTTCTGTTAATGAGACATTTATCGCAATGTTTGATTGCAGCAGCAAATTAGACCTACTTTGATGTGAAACTGAGCCTATAATTAATCCGGTTGCAGTCACAATCTACTATTTTATCATTATCTTTTTGTTCCTGTGGGAATTTTATGAATAAACAAAGTTACTCATATATAAACAAAATATGCAAATTAATGAATATATAGAAGATGGAAAACAGTATGTAAAGATAATCTACAACACAGAAATAAATCAGCTCTCAGAACAACTGTGTCATCAAATATTTTAGTTTTAACCAGCTGGCAGGTCATCATCTCATATCACCAGTTCTTCAGTCACTTCATTGGCTTCCAGTAAAAAAAGGATCACTGTATAAGCTGCTCTCCCTTACTTACAAATCTCAACACTCTCTTGCTCCTGGATACATTAAGCACTTAATTACCCAATACCATCCTCGACGTCAGCTTTGCTCCTCAACAAAATGTCTCTTCTGGCTGCCAGTCATCATCTAAACACAACCTTCATCTCTGCTGCACCTTTTCTCTGGAACAATCTACCATCTTCAATTTGCAATGCACCATCTATTAATTCTTTCAAACGTCTTCTAAAAACTAATTTATTCATCAATTAAACTTTTTGAATTATGCATTATTGTTGTGATCTTGGTCAAGCACATTTGAGGCCTGAGCAAAAAGTGTTATATAAATCATGCTTATTATTTGCTACGCAGGCAACCACAAATTTACCGATGATCCTGTGCAAGCTCAGCAATATTGTTTGGCTGAAAGAAAATCACTCTCATCTTGGATGTCTGTTGCAGGTTTTTTGTTGGATATATGTCAAAAAATTTGTTGCAAATTATCCGTAGCAAATAGTGAAACCAGCTTAATCAAAATAACCACACAATAAGGTCTCCATTGCTTTTACTCAGCACTATGGAATGAAATAAAGAAAATAAAGAGGAAAAATCATGGGGTGTATTTTTGTACTGGCAGAACAACTAATGTGTACTTTTGTACTGGCTCGTCTTTTGGCATCCTAAGTATGTTGCCCAAGAATCTCATTTAGCAAGATCTGACCTGATATATCAGGTGTGGTGTTGGTTAGAGTATAAATGACTGTGTTTGGAACATGATCCAAACATCTGATATTAAACATTATTCTATAACAGGATGTAGCAAAATATTAAGTTTATTCTTCATATCATGTGAGATGGCCCAAAAATCCCAACCATAGAGTAAGCAGGGTCCTGATATAACTCAATGGTAATGTAACACAAACAGAATGGTAGTTTCTTTGCTGGTACTTGATCACATGTTATTTGGATCAATACATTTACTATGTTGAAACTCCTGGCTGTTATTATTGTTACCTGAACAAATGTGTTCGCTCCAGGTAGAACATATTGTTATCACTTTGTATAGCTGTTTGGTTTTTGGTTCCGATGCGATAGCATCAGGAACCTATGTGGTTATGCCTTATGTATGTATGATTGTGACGCCCAGCTCTTAAACACGATATCTCAAGAACGGTAGTGGATTCATGTCATATGTGTTACACAGATAGCCCATATATGTGCCCTATTGTTTTTGTTGGTGATGTCAGGCATATTAATGAGTAGGCAGGGCTTAATGTAGGACTCTTGAAATGCACTCATTTTAACAACCTCATGTTTTGTTTTATATTGAGTAGTTATGTTAGCTAGTGTGTACATGTTTATGGTATAAAAACATTGAATTTCATTAATATCCACAGTGAGCAGGGCTTAATAAGATTTTGTTGAAAGAGCTTGTAAACACAGAATCTCAAGAACGATAAACTGGATTCAAGTCATATGTGGTACACGGATAGCCCATAGTCCGCAGATGTGTCCTATTATTTTTGGTGGCGATATGCATATTAAAGAGTAGGCGGGGCTTAATGATAAAATCTTTGAATAATTATCATTTAACAACTGCACGTCTGTTTTGTTTTAAATTTGGTGTAATTTTTTTAGCTAGTGTCTACATGTTCATGGTACCAAAATGTTAAATTTCATTAATTTGCATAATGGGCAGGGGTTAACATGATTTTGTTGAAAAAAGCTTGTAAGCACAGTATCTCAAGAATGATACATGGATTCAGTTTATGTGGTACACAGATAGCCCATGGTCCGCCCTATTGTTTTTAGTGGCAATGTCATGCATAATAATGAGTAGACAGGGCTTAATCTTAAATGCTCATTTTAACAACTGCATGACTGATTTGCTTTAAATTGGGATAATTATGTTGTTAGCTAGAGTGTACATGTTCATGGTACAAAAATGTTGAATATCATTAATATACATAGTAGGTGGGCTTTACAGTTTTGTTGAAGAGAGCTTGTAAACACAGTATCTCAATAACAATATATGGGATTTAGGTAATATGTGGTACACAGATGCCCGTGGACTGCAGATGTGCGTTATTGTTTTTGGCGGCAATGTCATGCATATTAAAGAGTAGGCAGGGCTTAATGTTGAAAATGCTGATATTTTAACAATCGAATGTCTTGTTTCATATTTCAAATACTGTACTTATGTTAGCAACTGTGTTAATGGATAAAAATGGTTGAATTTAACTAATTGTGAAATTCCATTCTTGTGAGAACTTATTTAATTATTTGGTTGTCATTGTTATTTTGAGCATATTGTGCAATAACATTTATTTACAATAGTTAAAATTTAAAATCCTTATTGCACGTCGGAACTGAAATTTGTTGTAATTTTTCCAACATTTTGAAGATATAAAAAATGTTACACCTGGCTTAGAGGAGTACGTACATTTGATACACATTGGACATTAATTCAAATTTGTAAAAAATGGAAACAAAATTAATGAAGATCCAACTTTTATAAGATTTTACTATTTCTAATATTTTGTAGCTTTTCTGAATTTTTTGGAGAAATACTACTAATTACTATTGTTATTGAGTCTTCATTCAAAAGAATTTATGTTAAGTGTAATGCAAGTTTTAAATGTTGTCACTGGAGATCATATGTAATAAACTTAGTTGCTGCAGCAAGGAGGGTATTTCATTTTCAGAGTAGTCTGATACCTATCCTGTGGGCTGAAGAATTAAAAATGAACATAAAACATTGATCTCTTAAAATTTGTTCAGATTGGTGCCGTCGGTTCAGATTGATGCTGTCGATTCAGATTGGTGCCTTCGGTTCAGATTTGTGCTGTCGCTTCAGATTGGTGCCGTCAATTCAGATTGGTGCCGTCGATTCAGATTGGTGCCTTCGGTTCAGATTGGTGCCGTCGCTTCAGATTGGTGCCGTTGGTTCAGATTGGTGCCGTCGGTTCAGATTGGTGCCGTCGGTTCAGAATGGTGCCGTCGGTTCAGATTAATGCCGTCGGTTCAGATTGGTGCCGTCGGTTCAGATTGGTGCCGTCGGTTCAGATTGGTGCCGTCGGTTCAGATTGGTGCCGTTAGTTCAGATTGCGCCGTCGGTTCAGATTGGTGCCGCCGGTTCAGAATGGTGCCGTCGGTTCAGATTAATGCCGCCGGTTCAGATTGGTGCCGTCGGTTCAGATTGGTGCCGTCGGTTCAGATTGGTGCCGCGGTTCAGATTGGTGCCGCGGTTCAGATTGGCGCGCCACGGTTCAGATTGGTGCCGTCGGTTCAGATTGATGCCGTCGGTTCAGATTGGTGCCGTCGGTTCAGATTGGTGCCGTCGGTTCAGATTGGTGCCATCGGTTCATTTTTGTACAGTCGGTTCAAATTGGTGCTATCAGTACACTTGCATCAGCTTCATTAATATGCATGCGGTGCAGTAGTCATAGCGTCGGTTCAGATAAGTGCAAAGTGTCCAGTAATCATGTAATAAAATGTTATTTTGACAAGTAATTATAACTATGGTAGGCTGTAACTTTAAACATTGGGGAGAAGAGCCCCTAGCTCACAATTTAGCTCCACACCACTGGCTATCCCTCGCACAGCGTTAAATTCATTCATCCAAATCGGATGAATGTTTATGATATAGTAGATGCAGCTTTTTCCAGACCAACTCGTTTTAACAATGGCAAAGAGACAGGTGCATGTAGTGAGCATGCTTGCGCGTACATGCTATTCTCCTGCACACACAGTCAACCATCGTATCTCACCATAAAATGGACTTGCCTAGGAAACTTCTGAACTTTTAACCAATAGGAGTGAGTTAACTTTTCCTCATTACTATCAAGATTGTATTATATACCTGATTTCATTCTTGACACTCATGTCATCTCCTTCCTAATTAATTTATACATGGGAGAAAAAAAGGACCTGGACACTAGTAATTTCATCCATTGGTGTTTGCTATGATACTTCCTGAATGACTTACAATACCATGTGCTGTCTGGCTGTGTAAGTTGGAAAACTGCTGCTGAAATCCTCATGCTGGATGAAGGAAATTTGAATTTATATAAAATCGTTAGCGCACAGGACCCTTTTCAATGGTGTGGAGTGGAGGGGGACACTTTCCTAGTTGGTACCATCCCAGATCACCAGGGCTGTAATTCTCATCTAGAAAGAGGGGGTGGGAGAGGCTACAGACCCCCTCGCCCCTGCCCCGTATGGCTATGGTAGTGAATTTACTATCTGACTATGGGAAGTTGGTGCCCTCTTTACCAATTTCTTTGTAAATGTTAATGCATTAAAAAAATTGATTTAACTTATTTGTGTCTGATTCTACAAATTGATACAGAACCTTATAACCTAAATATCTCTTTTTACAGGATAAAAGTTTAAAATGCTTTTTTCACCAGTTTCTTTCTTTCAAGTTCCTCTTTATATGAGATGAACTTGAGTGACCACTAAACTAATCCGTTAAAGGTATATGGATAGTCCACTGACCTATTCTGTTATATGCATGGATAGATATATTGAAAGAGCATTCATATATTAGTAGAACAGTCTTTAAATGCTGGCAATAACATGCATAGTTTATAACTTATGACAAACCAACCTTTAAATTAATGCCTTTGTACAGGTGTTTGTTTGTTTTTTGAGGTTAACGGCACAAACCAAATTGTGCCTGAGAGGTCAGATTATTTTAGAGGTAGGAAGGAAAGAAAACAGGGAGAGAATGAAAAATTAAAACAAAAGTCAGAAAGCTTTGTAAACAAAACAAAGTAGGGAGGGGTTACAGGTGTAAAGGTGATTCCATGTATGTATGAACAAGGGATACTACTAACATTTAATGTAATTTTCATGTTTTTCCAAAATTTAAAACATCAAAGGTTCTCAGATTGAGTTCTACTGTTAAATGTGGGTGAAGGTTATGATAATATCCAATTTTCTGTTCACTGTAGCCAACTTCTCTCATTAAATACATTTTTGAGAAGGACCGAAAAACAAAAAGTTAACAGAAGTAGTTTCTTATAGTCTGATATAGTTGTCCCATTCTGAGGTCACAAAATATCATGTGTTTTATGCTATCGGATATCTGAGTTTGAAAACGCTGTAACATGATTAATTTTGAACCAATTTTGATGAAGCATTTTGCTTTTTGCATGGTTTTCTGTATATTTAACTGATGATATTGCTACCTCTTAGTTAATATGCATATTTGTAGTCAGTTTATTGTGATATTTAGAAATATGTTGCATTACTTTTTAGAAATTATTATAACAGGGCACTTCATTCCTACAACTCGAAAAAAAAAATGGAAAAGCGACGTTCATATTTTTTTTTTTTTTTTTTTTTTTTCTGATAGTAGATTCGTCAAATGGTCAAGAACGGTTTGGGTACTTTAACAAGCTTTGACATTCCAAGTACTTATTATGTTTTTAGATTCAAACGGGCACTTTCTCAGAAAAAGGGGGTTCTTCGGTAATAATGTATTAAACATTTGTGCGGTTTTGTATTTCAATACATGAACTAAGACACAGAGAGAGATGAAGAAGCAAGTGATACAGAACTAGCTCATTTGAAAAGTTTGACAACATTTATACAAGTTTGTGGTAAATTATTGAAAACCTTTCTTTTAGATTTTCCATAGTTTTCAAAAAGTGACGCTAAATTTATAAGCATGTACAAACGTAAAAATTAAAACATTTCCACATTCTGCATTTTCATGGTTTTGTGCTTTTTTGAGCTATATGGTGCATTATAGCTCTCTTTGACATAGAATTTTGACTTGTATAATACAACTTATTACTATGCATTGTGACATACTTTTTTGCGCTTGGAATGTCAATTTGCCTTGTAGCATCCGTAGGTTAATTGGACAGACAAGTGATCGATAACCCTTCTAGCATGGAGCTCAATGCTCTCCCAGGCAATTCTTTTTGGTGGCATTTCCATTTTTTGGGCTTAATTACATCATATTTGTCAGACCTTGGAT
Organism: Chiridota heheva; assembly: GCA_020152595.1. Lineage (NCBI taxonomy): Eukaryota > Metazoa > Echinodermata > Holothuroidea > Apodida > Chiridotidae > Chiridota > Chiridota heheva. Next base: position 483,227 of record JAIGNY010001818.1, on the reverse strand, counting down.
GGGTCAATGAGCACATGATTTGGATTCACTAAGGAAGAAGTACTTTATTAAAATAGTAGAAATCTACTGAGTTATTGAGAGAATAGATCTCTATGGTGAACCACCAAGTAATCTCTAGGGGCATCATGGCTGCCCCAACCAACAGGGAGGTTTATAGAAACCAGACTACAGGAAAGTGAGGGTCACTTCAGCTAGATATCATGTGTGGTCGACTAACTTTTTCTCGTTTCTGAAGCAAAACATGTTTACCAAATTGTACCAACTGTATAGCAAGATTGAGACCAACATCTACCAACCCTCCATAACCACTGGTGCCAAGCTAATGAAACACATTCACCCCAATACCTTGGTTGGAGAGGACAAATTTTCTAGTTACATCCACCAATGATTGTCTGGAATATAAAAGCTATTGCTCACCTTGACTTGTGGGGCAGTAAATGCAGAAAGAAAAATGATGAGCAATCATCTGCTTTATGTTTGCCAAGATGACCCACAACAATTATCAGACTTGACAAAATACCATTCCAAGTTATGAATCCTCATGTAAGTTTGCAAGCCTCAATCAAACTGAACTCATTTAAAGCTATAAGAATGTCTATCCCTGTTAGGCGTTTCTCAAACATACTATATCATTTGCTTAAGATTTCAAACACACCACTTAAAAACATTTTTAATACATGTAAAGAAAAATTAACTTGAAATATTACTTTCACCAAATTTATTATTCCCGGTTCCTAAAAATTAACAAAATGTGACACATTTCCTACATAGATTAATTACAGAAAAAGAAAGTTACTGCAGGTAAACAATAAAATAATATTCATGAAAATTAAAAAGCATCCGAAGACATCTTTCTTTTCATCTCTGCAGGCTTTTTGGTTGTCCTTTCTGAACCGAGTAGTTGCCATTTATAAAACTTTATCAAATGTTAATAACAAAAGTAGGAAATTCTTCTTAAATGAAGTTTGACACATTTAGAAGTATTTGCAAGCTGCCAGACTTTTTGCCTTGCTAGAGTTTGTTGCTTCTAAGGGTAGAATATGTGTCTGCTTGTAATGTTCTAAATCTAAAATAAGAGGTACAGTCAGAAAATAACATCTAAATGTATTAAATGAGGCTTTTCCATGGATTGTGTCATGGCTTCCTTGGAAGTAAAGAAGAAGATAACATATGGCACATGCATTACAAAATGATTTGCCCTGACGATTTCAGCCTTGTATAAGATAATTTAAGCTGACATTTGAATAATTTTATGTAACCCTGCTGCACAATCAGTTATCAAATCATTCTGATATCTCCAATAAGATCACTAAGATGATACAATTAAAATCTAAGTACAATTTTAAGATTTTTTAATCTACTCAATTAATTCCCCCTATTGAAATCCTATTAAAAATTGATTCTCTTAAAAATAAAAGCATGAAATAAAACCTTGCATTACAATCATTCAGCTTGAAAAGTGGAAAGCTTCCATATTTCAATTAAGTTTCACACTACTCTATCTAGCATTTGCTTCTACATTTGTCATTATCAAAGAAACTTTAATAAAATAATGTTATCACATACAGCTGCCCACTTCAATGAGATGCTTTTATACACATTCCATACTTAATGCTAATATTATTGGACAACTGCTGTCAATCAGCAAGTTGGAAGAAAAACCCTGATTAGCTTGTCAGTTACAAAAAACATTTTTACGATATGAAAACAAGATAAAGCAATGGGACTTGTTCAAGCACACCAAGGAGAAATTTTAGTGTGTCACATTGCAAGATATACTGCACATTTTTTAGTTAAGTATGTATACTAAGGCTTCTATATTTTGAACCGATAAGTCAAATTTCACTTCATGCCATACTTTCACATATGAATGAGGTACTGTATGTTGCAAAAGGTGGAATGAAATTTTATCTGCAAAGAACAAAGCATGATAATACAACTATAAAATCTTTCAGGCAATTGATTTCCAGCCTACAGCAAGCCCTAAAGCTTGCACAATAAAATTTCTAGCAAAACTGAGTAAATTTCTGTTTAAAAATTAAATTAAGTCTAAAAATTGGATGTCTTCCGAGTCAATGCTGATGCACAACTGAATACGAAACTTTTCATGAACTGCCAAAAGCAAACAGGTAAGTTACAATCTACAACTATTTACAAAGGATAGCTTATATCTTGTAAAAAGTAATACAAACTGTACAAGCAATAAGAATGTGTTGGAATCAAGTTCCTATCAGGCTCAATCCATTGGGCATAGAACAATCACCCAACAGCTCTTATCACTTGTGGAGAGAATCTTCCTCTCAATCAAATTAGGCCAAAATTGTGGATATTTCTGTAGGGGGTTCTTGAAGCTAAAGGGAAAACCACCAGAGTGATGCAAGTCCTATCTCTCTGAAAGCTCGCTGTATGTGCCCAAGTGCACAAATCCCGCTGATGAAGGAGAAGATGTAGACGGAATGAACAATAAGTATCCTCAGCAGCCAAGCCAATTGATTTGTTGATTCTTAGTGCTGGTTTCTACTCTTTTGCAAATCTCTCTGCCCTTTTCTTCTTCTTCGCCTGAATAAAAAGAGTATTTATATAACTGATTGCTCATAATAACAAATATGTTAATAACACTTTAATGTAAGCATTCACCTGCATGGACTGAATATGTCTTCATCTACAAAAAAAAAAAAAAACTGAAGTATTAAAGGTGAATGCAGCTAGACATTAATTTATGAAACTTGCCCTTGCACTTAAATATTCTCTCTAGTTGTAATTACATCTCAAAGAAAGATTTCACTATGATCAAAGCAGACATATTGTGTCTCAGTGCACAAGGTATTTGCTCTTTAGTGGAAGGTTGTATAATTCATGATTGATAATTTCCCTTCATTGTTAAAGATCTATAGACATGTGCCATTAACGTGAGTTTGATTAGAAGAAAATAGGCTATAAACAATGAAATAGCACAGCGATGCTATAAACAAAGAAATAGAACAACAATGTTATAAACAATGAAATAGCACGATGCTATAAACAATAAAATAGCACAACGATGCTATAAACAAAGAAATAGCATAACAATGCTATAAACAATGAAATAGCACAACGATGCTATTAACAATAAAATAGCACAACGATGCTATTAACAATAAAATAGCACAACGATACTATAAACAAAGAAATAGCACAATGATGCTATAAACAAAGAAATAGCACAACGATGCTATAAACAAAGAAATAGCACAACGATACTCTAAACAAAGAAATAGCACAACGATGCTATTAACAATAAAATAGCACAACAATACTATAAACAAAGAAATAGCACAACGATACTCTAAACAATGAAATAGCACAATGATACTATAAACAAAGAAATAGCACAATGATGCTATAAACAAAGAAATAGCACAACGATGCTATAAACAAAGAAATAGCACAACGATACTCTAAACGAAGAAATAGCACAACGATGCTATAAACAATGAAATAGCACAACGATGCTACAAACAATAAAATAGCACAATGATGCTATAAACAATGAAATAGCACAATGCTGCTATATGCTATAAACAAAAAAATAGCACAACGATGCTATAAACAAAGAAATAGCAAAACGATGCTATAAACAAAGAAATAGCAAAACGATGCTATAAACATAGAAATAGCAAAATGAACAATGAAATAGCACAACGATACTGTAAACAATAAAATAGCAAAATGATTCACAAAAATAAAAAAAAAAATTGATTGACTGGAATTTCAAACAGAAATTTAAAGAATTATGTTAAACATTTCGCTGTCCTCTATTTCATACATCACAACTTGTATACTATTAGAATTATTCCAACTGTGATTAGCCAAACTCAAGATGCTTTTGATGTAATTTTGACTCTCTTGACTATATTCCATTCAGAATTGAAAGTCTGTCCATAAACTTTTAATTTTTTATTAGTTGTATCTATTTAACTCACAAACATATGCTACTTAACAAATGAAACTAAACAAAGTGTCAATACTATACAGATGCTACATCAGCATTGAGATCCAAATATGACTGCACATTAAGTAATAACATTGATTGGATGTTTAAAGATTAAATTCTTATGAAAAAGTAATATTATTATATAAGTATAGATCAAAGGTTTTTTGTCAACCAAAAAAGCTTTTTTTATTTGTTACCAGATCGCACACAACAATGTTACAACCAGTGGGCATTACATTTTCTTCTCCTAATATTACCATTAATGTACATGCATGTTTAGCTCCAAGCTGACACATCACTTGGCGGTTAGGTTTAGGTGTCACATTGGGTGTTTACTGTAACCAGATGGGGAAAGACACTACCCAGAATATGTGAGTGTTTCCATTCCAAAAAGGGAACAAAGCATTGGCAGTCAAGAGTTAACAACCATGCATGAATCACAGGTAATTACAAAAAGAAATCTTGCACACTAAATTGAAAAAGAGGCAAATCTATGGGCCCTAAGGTAAGTGTGCATTATATATTTCATGGTCTAAGGCACCTTTGTAAGACACTGTGCCTGAGAGCTATTTTGGGCAATTACAAATCTTTCATTAAAAGTTCTTAATTTGTCTCAATTCTACAATTCCAGTTACAATTAGTGATTTTGTTTCACAAAATATTACAGTTAAAAAGTGCTATTGGTACATGCCAAACTTTCTGAACTGCGAGTTGGCACAAACAACAGCTAGACAAGCGTCATTGTTAAAAAGCTTCATCACGGCTATGTGAATAACACAGACAATGAGATCCAAAATAAATGGAAACAGTTCCTGAGAACATACTGTGATCTTACCAAGGATCCAGTCATGTGACTGCATTCTGTGGTCAAGCATATGTCGAGTTTGCTATCAGTAATACAGTCAAATCTGATGTACTGCGGCTACAGCAATTATGCGATAAACAAAGTTGCATAAAATAACAAACCTGAGTGCGCCCTTTACAAATTAAACCACATAATAGTAAAACTATAATTTACAAAGGGTGAAGAAAACATGAGGTGAACATCATAAATAGCGGCATAGAAATAAAGGTTTCAAATGTTTTTTTAAAGGAATATTTTGACTGATTTTAATACAAGCGAGAGAGAATTGTATCATCCTTCTATTTGTAAAACGTTAGTAAGTGCAGTAAATAGTTATTAAAATATAAGATACAAAATCACTTTAACTGCAATCTCTGATCATTCTACTATCTACATCATATGTACAGGTGTCTCCTCCCCATTAATCACAAGATTTGTGTTAAAGAAAATTACGGTTTGTAGGTTGACACAGAAATTAAAATCACTATCATAGTGACTTTATATTAGGCTTTCATTTGCCTTGAATGCTACCACAATGTAAACCACATTGGCAACACTTGCCTTTCCTTGGTATCACGCCCAAAAACACAGTGGTTACGACTTTCGTAGCCACATTTTCTAATTAGCTTTGTAGTTCATCATGTCAGTCATTCATCAAAAACATGTAACACTTAGTGATATATTTTAAAGAAAATTAATTTTTTTAATAACTGGAATTTTTCTTCAAAATATCTTTAAGTGGCAATAAATAGTTACTTTACTAGATTCTATTGTACTACTTCCCATGTCGAATGGCTTTTAGGTCTCAAAATCTCAGAAAGAAATACCATAAAATGCTTTGAGGAAAGTGAGTGAGAGCCAGCTAACAGTAGACTTTCCCCACCAATCATTTTTACACAAATGAGAATAAGATACTGAACTAAGATCATCACCATTTTAATTTAATTACAGTTCTTTTGCACATAAAACAAACTTGCTTGACCGCTAAACTAATCCTTTAATGTCCTCTTTCATATAAGATAGACAAGCTTGACCACACTAAACTGACCACACTAAACTGATGCTTGAAATTCATAGTTTTGGGGTCTTTGATTACTATTTCTATGCAGTTTCCTATGATATAAAATTCTTGCCCAATGCATTACCTCCAGATCAGCATTGCCCGAGGATGTGTTGGTTGTTCCAGTAATGATTGCACCAAATCTTTGTTTTCTCTTCAGTAGTCTTTCTTGTTCTTCTGCCTGCACAATGAGGACAATAAAATGTAAAAACTGTGTATTTGTTTGAGCATTTTGAAGGAGCGGTCAACCTTTTATCTTGCTAGCCTACTGGTGCAGACCAATGGACTGCCAAGTTTCAATTGGTTGATACTATCAGTGATCCACAACTGGTTTGAAAATTCTTTGAGTGGGTTTGAGTGGGATAGCATTTTTGACGAGGCCTACCTAACATAGCAATGGTTACGCGACAACAACATTACGTCTTCACATTCACTTAAAGCTTGAAAAGTGTGCTTCAACATTTGGTGATTGACAAACTTTAAAGTGGACTTTCATTGTATTAATTTGGTATGTATGCACCCTTTCATGATGTACAATGCAGTACACAATAGCTTGCAGACACATTGATTAAGCTTAGATTGACACAGTGTAAATTGATAAACAAAACATTGTGCAATTTGTTGAAAATGTCTTGAATAATTCGGTTGGGTTCTCATAATATCAGGGAGGTAAAAATGATGCAGGTGCCAGTGTTTTTTGCTCAAATGGGGGTGAAAATGTTCACAAACATTTCCCCATAGTAGTATACCAACTTTGCAAAATTTGTGAGTAAGCAGATCTGAAAAAAAACAGATGAAAAAAAAGCTTCTCGAAGGGCCAACACAACATTTTTTTGAGGTCTGCATGAGAGCATTTTGTTCCACTACCTTTTAGTAACAGTGTCCTTACCATACAGGAACTACTAAGTTTTGAACCAATATTCTAAAATCCAGTGTGCATGAGTAAACCCTTCTTTTAAACTTGCTAGAAAAAAGTGCTGAATAAAAACACAACAATTCATGCTCTGACCTTAACTGCAACAGGCGCAACATTGGAACCAAACCTTTCTGCTCTCTTCTTTAGCCGATCCATATCTGTGGACTGAGGAAACATCATGGTGGCAGATTAACATTTGGTACATTACTGTGCAAGTACCATTATAATATAAGCATATATGGGTATGCATCTTGAAAATAGTATTGTGTGGGCACATTAACCAATGGAGCTTCAATCTCTATAAGAACAATAAACCTACAAGTATCTGAATCATCATGACAATATAACATTTGTGAGTATATTGAACCTAAGTTATGCTATCCTATCTTTGTGGTGTATCTTATTTGTGAGCATATTGAACCTAAGTTATGCTATCCTATCTTTGTGGTGTATCTTATTTGTGAGCACATTGACCCTAGGTTATGCTATCCTATTTTTGTGGTGCATCTTATTTGTGAGCACATTGAACCTAGGTTATGCTATCCTATCTTTGTGGTGTATCTTATTTGTGAGCATATTGAACCTAAGTTATGCTATCCTATCTTTGTGGTGTATCTTATTTGTGAGCACATTGACCCTAGGTTATGCTATCCTATCTTTGTGGTGCATCTTATTTGTGAGCACATTGAACCTAGGTTATGCTATCCTATCTTTGGGGTGTTTTTTATTTGTGAGCATATTGAACCTAAGTAATGCTATCCTATCTTTGTGGTATATCATGTTCTGGAATCTGAAAGATCAGTTTACATGTAAACCTCAAATACAACCAACTTCCAAAAACTTCACGGGCAAAAGGACTTACTATTGACAGTGTTGAACCTGTGGAAGATGTTTTCTCTGTTGTATTTGTTACTGAGTCTCCAAATCTTCAAGAAAAGTAAAAAAAAAAAAATGTAAGTTTCAGTAAATCAAATACAGTAAGAGTACAATTTGCAAGTCAAGTCGATATTTTAAGTTTGGTTGATAAAAAAATAACAGTAAATGTAACAACCCTAATTGATGTAACACTAGGCTTTGACATGACTTGCAACCATGGTTATGTATGTAGCATAGACTAAAGTCCTAACCTTCTGTATGTAGACATTAGTCACATTGGTTTGGTTCCTTTTCTAACTCAAAAATAAAATTGGATATGGAAGTTAAATATGCACTTCAAAAACAATGTAAAATCTTAGGGGGCATGTTAACTAGAAGGAACACCTCACTTGCCCCAACCGCAAACACATACAACACTGTAAAGGTAGAAACCTTTGTTCAGCACCCTCCCCTCTCTTCCTCACACACATCAGAAACCCCAGTGATTCTAAATGAAAAATGGCTTCATAAAGTAATGTATCACTTGTTATGTTATTGTCTCTTTTATGTACTTTTCAAAGTTCCATTGAGAGCAAACACTTGACATGCATAAAGCGATGTTTTGCTTCAAAATACTATACATTTAATGCTACATTTTCATTCATAAATTTTATGAATGGTTAAAATACATAACCAATGTCAAGTTTTTGGTTACAAGGAATTTTGTGTCAAGGATCATGCATAGGATAGCTCCATGTTCAATACTGAAAATTGAATAAGGCTAATTACCAGCACTATGAAATACTCTGCACCAACATACAAAACACGTATCACACAAGTTATATAATATTACCTCTTTGCTCTGGCCAACTTCTTAGCATCTTCCGTTTGGAATTTTTCAGCTCTGAATTTTTTTTTCTGTTTGTGAGAAGAATTCAAAGATTATAAACTGTGCCATATTCATTTTTAACAATACGACTCCATTCGGCTGTCAAGCAATTAAAAAGAAACGGTGATAGAAATAGCTAAGTACTTTCTCCACAATTATACTTCCAATACGTCTTCAACAGAAATGGTGGACAAAACTCAACGTAGCTTGACTTACAGCTTTTATAAATTGTACAAGTTTTGGTTAAAAAGGTTTTAAAATATGAGCAGATTTGTTTTTAAAATTTGAAAATGGCACACTTTGTTATTATGGTTGATCAACGTGTTTTGATTTATGTTTAAATTGTGATGTATGACTTGGTGGACAGCTTCAAAGCCTTTGGGCACACAACAAGCTGGTGTATATATCAGAGTATATAATACAGTAAATATAAGAGCATATTTTTAATATCTGTATGGTTACTTAGCATTTATGTCCTAGACAATGTTTAGAAGTCACAGCCTCATGCATCTAATCAGCTAATAATATACCAAAGAAATGTTCAAAGCAAAAACGTTTTTAAATGAAATTGGTCTAGGTAAGATATAAACAAGAAAATTATTCAAATTCATTTTTACAGCTTTCTTAATGAGCTCACCTCCAACTATACATGTGATGCAGCTTCTTCTCATTCAAAGCACTCAAATGATCAGAAACAATTTGCCGCAAGGACTGACATTTGTTGTTATGGGTTGCCTTATAAAAATTTACGTTTTAATTACCCAGGTTTTTCTTCTAATTGTTTAGCATAGATATGAAACTCGTCAGCAAACAGAAAGCACGTATAAGCGGCAACATTATAGCAAAATTGCTTTAAATTATATTAAAAACTATCATAGTAGCAAATATTTCTTTCAAATCAGTTAAGACAAGACATTGACCATGTCTTAGTCACCAATTTGCATCTTTATGCAAATTTTATGATGAATTACATGGTTACCTTGGTATTTTCTTTTGTAAATATTTTGTTTTAAATGTCTATCATAATTCTTTAATATGTGTAGTGGTTAGTGCTTTGTCCTCTCACCCGCATGTCCTGGGTTCATATCCCTGTGGGTCTGCAACCAGTGAGTTCACAACTAGTTATCAAATGCCGTGGTCGTCTTAATATAATGTCCAGCACTGAATGCTTTTGAGACGTTAAACCTTGCTATGCTATGCTATGTCACACATCACAAATTTTGCATAAATTAAACATTTTTTTTTAAACTTCAAAAACTGATCTGCTCAGAGTTTTCTACTCTTTCTACTGATATATAAATTGCTACATGTCATAGACTTTCAAATTAGATTTAATTTGTCTTCTACATATTTACTTCTGCCAACAAAGATGGACGGAGGTTATGTTTTCGCTTCTGTAAATTTGTTTGTTTGTCATCAAGATATCTGAATTGTTGATTGGATTCTAATTAAAATTGGTGTGTGGTTTTGTTACTGACTTAAGGACAAAGTGTAAAAATTTGGGACATATTGGAACACCATACTGGAACAGGGAAAGGATATATATGGAGGAGTGAGGACATTTTAAGATGAGTTTGTCTGTCATCAAGATATCTCCAGATCTGATCAATGGATTTAGATTAAATTTGGTGTTTTTTTTTTTACTGTTTAGAAAGAAGTGATTAAAATTTGGGAATAATTGGAACAGGGGAAGGTCAGAAATTGAGGGGTGGGGATGTATTGGGATGAGATCTGTCAAGACTTAGGTTGTCAAGACTTTTCCAATGGAATGTGCTGAACAATGACTTTGCACTCTGAATGAAGATCCAAACAATCAATTTTTTGGACTCAAAGAGACTTACATCAAGTGTTCTCTGGAAACAATGAAAATGAAATAATTGCTTTCTGCTATGAATGGAAAATGATGGAATGTGAATCCTGGCTGAATAGAGCTCAAACAATGATACTTCACTTGAATAAAATATAAAATTGAAAACAATGGTATGGCCTTAGGATAAATCCAGTCACAAGATAATCTTCTTCCTGTTTATCACCTGTCCATCAAGGTTAACTCCCCAGTAGTTCTGGTACTCATTTTTCAAATGAGTGGACTAAGGCAAGTGAAGTGTCTTGCTCAAGGACACAATGCAGCACTCGTAACAGGAGTCGAACCTGGTGCTTTTCTCATACTGCATCTCCAATGGCAAGGTAACAACAGTTTCAAATTTTCCCTAAACATTTTAGGTGAAATTTTCTTCTTAAAAAAATATTTCTGTCATGGCAGGCTTGTTCAAACAAATCTTCATGCTCGAATCTCACAGTGAACAACTGAATGCAGGTGCATACAAAAAAATTTTAGTACACACATTGCAGCAAAAGTCAATGGTTTTCAACACAAGTCTAAAAATATGTGTTAAATTAACACCTAAATTTTGAAAGGAGATTTTTTCTTATTTGATTTTTTAACTAATCTTGCAATTGTGTCTTACTTTCCATCTCAAAAAAAATTGTTAAGAACTTCCTATAAGGTGAAAATAATCTTTCACACACAAAATTTCATTTTGATTTTATTAGCGGTAATTGTGTTAAATTATGGGCAACCTGCATGTCACATGCAAAATTCATTTTGGATCATCACTCTTTACTGGAAGCCTATGCTCAGTATGCACACATTGATTGAGAGACTGACAACTGTAAATCATGAGCATCAGTTTGCATAGCAATGCAGCCTCAAGTCAAGTTGTATTGCTGTTCCTCTTACCTCTGCATCAGTCTGCGGTCCTGTAATCCTGGCACTCTTGGGCTTTGATTCTTCAGGAGTTTTCTGTGTTGCAGCCATTGTAATTGTCTTCTTTTCTACAGGTTTGGGTTCTACAGCTTTGGGTACTTGTTCCTCGAAAGTGACATCCTCTTCAACAGCTTCATTCTCCTTTCCGTCCCCTTGATCTCCAGCTGCAATGGAATCTTCCTGTAGAATACAGACATGATGAGATGATATAGTGTAAACCACACAAATTTTTGTGCCAGAGCTGCTACTTACGAATTTTCCCCATTTAGCCCAAAAGGTTTGACCCCTTGAAATTACTCAGACCATCAATGTTATTCAAAAAAAAAGTTGTCAGCCTAACCCTACTGGTCAGATTTTGCCCCCACCTCCTCCCTAAAAATGCCACCCCACAGGTTTATTTTACCTCATCTAGCCAATGGACCAAACTCTGCTAAAAAGAAGCAGTATGGGTGTACATAACAAAAAAAGACTAGACATTAATGATTTATAGCTCAACCCATAACAATGCAAGAAGAAGTGATTGCTTTTATCTTTGTCATATCTGATATTTCTATGATGTTTTTAAGTGTTATTTAAAGTCTATTCCATTTCCATTTATGTTAAAAATCCAAAAGTGTTCACTTTCCTGCATGATTTGTATTCAGTTTGTTTGTTTGGGTTTAATGGCACCTTAACAGTCAGGTCATATGTGCCAAAAAAGGTTAGTTGTGAATGACTGCCAGATTGGTTCTCAGTGATGACTCAGTTTTGTGGTGGGTGCAATGAGGTTGAAATTCATAGCGATGTCTGAAAAATTATGCTTCTGACAAAAGCTATGTGACATTCAATGCATCGTGCCATCATGTCTCGCTCGATTACTGACATTGGCGAGGTTTAGTCAATTCCACCACAACATAGGGTTAAAAATACATTTTGTAAACATAACAAAATTTCTAACATTTACACATTAATCTTCATAAATGTTAAGTTAATTTTATTTGGCTGCAGTACTGAAAAATAATTACCGACCAAACATGTTTTAAAATGGCCAAATTTGTCATTTTAGTCGGTAATTGGCCAAACTAGCAGCTAAGGCTGTGACAGTTAGCATATTTTCATAAACGCACAGCTGTCACAATTACGGTTGGTTGAGCATTTAAGTTTAAGTGATGATATAATTATTCAGTGACGTAATATTCTACACTGTTTATGTGCATAATCACTCACATCATGGATAAATCGGTCATTCCCTCATGCCACAGAGCTTCCAAACTTGCAAAGCTTACTGCTGTTTTGAGGATGGATTGCGTTTCCATGTTGGGGTAAATACTTAGTTATTATACACATCCCTCAGTATGGGTTGACATTGGGATTGCTGTATGAGGGTTGTTATAAATTGGGTACAAATCGTATGTTTTTTTAAATTCACACACTGTAGAAATTAATGATTGAAAAATGACTACCTTTTTGGGTATTCGTATACCAATTAAGTCTAAATAATACACTTTTCCAAAAAACTTTTCCTAAATCTTTACCTATTTAGCACCATGACAGGATGAAGTTCTCCAATTTGATGTTTTGGTTGCCATCTTTCTTTATCTTATTCACTATACATTTGTGATCAATTATTCAACATCCGCAAATAAATTTTAAGATGTTCCACTAACCTGCAGGTTGATTTTTCACTGACAAAATTTTTTTGGTTCAAATAATTTTATTTAATAGTTTTAGTATAAAAACTGTGTGCACAAACAAATAAATAAAACACAAGAAATGTTTAAATTAAATAATTGTACTTACATAATACCCCTGCTAATATGTTATTGCCCCGATAGCAGGGTTTTTAACTTTGCCCATACTTTGGGGAGCTCGTCAGACGATTTTACGGAGTGAAAAGTAGCCCAGTAAATACTTCAATAAAATTAACTAAAATCACTGTAAAAACAGTTTTTGAAGACATGGATGGGTTTCAACCATCAAGAATAAGCATTGTAGGCGGAAAAAAAAGTAAAATGGTTTCATTTTCACAAAGATCTTAAAACTGAGATTTGCCTGCTTTAACACAAGGCAGCAAGGTATAGGTTTTTGTCCTACCCTCGAACGGCCAACCATCACTGGCGGCAGCCATGCTAACACGGCTGGCATCAGTCCTCCGACCAAAGAGCTTCCACCCAACGAGTGGAAATGATAGTGGTAAATTCAAATCTTAATTGATAAATGCAAGATGTAATTTCATGAAAAATAAATGGTACTGGAAAGGAAACGCACACCACTGTGCTTCAATCATTTTCATTACACATGATGAAATGACTTCCAGAGAATGAAAACAACCATAAAAATCACAATACTGCACACTAAAAAACCTAGATTTAATATGTAAGGAACATACCATAAGCAATCCTGCAAAACAATTTAAACTTTATTTTCAATAATCCCCATAATAATCCAAGTACTGTCAACAAAGTTTAGCAGTTAAGTAGGCCAAAACAGCCATAAAATATACTGCACATGTTCACACACACAGTAAGTCCGCAATACCTCGCACTTGAGATATCCAGGGGTATCTAAGACATGCGCAGTTTAGATTTAATGTGGGATTCCCCTTCGAATATTGTGTGGCCTACTCAAATAATTCTCCCACATGGAATGTAAAAAAGTTAGTACGGTATCCCCATGACCATATTAAAAGTTACAGCGTGGCTGTGAGCAAAAGATTTGCATGTGGGCCAGTCAGTGGTAGGGAGATATGTACTGTGATTCGATAATGAATGAATATGTGCAGAAATTTCTTGTGTGTGTATTTGACGGGTTATGTTAATGAGCGCTAGCCTGGGCCTAATGCCTTCCTTATGAGCACAAGCTAGCTGCGTTCCATCCAATCCCAGGTACCATGGAAATGTTTTAGTGTTATACAAATGGACCTTGGGTGAAATGTGAAAGCAATAACTAATTGGGTAAAGATTGTCATGAGAAGAAAGTTGATTAAATGGTTTCGTGAATTTATGCAAAACATTTGTTTACAAGGAGCATGAAATAAATGATAAAACAATCGGTTAAACGGATAGTTACAACCTTACTAGCAGTCCTAGGATGCCCCATTAAATACTAACCCTGCGATAATTCTTCCAAGTGTCCATGAACACTAAACAAGTTTGGAAACAAACTGTTTTTTCTGGCAATCTGCTGTCCGGGCCATATGGCAAATTAGTAACAACTCCCTGCATAATTCCACATGCGTTCACTATCCTTAGATAGTGCACCTAAGTTTAAAATTCTAGACACAAGACCTTGCTGGTGTGAGTCTAGGTTGGCTACGAATAAAGTTTGTTTAAAATTGACTGATTTAAACCAATGAGTAAAACCTGGCTGGTTATAGAGACCTGCATGGTTGAAAAAAGTACAGACAACATAACATTGAGGGTCTGACTGGTACTATTAACCCAGGTTAACGAATTAAAAGGTTCTTAATGAGTTAATGTAAATCGTATACTAAACGGGCTGCTAACCGTGTAAGGCTTTGAGCCGCAAGATGGTTTTGAGTCATAAGACCGCAGAGCCGTAAGCCGTTGGCTACGGCCCGGACAAAAATAGCACTGTATGTGGAACATACATTTAAGGCACCGTACGTAGATTAATAAAAACCTATTTGCCTGAGAATGTTAATCACAATGGTGGTATAACGTGCACCGTAAGAAATACAAGCCGTTATGTTTAACAGATTCTAGCAACCGTGGGACCGGTGGCTATGACCTGACTGGTTGACAATTTAGTTAAGGTGTTGTAGTAACTCGTTAACATACGTCGTAAGCTACGTGTTGTTAACGTAATGAAGTTACAATCGTTCCGAAGTGTTAATGAGCCGCGAATATGGGTTGTCAGTATAGGACCGATTGTAGCAACCGTGGAACTGTGTAGCCGGTGGCTAAAGTTTATCCGCTTATAGACTTCCTTAAGTTGCAATATTGTCTGGTTAATGTTCCGCGCATGCTACACAGGCTGTTAACGTAGACATAGATAACCTTAGTAGCTTATTGTCAAATAAGTTAACGTCCCACCTATATTATACGCGCTGTCAACTTGGAACAGGTTGTAGCACTTGCAGAACCGCGTAGCCGTTGGCTACTCATATCAACAATATAACTTGTATTAAGTTGATTGGATAAGGTGTTAACACACGGGGTATGCTATACAGGGTGTTAACTTCAGAAGGTTGTTACAACCTTGGAACTGCGGAGCCGATGGCTACGGATATGGAGAAAACTAATACTGTAAACTGTACGGGTAGTTAACTAACAGGCCGTGAAGCCACAAGCCGCGTGGAACTGCTTTATGAAGGTGTTAACGTATAGCATAAACTATGTGCTGATGTCCTTAACTGCTACCCTGATCGTGGGCCACCTATGCCAAAAACTAAGTTTTGTGGGGGTAATTTTTAAAAGGGGGTTTAACATACTACGTCAACTGCACGAGCCATTAACCCAAAGACTGGGGTTGAAATCACAAAAGTCTTAATGTACTGTGTATACTATACCAGACGTTAACTCTCTTAAAATCAATTCACCATGGAGCTAAGAAGCTAGTGGCTATGTGAGGGACTACCGCTGTACTAAGTATGCGTCCCCGTTAAGTATTATAGAGCTGCACGGATCTACGAAAGTGTCAACATGCTACGTGTGTTCTACGAGCCGTCCGCCCAGTTTGCCTCTGTTCACCATGAAGCAATGAAGCTACTGGCTATGTGAGGGGGACTACTGCCATACTGGGTACTCTGTATGCATCCCTAACGTAATAGCTATCAATAACAATGAACCGCCTGGATCTACGATAGCGTTAACGTACTACATATGTTATATGAGTTGTTACCTCAGTATACTTCCATTCACCACGGAGTCACGAAGTAAGTGGCTACGTGTGGGGGACTTACCGCCGTACCCAGCATGTGTCCCAGTAAGAATAACGGCCATGGAACTCTGTATCTACTGGCTACTGGTAACTTTACCACACAGCTGTGTTGCTGGTGTTTACCGTTAACTCCATTTGTTTCTATTCATCATGGAGCTACGGAGCCAGTGGCTATGTGTGGGGCACTGGTACGCGCCCCGGAAAGAATAAAGGCCGCAGAACTCTGTAGCACATGGTTACTGGCTGCTTTACCACGCAGCTGTGCTGCTGGTGGGTACCGTTAACTCCGTTTGTTTCTATTTATCATGGAGCTACGGAGCCGGTGGCTATGTGTGAGGGACTACTGCCCTCAGTGCGTGTCTCAGTAAAAATAACGGCCATGGAACTCTGTAGCACATGGCTACTGGCCGCTTTACCACACAGCTGTGCTGCTGGTGGGTATACTTCCGTGCTTACCATACGCTGTATGTTATCCTGTGTAGGTCCTGTGGAGCCGTAAGAGCACGTTCACCGGAGCCATGTAAAGTTTAGCTACGATACAATATAGACCCGTATGGGACCATACAACGGAGCCGCATGGATCAGTACAGCTTAGCTATGGAACCGTATGGACCCGTACAAGTCCGTTCAATGGATCCATAAAGCTGTAGCATGGACCCGTGAACTCATGTAACGATGACGTAGGGACACGTACAAGGCCATTCAAAGGGCCTGTATGGAGTCATAAAGCCGTGGTACTCCCGGGTTTAATGTACGCTGTATGTAAACCCGTACCAATTTCTTTATAGTATAGCAGAACGTAACGTTTAGCATGAAAAATATGTCCAAGGTAGTTTGGACGGCCGTGGAACTAGGTAACAAGAAGAAAATAGCTCTGGTGATGCTAAACTTCCTGTTGAGATTGTTTTCTTATTACCTGACCACGTAGCTTCGTAGCTTGTGGGTCTACTTCCGCGTTTATCGTACGTTGTACGTTATCCCATTTAAAAACTATGAAGCCATACGAACTTGTTTCCCGGAGCCATAAAGCATGGGTACGGAGCCATGCCATGGACCCGTATGGAGCTGTAGGGCCTTATCACGGACCTGTATGGAGCCGTGAAATTGAATCGTGGAACTGTAACGACCCGACGGAGCCATATGGATCCGTGGAAGTATTCTGATGGCTCTACTGCGAGCTGTAAAATCAGCCGTTTTTGCAATGGCACGGACCCTAAGGCTTTGTTGTGATCTCCATGCTGTGGGGAGAAGTTGGGATGTATGGGAAATTTTTGGACTTTTTAGCATATTTTCTGGACCTTTTAACCATTACGAATTTACTTTTTGATCCCCCCCCCGGCTACACCCATGATATAAGAAAATTTATTTTGAGGGTAACAGCAAATGACTATTTAGTAAACACAAACAGATACTACCTAACTATTAAACATTTGGACAAAACACACCTCCAGTCCACGCCCCCTCCCCTCCCTCCTCCCGAGAAGAAAAGTACATTGTATCATTTTCATGATTTCATATGCACCGGTGTCTCAAGGGAAACTGAAATATTTACTCCCTATACACTCAAGGAAAAGCTAGATGTTACAGCATCATTCTTAAAAAAGATTTAAACAGCTGAGGAATCTTTATCTATCAGTACCTCTTCTTGGTCTAAAATGTCATCATCCACTTCTTCAGTAATCCCTTGCTCTTCCTCCTCCTCGTCATTTTCTAATTCAGTCTGGAGCTCATCTGCATCAAAGTGAATAAGTCAAACAACATTCATATGAATGTCATGAAAATGCATTAAAGATACTGTTATTCTTAATATCACACATACTGTTTTATCAGAGATAATAATGAATTTTTAAAGGAGACATAAAGTCTGACATAATCCTTATTTCATATGGTAGAATTGAAAATAACAAATTTTCTGACCAAGTTTCATAACTCCCGAAGCAATTTAAAACAAATTTTGTAATTATTAAAAACTTTCATGCTACTACTTAATAGTACCATGGGAGCTGCCATTTTGATTTCCAAACATGCAGATTATGATGTCATCAGTCCAGCAGGATGTTGGAATGCTTTGTATTTCTTCTTAATCTACCCCAAGTTTTCTAGCTCATGAAAAAGTGTTTTTCTTTAGTCAAGGGTCAAGGAAATTTTTGTGTACACATGAAATTATAAAAACGCTGTTAAAACTTTGTGTGACATTATTTTGGAATAAAAATTTTAATCACATTTATAAAGAAAAACATTACAATCCTTGTCTCTATTGGGAAAATTATGTCATCATGCACAATATTTCAGTACAGAATTGAACAAAATGGCAGCTCCCATGTGTCAACTTAAAACATGAATAACTTAAGATAGGAATAAGATTTTGACTTGCTGTTTTGGGCAGTTGGTTAAGATTTGTATCCTCTATCATATGAAATAATGAGTATCAGACTTTATGTCTCTTTTTAAGACTTGCTAATTAATTTTATAATTATTGTTGTTAATTTATGGTATATAGACTCAATTTCTATATCAAAGCATATGTAGAGATGGAAGATATTGTAAAATGATTGAGAAGATTTATTACAATCATCTTGATTTTTGACACACTACATGTACATGGAAGATTCTCACAAAACCTCTAATCAGGTTGTTCATTTTTGTAGTTTGCTAAAATAACATATACAAACTATGTACGGTTATTGATGTACAAGCTGCTGGGCAACACAAATAACCAAAACTGTACTTAATGATGGTAGGGGCACTCTCCTAGTTAGTATGGAGACTAATCTAGAGAGACAAAAACAAACAGAAAAACAAGTATAAATAATCAATTAGGATTTACACACATATTGTGGACCTCAAATATCTCTGAGCCAAGAAGCCACTTTACAGAATGTAATTAAAAGCTGACAGTATGCTTTAAGTTTGCAAGGGGTCCAAATTAATCTAGACCTAACCAATTCAGGGAAAAACACTTAACGTAGGAGAACAAACTGGAAGATACTCACATATTCTGGGGTTCTTAGGATACTGTACAATAAATCCAATATATTCCAGAAAGGTTCTACAGTAGCACTAAACTTAAGGTCCTCAGCAACAAGAAAAACCACACTAGGGTCCATGAATTGAAAGTATTAAACATGAATCACTTCTTGTTTTACACACACAGTTTTGTCCATGGATTGATCCAATATACAATACTATACAGGTATACTTGAATCTTCCTAGGAGATCAGTTTGTGCACTGTACTGTGACATGACGAGAAGAATTGCTTCCTGCTGAATCAAGATGGTGATGGTGACAAAGGTTCCTTGCATGATATCACAAATGCTTTAAGTCAGTCCAGAAAGTTTCTGCAATCCACATCTGGCATGAACAAATTGTAGTTGTTGCACGACACTGAAAAATATTAATTTTTAACTGTCCATATCAAATCTTTATGATTAAAGAGTCTCACTATAGATTTTACCCAAAACTCAGTGTTACTGTGTCTGTCTGTACTATTATAGAGGACAGGACATGGCTGGAGCTTGTTTCTGTGTAGAGTTCTTGTTATGCCTTCTCCAATTTCAGGCTTGACTCTGTACACTGGGACATCAGGGTTAGGTTGGTCTATTACCAGATATGGAGTTGAATATCAGCGATCCTCAATTTCCTATGTTCTTCAGGTCATTGCGTTTGACTAACACTCTATCACCTCTGCACTAAGGAAGATGTTTCGTCTTTCGGTCATACAGTTTCTTCTGCATCTGAGATGCCTTTGCCTGCTTTTTTTCTGCTTGATGATGAGCTTGTTGGTTGCATCTCCAGTGGCTGGCTACCCAATCATCTGTACCACAGTGACTTGTGACTGCCCCAGGCCATAAGCTAGGTTTATTGGTAAACAACCATATCTTCCAAACATAAGGTAGAAGGGTGAATAGCCTGTGGAGTAATGTTGAGTCTTGTTATACATGTATAGTAAGTCAATTCAGGTAACATTGAAGGCCAGTACTTCTTCTTGTCCTGTGGCAAAGAACAAATCATGCTGATTATGATTAATGTCCTATTGAACCTTTCACATAAACCATTGCTAGATGAATGATAGGGGCTGGTGCAGCTTTTCTGAAGTCCATAAACTTTTCATAGTTCAGCGATGAGATGAAACTCAGAGTTTGCCCCCTGGTCTGAATGGATTCTTGCTGGGAAGCCAAAATGAATGAAAAAGTGTTGCCATAGTACTCTTGCAGTAGTAGTAGTGACGGCGGTCTGGTCACGAGTAGGGACAGCAATAGCAAACTTGGTGAAATGATCTGTCATTACTTAAGTGTTTTTATATCCATCAGCTGATCAATCGACTTTGAGGAAGTCTGTGGTCACTAACTCAATGGGGGCTGACGTCTGTATGTTGACAGAGGGCGCCTTAGTGATATGGCTTACATAAATTATAGTGCCCGCACTTGTTACAATACAACTTCACATCATCAGACATCCTGGCCAGTAGAATCTCCTCCTTAAAAGATCAATGATTCTTTCTGCACCAAAATAACCAGCTTGGTCATGGAGTCCTTGTAACATGGCCCAGCCTTTTGCAATAGCGGCAGATGGGCTTGCCTTTGGTGGTAAATTCGTCTGCAATAGTAATAGTAATTATTCTATATAGCGCCCTTTCCATATAAGTATATTCAAGAGAGCTTTACAAACATCGGAGCTTTAGAATAGGGAAAAGCTGCCCACACGGCGCATCATCCATCCATTTGCTCAGGGAAGTGAATGAACACCATTTTTTCACGCTTCTCTTCTCGAATAGTATTCAGAGAGCCAGGTAGGGTGTGACTGTCCTACCATCGGGACGCCATTCAACCATTGCCACTTCTCACTACAGCTAAATGGGGAGCAGGAGCTGCAAACAACGTACTTCCGCTTTGATGATCGGTGTATCTGTCTGCATAGCTGTGGAAAAATGGTTAGACCTGACCAGGGCTTGAACCTGAGACCTCCAGCATCTCATTCGTGCACTCTACCAACTGAGCTACCTGACTCCTCTGTCTGTGGGTCTATGATGGCTTGGCCTTGGCTGCAGGTTTGATTGTAATTCCGCCACTTGGAGTCTCATTGCCTCCATCGCTTTTGTCATTTCTTGCTGCATTGACATCATTTTCTTCTCCAGTGTCACGACACTGCTAGCGGGAATCTCCAGGGAGCTAGTGCTGGTGGCTGCTGAAATAAGATGGTGATGGCAGCAAAGGTTCCTTGCGTGATATCACAAATGCTGTAAGTCAGTCCAGGAAATATTGATTTTTAACTGTCCATATCAAATCTTTATGATTAAATAGTATCAACATAGATTTTACCCAAAATGAACGGGTTTGTCTCTGTACAAAAGTAAATTCAAGGCTGCAAACTGGGTGAATTACAAGTTGATTAAATGAATGATTTCTCCATTAGAGGTGGATTATTCTTTAATTGTCAAGTCACAATAAGCAAGAAATTCTCCATGGATCAAAATAACTCAAATATTCTCCATTAATTTCTGTTAAGGTGTAATACCATGTCCCACAATCAGCTTTGTTCTCCCCATGTCGATGCAGACCATGTCATGTGGAGGCAGAAATGCTGGGAGAGAAACATACTTCCTGTACGAATATTCATGAGCCTATTCTGGTGGCATCCTCCTATTTGTCAAAAAGCAACAATCACATGGCCAGGGTGTGGTGTAGTACATGAAATCTGTCTTTTTATGGGCATATGTTCTTGAATGGGACATAATGCTTACAGTTCATCCCAAGTAATGTTAGAAAATAGATATAACTTCCTATGTGACTCACAAGAAACAAACAACTAGTTAACACTGAAATATTTGTGGTATGTGACTGAGATGAAATTGGAAGGTATCCTCACACAAAAATATTCATAAGTAGAGCATGATCAGATTTTTTTTCAAAAGTTTGTTCTGCAATAACTTGAGTAAAAGCAACCAAAGATAGGAGGAAAAAAAGAAGAACAAGTACCCAAGTAACTAGAACAAACATCCTAATCTTAAAGCTACATGTATACAATGTATAGTAATACCCAAATTTACAAATGTGAATCTTTTATTTAGGAATAATCAAAAAGAATTTACACCAGTCAAACAAGAAAATACCTCATGATCACAAAACGTTTTTCTCTTGAATCAAGATTTACGCTTCAATGTTGAAATGATACACACAACTTGAAACAAGTTCATTTATTCAATCACTTTTTAATTTTTCTTTATATACTATATTAGTAAAAAAAACGACATCTTGCAAATACTTCCAGAGGTCTGTATATCATAAATGTCCAGACATTATACACTTTGGTAGATTAAACCAAACCAGATACACTAGCCCTCTGTTTAATACTCTGTTGAACAATTCAGTGGTTTTAAGTCACAGCACTGAATATCTCAATAAAATACATAAGACTTTACTATCCTTCATCATATAAGATAAACACACTTCACCACTGAACCAATCATTACAACAGAAATAGTATACTGACTATTCTTACCATCTGCAGCTTCATCCAGAAACTCTTGAAGTCTATCTACCAGCTCCTGTTTATTACCTTTGGTGCTCAGTCCTCTTGCTGATAGCTCTTTCTTGAGCTCAGCGAGCTATATTTGTGAAACAATAAATACAGATTCACTATTTTTGTGAATGTTTGATATGTTTCTCTTATGAAAAAGGTCAATTTATTTGTCCTTCCTTAGTTCAGGTAACCTTTTTTTTTTATGGGGTGTAACTTTGATATAATTTACAGTTTTGATCAAATAATGAATGATTTGTAGGCACCAAAACTGAATGAGACAGGAAACAGGCAAGAGTGAATTTCATGTAAATCCTACCCCAAAGGTACTGTACCGCAAGCCCTTAGCTTTCGCAAATGGTACAATTTCAAGTTGGTGTTTCTACCGATAATAAAACAAAACAAATTCCTAGCCCATATAAACCAATCTCATAAGACAATTAAATTCACTTGCGAAAAGTCTGATAGGTTTTTACCATTTTTAGATGTTGAAGTTTCCCTTATTGACTCCAAAATTCACACATCCATTTATTCCAAGCCTACAGACAGATATTTCAAGTTTCCATCCTTATCACATCAAAAACTTGAGCTCTACGTTAGAAACGTATCTGTTTGAACCCCATCGATTTTGAGAATAATTGTTGATTTTTACAAACAATTCATCAACCGTGAATACCCAGTTATATAATTACACACAATATCAACAAAGCCAAACACTTAAATCGTAACGGATTACTCCAATACAAATCCAAGACAGCTATTGTTTGTCACAACTTTTGATCCTAGCATCACAGGTTTTTCGATAAACTGAAAAATTTATGGCCTCTTTTATCCAATGTTGACCCCATACATCATTTTTGTATCCACTAAAATAGCGGGGGACAAGGGTTTATCTAGCTAGCCGTGCAGCCGTCTTTTGCACGGCCATTTTCTTAAAATCACGGCCGAAAATGCACACACGACTTAATATGAAAGCCCTGATGCACGTTTCTCCCTTTTGTTTAACTGAAAAGAGATTTCCATTGGGAACAAAATTAAAACATACAAAAAACCCATTTCACTCGAGCAAAAAAGTAATCATTTTATAAATAATTCCGCCATCCATGGCATAATATTTGTTCATATATCACAACCGCGATCACAGCATGCATAAAACATCAGATATGCCTAGGCCTACTTCCAATCCTCCTTTCAAAACACGCACTTCGCCTGTGTGACTGCCTTGCCTTAGAAGTACTGTCGAATTGTTTACGTTTTGTTATACCCTACGAGTGTGTGCGAACGTATGAAGCTCAACATACTACGGTCAATGAAATCAAGATGGCCTATCCAGGAGTTTGCGGTCTCAAAAACTTGATTGAAACAAAGAACTTCCACACTTTTCCTTTTTTGCACTTTTTTGTGTGAAAGCTCTTTGGTTGAATGTACCTCCTCTAAATACCCCAATGAATTACTGATTTGTGAAGTTTACAATAATAATAATTTTTCAAAAACAATCCCAGCGAAATTCATCAGAAGTATTCACTGTCATCAGATCGTGACCGCAACAAGTACTTATTGTATTATCAGACACAAGCCCATTGTCTGATTGTATCATTAATAAACAATCGTACCCCTGGCCTTCAGCTTATTACGAAACAATTTTTAATCCACATCTTTAATATTCTGATGTAATTGTGTGATACGAAGATGCTTGCAGGATGAAGAGACGAACAATCAACAACTTTTTTGGAAAGGTAAAAATGATTTATTTCCTACTCAAGTTAAAAGCAGCCATAATTCCTGGAGGGGTGGAGAGGGGGCCTTCCCCTACTTTTGTGCAGAATTAAAAAAAATTAGTACATTTTGGGGAAAATTTGCCTCTTTCCCCCTTTTTAGATAAAAGAGGCCATGCCCCCCCTCCCCACACACACACCTTCCCGATGAGAATTTCCTAACTACTGACAGTTTTAACGGAAGTCTTATCATTACACAATGCCACGCTATAATATACGTAAGTGGCATTTGCATAGCACCATGTGTATTGAGGCCAGGTAATTTTGTATACGCTGATGTCGTGTTAATATTACGCACAGTCTGACAGTACAGAACAGAGTGATAACAGGGTATGTAACCTGTGTTCAGACAACAGATTTGAATCAAACAAAATTAAGAGAAAAGCAAAGCCAATCTTTGTGTTTTATGCTTCTAGGAACTGACAAATAAATTGTTTTATATGGAATAAATAAATAAACAATATATAATGATAAATAAAATTTTCTGGATCTAAGTACAGTAATATTAAACAGCAAGCACTTAAAATATTTTCCTAAAGAAAGTCTGTGCCCGTGCGTGGTAGTGTTATGTTATGTCGGCATATATAACCAATAATTTGATGTGATGTACTTTTTATGTTTATATGTGTGGATCCGACAGCTAATTTATGATTGGTGCAAACAAGTTTTGTAGCAATGCCAAACATGGGAAATATAGGGCGGGGTTTAGCGTTGCACTCAAGCAGAAACAATTTCATTGGAGGTTAAAGACAGGAGAGGGGTCGCAATATTTCGCAATCTAAGTTCCAATAGCAGCAGTATTTAATTTTGCCAAAGAAGAGAGAAAGACTCCATCCATTTACTTTGCTTTTATCATGAATGTAAATGCATAGATGTAAGTATACATGTTGTATTTACTCAACTCATTGTTATAAAAACAATGAAACACTGAACAACACAAAATCCACGAGCTTAAGTTCATAGCACGCATCGATAGTTTTAGGCACGCAGGGGCGTAACTTGACGTCGAGGACAGAGGGGTGTAAGTCAAATTTGCCTGACGAAAATTTGCATTTTCCCGACTTATTAAAAAGATATACATGTGTCTATACAATCACACAATATAACCAGTTGGGGAGAGAACCCCCTTCCAATCCCACCAATGCAGTTAAAATGAAGTGTCAAACGTGGTACTGTGTAATACCATGTGCCCGCTTACGAGCCTCTGGTGAGGCCTATAGGGCAAGGCCTTGGTTGGGGTCCAGGTGGCAAAGCCCTGGAAGTTCCAAAGATTTCTTTTTTGATGCTTCAAAATGGCTGAAAATCAATACAAAGTTTGATAATTTGATTGAAATAAAAACTAATTTTTTTTTAATGCTAAAATCTACTCAGAAAATCATTTGAGTTACCATTTACAATCAGAGGGGAAATTGCCCCTGCAAATTGAGTAAATTTGGACAAAATTGTGGGGCTAATGGGTGAAACATTGCAGTTAGCTTTAATCCAGGGGCAAAGCCCCAAAAGCTCTAAAATTTCTTGATTTATATGCCCCACAATGGTTAAAATCAACACAAATTTTTAAACGTAAATTATGAAAAGAAGACAATTTCATATTTGTTTAAATCTAATCAGATACGTATTTGCAGAATTTCCCTGCAGATTAAGAAAATTCTGGGAAAACCCCAAGTACCAAAATGTATGAGTCTCTTATCACGGTCCAAAAATGTTTTTTTTTTTCAACTGTTGGACGGACATTTTGTAAGAAACAACTGACCGCTCATAATACCATAAACTTATCAATATTACATACAAACTTAAGGAGACAAAGTTTATTTTTCATGTCCTGTCACTCAACAGTGTATAAATATTAAAATGGGTTCCAGTTGTCTTGTATTTTAAGTGATAGACATAAATTGTATAAACATCCTAAAATATATGGGACATCTGTCCATCCAATAATCACTCAAAATATGATTTTACATCATGATAATTCAGACCTTTGTCAGAGGAATCATGTTATTTTATCTTTTATATTAAAACAACATACAATGATTAAACAATTGATATAAGATATTGAAATGATAAATATTTTGCATTTTATGAACACTTTACATGACTGTGGTATTTTGGACCCCATAACTGTGAAATCTGCCTGATCCCATCTCCGTGCCCTTCCCAAACAATGCCAAACCCAGTTTCATACAAAATATTTTTAACAGTCCCCATGATAGCACTCCTTTGTTTTTCATACTCTTTGTTCTACATAGCAATGAGTCTGATAATACCTGTCTTTATCAAGAGTTAGAATTCCTAACCAATAAGTTATTTGCCATTGTTTGACTTTTAAAGGAAAAGCGACCCAGCTCTCTTAGAGCTAGAATATTTATGGCATTTGGTGGTAAACCTAATACATATTTATGAAACAAATTGTAAACTCTTAATGTACTTTCATGGGAGTGATACCCCATAAGTCAGAACCATATGTTAAAATAGGCATTATCTTAGATCAAAAATTTGGAGGATATTACTTCCAGGTAAATCAATAGTTCTAGAAACTATTTATCAATTTTCTTAAAATTGAACAAAGCAACCGTAGACTTTGAACTCTGTTGAACTTAGGGTTTTGACCAAACTCCTTTTGGCATAAAATTTAATCCCAAGTAATTATAATATTTAGTCTCAATAATCTTGCCTTTGAAATAAAAATGTTTACTTCTTGCAATGTGTCCACTTTTTCTAAAAACCATTACCTTTGTTTTATCTCAATTTACAGTCAAATTATTCTCTTCACAATAATCTTGGAAAACATTAAGTAAACTTTGTAAGGAATAAACATTTTCTGAAAAGATAATGAGGTCATCATCTGCATAAAAAAAACAGCATATATTATTGTTATTTATAAGAATTCTGCAGGAGTTTGTGGACTTCAATCACTCTTCAATATCATTGATATAAAGTAAAAATAAGTAGGTAAATACCTCTTGCACAATTAAATTTTGGGGTAAGACCGTCCTTCGTCTTCACACATGACTCAATATTACTACATATTGATATCATAGAAATTACCCCTCATTCCCATATTATAAAGTTTCTTGAATAAAATCCTGCTATTGATGTAATCAAATGCGCTTTAAGATTAAAAAAATGCCGTAAAGTTTACTGCGTAGTTTTCTCATTGATTTAGAAATGATAATGTGAAGTACAAAGAAATTATCAATCGTAGAGAACCCTGCTCGGAAACCTGCCTGAGCAAGAGAAAGGATATTATGATTCGAGAGCCAATCACGTAGTTTAATACATAAAGGTTTTGTAAATACTTTGCCTAAAGCATACCACATACAATAGTGTAATAGGTCAATAACTACTTGTTAAGTCCTTATCCCCTTTCTTGAACATGGGACTAATTATTCCAACTTGCCAAGCACTGGGAAATTTGCCAGTACAAAGAATTTTGTCAAACAATGCATGTATAGCATGACTCAGCAATTTAGGTGAATTTTTAATGATTTCAATTTGAACATCATCGATACCACAAGCTTTGCCTTGTTTTTGTAAATTGATTGCTTTTTCAACTTCATCATTTGTAATATCGACATCCAAAAGATCATCAGAAACATAAGCATGTACACAATAACCAACAAACTTACCATGCCCAATATGATGCAAAACAGATATACAGTTGCTCATTTATCACTTTTTAAAAGAATTCACTTAAAGCCCGCCCACTTATTAATATGCATAACATCACCACAAAAAAACATTAGGGCACATTTGCAGATCATGGGCTATCTGTGTACCACACATGATGTGAATCCAGTTTATAGTTTTTGAAAAGTTTGTAGTATTTTTCATTTTTGTATCATGTTTAAAAGCTTTTAAAGACATAAACTTGAGTTTGGTGCTTATGGGTTAGGGACGGGGGATTACAGCAGTTAAAAGCAATTTTGAGGTACTCTAGAGTGATTATTTCTTCTACATGTTTAATGTAATATTATCAGGCTATTGAATTAGAGTAGGAGCATTCTCCTTAAAAAAAAAAAAAAAAAAATTGTAGATTGTCTCGTCCCTTCTCCAATTTCTCCACAAAAATGAAAGTATTATGAGAGCGAGGGGAGGGGATAGAGAGGGCGGCGGGGATAGAGAGGGCGGCGGGAAAGAGAGGGGGGTATGGGAAAGAGAGGGGCGGGGGAAAGAGAGGGCGGCGGGGAAAGAGAGGGCGGCGGGGAAAGAGAGGGCGGCGAGGAAAGAGAGGGCGCGAGGAAAGAGAGGGCGCGAGGAAAGAGAGGGCGGCGAGGAAAGAGAGGGCGGCGGGGAAAGAGAGGGCGAGAGGAAAGAGAGGGCGAGGAAAGAGAGGGGCGCGAGGAAAGAGAGGGCGGCGAGGAAAGAGAGGCGGCGGGAAAGAGAGGGCGAGGAAAGAGAGGGCGGCGGGAAAAGAGAGGGCGGCAGGGAAAGAGAGGGGCGGGGGAAAGAGAGGGCGGCGGGGAAAGAGAGGGCGGGGGGGAAAGAGAGGGCGGCGGGGAAAGAGAGGGCGGCGGGGAAAGAGAGGGCGGCGGGAAAGAGAGGGCGGCGAGGAAAGAGAGGGCGCGGGGAAAGAGAGGGCGGCGGGGAAAGAGAGGGCGGCGGGGAAAGAGAGGGCGAGGAAAGAGAGGGCGCGGCGGGAAAGAGAGGGGGCGAGGAAAGAGAGGGCGGCGAGGAAAGAGAGGGCGGCGGGGAAAGAGAGGGCGGGAAAGAGAGGGCGGCGGGGAAAGAGAGGGCGAGGAAAGAGAGGGCGGCGGGGAAAGAGAGGGCGGCGGGAAAGAGAGGGCGGCGGGGAAAGAGAGGGCGGCGGGGAAAGAGAGGGCGGGGGGAAAGAGAGGGCGGCGAGGAAAGAGAGGGGCGGGGGAAAGAGAGGGCGGCGAGGAAAGAGAGGGCGACGGGGAAAGAGAGGGGCGACGGGGAAAGAGAGGGCGGCGGGGAAAGAGAGGGTGGCAGGGGAGTGGATCTTTGTTATGATCCCCTAGCTCGTTTGCAAGTTTGAAGTGACAAGCTGGGATCGTTAAACTATTGAAATTTTGGTGGGGGAAATCTCTTTTATGAAAACCTAATTTTGTAGATCATATCATCCCCTTCCCCATTTTTAAAAATTTCTGCACAAAAAATGGAAGTATTACAAATAGGAAGCAGGAGTGGGGTAGGGGCAGGTGGGGTGACAGTTCCATGGTTCTTTGTAAAGATCTCCCCGTTTGCAAGTTTCAAATGGCAAAGCATTGGATTTGAGGTGAAGGAATTCTTTTTATTGTGAAATCATATTTGGTATATGATATTGTCCCCTCCCCACCTCCCCATTTTCATGATTTGTTTTCCCAAATGAAGTGTAAGGCAATGCTTCCAATCATCCCTCTCCTGTGCTTAGTGAATTTCCTCATATTTCTCACTTCACAAATTGCTAGATGTCCACTTCCCCTCCCGGTTTGATATTGTTGTCTTTTTTTATGGCTTTCCTCCATTTTGAATGTTAACATAAAAGTGTTATGCAATTAAACATGTCTTTTAACAACTTTGCGTCGGTGGCAGAGTAGTTCGTGGAAACCTGGCGCCAGGTTATAAACCACCCAGAAGCAACATGTGAAGGGGGATGTGGGTTGCATATCATGAAAAGGACATATTTCGTTGTTGTTTTTCTGACACAGTTCTAATGATTTTGCGTTAAAAAGTAGGAATTCCACATGATGGAATTCATACTGATGCAATGTCCCGTGTAATGTGTGATATAATTTGCTATTATACATTAGCTTGGTTGCCATTAACTAAGGTGACAGCTCCCTGCTCATAAGGAATGTACCATTGATTTAAAGAAGTTTTTTCATTTTTTCTTATTTGCAAAGTTGGAAAATGGAAGTAGTTTTCAAAACAAGGAAATAGTGTTTGTTTACAGTTTTACAGCTTTTATATTTTTTGTTTTATTCTTATTTTCTATGGAGAAGTTCTGAACAAAAATTTCATTATCTTTGGAAATGTATTTATATGCACTTGTCGGTTGTATGACTCACCCCTATTACCCCCCGGCAATGTCAGTCAAAGGTGAGTTATTGACATATGAAATAGTGACTCACATGTGCATCATTGTACCAAATTGTCAGTCACCAGAGTTACTCTGGGGTGGGTCAATTTACTTCGACCAATTGACTTTGTACAGAGGTAATTGATTTGTGGTAGGACATTTCCCCAAAAATGACTGAGAGGTAGTACTGTCACGACATGGCTCTATTACGTATCGATTATCGTGGAGAAAAGTATCGCGATATTAAATATCGTGATATATCGCGATACTTTTTAAGAAAACTGATTCACGACACCAATTGCTAACATCACTAGCGATGATCATGGAGTTAAAATTTACTCCATGATATAATAAACAGAAGAAAAAATGATTTGCAGATCTAGCAGACAACATGATCGCGTGACTATTGTGTTCATCACACGTCACGCACGTTTGGTAATTCAGCCAATGTGACTATGAATCATCAAAGTGAGAGCCTGAGTGGCACATTCTGGACCAATTTTTTGTTCTTTTTGTCAACTTACATCAGCATGTGCCAGTGTGTGGTGACGAAGTATGATTTTTAATTAGTTGTTTTTATGTTTCATGATTATTTTGCACATTAGAATTAAAACGTACGAAGTAGCCTAGCCTAGTTGCGCGAAAATTTCTTACTTGAGTATTAGTTTTTAGTATCACAATATGTTGCGAGAGGCACATTTCATGTCCTAGGAAAACAGATATCGCGATAATCGATAAGTCATGACAGCACTACTGAGGGGTGCATCAATGTACATGTTTTGTCCACCCACTTTGATGCAATGACTTACATTGTTCAGGGGTATAGGGGTGAGTCACATAAATGACAAGTACATGTTTTAAATAAAAAAATTGGCCAGGACTCAAAATTCGGAATAATATCTGAGATCTGACTAAGTTGATGTTGTTAATTTTGTTCTGTATTCTCCCATACTTTTTTAAGTGCTCTTTGTACATATTTTCCCGTAAGTTTAAAGTCCTAACAAGTTGCTGATCGCTGCAATAAACACTGCACAGCTATTTCTGTCTCCTTTAAGGAATTGAGTCTTTTGAGGTTGGAAAACAGTTTTGCTAACCTTTAATTTGACATGCTTTTGAAATATTCTGTGGATTATCGTGAGTAATCAAAAAAGAATTAAGAAAATAACTCAATTTTGGGCCATGTTTTAATGGCCGTATGCTAAATTCCTTTTAAAGAACATGAAGTATAACCATACCGCACTTTGTTTAAACTGCCAAAGCTCAATTCTATTGCAATGGCGATGGTAAAAATGTTTGCCTAAAATTGTTGGTTATATCTATTTCACCGAGATTGAATTTACATACACAAATATTGGAATTAAAAATATCAGAAAAAGAAAAAAATTACAAGTAATATTGCACTAGCAACTAAAATAATCTGCACATTGAAAAGGAAAACACTAAACTGGAAGGAGTAGAAGCTTTATTTACATAGGGGATCATTTATATCATGTTGGTTTAATTAAGCACGCTTCAAAATTCGAAATCATAATCAGTTAAGACTTGTCGTTATTAAATTCATACATAAAATTAATTATCATATCGTTGTGATGTTCTTATAATATTCCGATGTGATGTTCTATATTATTCCGATGTGATGTTCGCATACTAGGCCCCAATAATACTTCGATATGATGTTTAAAACTCTCATTGCGTTTCAATATTGTCAAACGTTTTTACAATCAATTCAGACCTTTCATTGATTACTAAATTGAATAAACAAAACAATATTTTTATGTTATAAAGACACTATGGATACTCGTTGTTTAATGTAAATTGTTTTGCCACTATGATGGCTTGTGAAACTGAACAAAATATCTCCTGATTTTGTCATTTTTAAACTCGCCTAAAAGAGCATGTAAAGCCGCTGGTAAGGCGCTGAAAAAACTTGGTGTCAAACTGCTCACATCGGTAATGTAACGTTAGGCCTAGGCTAGTTATTATACGCATCCCTCAGTACAGGTTGACATTGGAATTTCCGTACGAGGGTTGTTATAGATTAGTTACAATTCCTGTTTTTTTTAAATTCACACATTGTACAAAATTGATGATTAAAAAATAACTTACTTTTTGGATTTTCTTATATCAATTAGTCTAAATAATACACTTTTCAAAAAAGACTTATCCTAAATATTTACCTATTTAGCACCACGACAGGATAAAGTTCTCCGAGATTCATATTTTGGTCGCAATTTTCTTAGTGATTGTGATTAATTATTCAACATTCGCATATAAGTTTTAGATTACTCCACTAAACTGCAAGTTGATTTTTCTCGGACAACACTTTTTTTGTTCATATAATTTTATCAAATAGTTTTGGTAAAAAAGGTATGTGCGAAAACAAATAAATAAAACATCAAGAATTATATCATTACACTTTACAAGTATTATCTTAATCATTCCTCAAACAATCTAAAACATATTAGCCTACCCCGCTAAAATGTTATAGCCCCGATGGCAATATTTTGAACTTCAACCGTTCTTTGGAGAACTGTCACAAATTTGTATGCAAAGAAAAGTAGTCAAAAATACTTCAATAAAAGTTATTAAAATCACCTTAAAGCAGTTTTTAAAGACATTGACAGGCTTCAAACATCGATTCTAATCATTTAGGTGAAAAAAAAGTAAAATGGTTTCGTTTTTATAAAGATCTTAAAACTGAGATTTTCTATAGCCTACTTTTAAGAACTCGCTTAAAACAGTACAGGAGGGTATAGGATTTTGTTGTACCCTCGGACGGCCAGACATTACCAACGGCAGCCATACTAACACGGTTGACATTAGTTCGACGGTACTATGGGGAGTACTAGGCCTTAGTTAGGCCTAACAGTTTTTGAAGACATGAATGGGCTTTAAACATAGATTCTAATCATTGTTACAATGTTAGCGAAAAAAAAAGTTAAATGGTTTTGTTTTCATAAAGATCTTCTTAAAACTAAGATTTTCCTTTAGGGCCTAGCCTAATTTTAACATCTCGCTTAAAACAGTACAGGAGGGTATATGATTTTGTAGTAGGCCCTACCCTCGGACGGCCAGCCAACACCAACGGCAGCCATACTAGGCCTAACACGGTTGAAATTAGTTCGACAGTACTACGGGTAGTAGAGACCTAACCCGTTTTGCCTCAAATACTAGCCTACTTCACGCAATTTAAGGTTAGGATTTTCCCCCAGCCTTTGGAAGACGTGAACAATGGTTAAAAAACTGAAATTGCCAGCTTGGTATTGTTGACCTAAGAATATAAGGGAGTTCCCATTCGTGGAAGGATCATTACAAAGAAACATGACAGATGAATAAGATAATGGAAAATTATTCGTGCAACTAGTGTACAATGAAGCTTCATAAACAAATACCTTACGTTAGGCCTATCTAACGTTAGTACTATAAATATAATTCATAAATTACTTAAGAGCGTAGAAGCCAGATAAAACAAAATAGGATCTGAAAAGTTGGTTATTGAGATTCTATTTCGGTTACCTTCAGTTTCTTAAGATCTTCTAATTCTGACATTATGAATATGATTCTGATTTGGTCGTGTTGAAAAGAAGTCGCGTTGCTTCTCTTAAAGATTAAATTTCTCGACTGTCACCCGACGCCTTACCAGTATTCAGTATCTATAGTGGCAGTACACATAGAAATGTGACTTTTGGTGAAACTAAAGACGATGATTTGTTTGATAGAGGGAATTCTTTTTAAATAAAAATAAAACTTTTTGTGATGTAACTAAGTAATAAAAACAAAATAATAATTTGCAACAAAAAACTATTTTTAAACTTTTCTTAATGTAAAGCAGTTTATAATTTTTATTGCCAATAATTATTCAACAGCTTCCGTGGCGCAATTGGTTAGCGCGTTCGGCTGTTAACCGAAAGGTTGGTGGTTCAAGCCCACCCGGGAGCGATCGTTCCTTTTCTTTTTTTACCATATTCACAATACACTTTTTAACATACCCTGCAGTCGCAAATCAGTAACCAACAGCAATCACACAACGTTAGCATTCAGAAAGGGTTAAAATGAAACAAATTGGTTCCATTCTCGAGGTCGGACATCCGGGAATGTTGTGTTTTTGACAATCTCAAAGGGGAAAACAGTTATCATCTCTTTTGAAAAGAGGTCTTTTGTTGGCTAAAAGTGAAAAACGTTTTGAATTTTGACCACCAACAAATAGAACTCCTTTTTTGATGTATCTTGTATTATATGTAATCATTACCAAAAAAGCATGGTTCTTTCCTTTGTTTGTTTGTCCAGCCTTTATTTGTTCTGTTAAAGTGGAGGAGTTTCTTTTTCTGTTACTAAAGTGTGTTTAGACTCCAGCAGTTACATCTATTCTGTTATTCTTTTGACATGTTGGATTGATATTTGTAAAATGCCGTAGTGGAGCGCCCCTAGCCACCTTGGTAGTATGTTTATTTTGAAACAGGGCCAATAAATTAGCCAAAATTAAATACAATTTGAGGACATTGACGGATTTTAAGGAGTGGGTTGGGCGTAAATTTCTTTAGATACGAGTACCTTACAATGGCATTAGTCTTTTTGCTATAATTTCATAAATTACATTATATTTGCAACATTGATAGTAAATATAGTTTCTTCATTCATGTGGCATATCGAAGAAGCGCTGCCTTCTCTCATTGTTTCTTATAAATAAACTTGCTAACTCCCTTGTCATAAGTTTGTCGATTCCTCCATGTGACTATTCACAAGCATTGTAACATTGTAACTTTTCGCAATCATAAGATGGATGACCTGCAATTTGTAACAATTACTGTTGAAAAAAGTTATAACAGATCACGTCCACTGAAAACTGATAAATTAGACGAAATCAAATAAAATGTCCTATCTGATCAGCTGATAAGGGCGTGATTATCTGTAAAAGAAGTGAAGACCACGAAAACTCAAAACGTGAATTATGTTGGCAAAATGTTTGTACAAATTACTACAAACAACTTTTACAGTTTAAACTCTAAACTAAAAAGACAACGTGTGGTGGCGTAGGAACCGGGCGAGCCAGTAGCCCAACACCCCCACCCCCTCTTATACTTTTATTGGGGCCAAGTACCATTTTGGCCACCCAAAAAAGAGTTTTAAGTTTTTAAAGAGTCAGATTCCATGCAGTGGTGTAGCTAGATCCCTACGGGCCGGGGCAAGTTGGGTCCTGCAGGCACCTATGGTATATAGGTATACTAATATATTTTTTACGGTCCCCCTTTATAGGGCCCGGGCCGAGCCTAATAAAGGTGGGCGGCTGTCCCTCCAGCCCCTTTTAGTCTACGCTGTTGATTCCATGCATGGCATCTTTTCTTCCGGAAATCTTTAATTTTCGGGAACTTTTCCTCAATTCTCGTAAAATGTCCTTCATTTTTGTGAAATTTGCTTTCATTTTCGGAAATTATCTTCAATTTTCGGGAAATGCTGCCAAATTTGATTAAATTTCCAATCATTTAACGAACCCTCTCCCTCTTTACAAATAGTTTTTGAACCCTGCTAAGACCCCGCGGGAAATTTCCTTCATTTTGGGAAAATTTCGAGACGTTTTCTTCAATTTTCGGGAAGTCTCGTTCTTCTTACCTCTCCCTTCTCCTGCATATGGAGATTGAGGCTTTTCTGTGCAAATTCTTCCATCTCTTTCTGTCTCTTGCTATACTGCAGCTTCTCCCCAGCTGTTCCATCCAAAACTGTTTCTATCCTTTTCTGCCACTCTTTTTCATCTGTCCATGTAGTCTTAGATCTTCCCTTTTCTCTTCTCGCCCTTCAATTTTGGTAAAATGACGGTCCTTCATTTTCGCGAAGTTTGCTCCAATAATTTGTCGTAAATGTTTTTTAATTTTCTACAATTTTCCAAATATGATTCTGATCATTCTACAACCCCCTCCTCTTTCCCCTTTACAATTATGGTTTTTGGACCGTGATAAGAACTTCATACATTTTTGCTTTGTTGGGAAAAAATAAAATCTGGCCCCCCATGTCAAATATCTTCCTACGCCGCTGACGTGATCACATGTATTTGTTTTTCCATATTTCATAACCAAATAAACATTTGTAGCAGTATCATAATGAAACTATATTCTCTTTTCTTTCTTTTTTTCTGATTGGGAAGGGAAGGGGGGAGGCAAGTTAGAAAGGAACCAAAGAGATTGATTATTTACCAATTCACTGATTTTGCATTTCCGTCTTTCAGATCAGTCGTTTCAAACGTGCGTGCCTCCCCCCCCTTCCCCCTTCCCCCTTCCTTTATTTGAAATACTGCTCCGCGGCCGATGATTGTTTAAGTGCGTCTGTTATAGTGGAACGCAGATATGTTTGTATACGCTTAAGAGTTGGAAGAAAGTTTTGAGGGTAGCACATCAAAAATTAAATGTTTCGTATTGAAAACCGCTGACAAATATAATAAACGCTTCATAACATAATTTAATCGAAGTATTCAAACAATTTTCATTTTGATTTAAGCCTCTCGAAAACGTCAAAACATTTGATTTCCACCCCTGCTTCTCAACTCACAGAACTTTCAGGGAGCAAGGACATGTCCAAAAGTGAGGGGAGGGGAGGGGCGAACGAGGGTGTTTTTCCCATCCATGAGAGTATAGATGGTCAGCCCCGCTGCCCAATCTTTCCTACGCCACTGACACGATAAAGTACGTCTTATCGGAGGGTGATCCATCCGGAGGCTGTCGCCGGCCTGTCGGGTAGATTCATGTTCACCTGGTGTGTCGAGAAAGAAATTGGAATTAGCAGTATCATTAAACAGTAAAACTTCGTTTCATCGTATGTAAAAGTATTTACTAGTGAAAGATCTTTTAGCAAAATACAAAGTACAACATCAGATGGCTGTTTGGACGATCTAATTTGCTAATGCTTTTATTTTGTGAGCGCGATCTATGAGACCAAATTTACTTAGATACAGGCAGGGGTGTAATTGCTAGTGGCGGCGGCCTCTTCTTAAATTAGAAAATTGTAGATCAAGATCCCGTAATATCGGGATATTTACGACAGATTTTCAAAACAATTGGAAAATATTAGAACAATATATGCAGTATTCAGAAAATCGTGGCATTTAGTACCAAAGTTAGGGAGAATTTGAATATTGATTTTGAATAATCATAATTTCTATAAAAACATAAATATTTATAAATAAAAGTGAATTTCTTTGATTCTCTGTAACAATTTCAGAATTTGGGGCATACATTTTGTTTGGGGTCCAAAATTCCATTTGGGGTGCCAGAATTTCATCCCCCCTAGCCCGTCCCCAAATCTAGGCCAGATATGGAAATTCCACATTAAGTTTGATCTAAGCCAGATAAAGTTTGATCCGGCCCAAATTTATATCTACCCAGATAACTTGCCAGATCTGGAAATCACTTTAAATCCAGATCTGTCCCAGATCTGAGTAGTAGATACCCTAGGATGTAATGATTGACAGTATAGGGATTATGAATTATATGAATACAGGTCAACTTTGGTTGATCGCCTAATTCCCTGTATCCCCTGGGGCCAGACAAAGGTTTCACCCTAATAAATGAGCTAACAAAGGGATGAGGTGATTATCGAGGCAAAACAAAGCCGTGGTTAAAAAACTAGATTATATATCAGCACATGAGATGTTGCAGGAGCATATAAGGGTCAAGTTATAGATTTATATATTAGAACAACGGTCTTATAAAAAGGAATCTTACTGCAAATGCTTATTCCCGTTTGTTGTACATATAGTAAATTGTTAGACATGACAAGCATGGGTAGACGAGGTGAAGAATGAAGAGATAAACGTGTTAAAGAAAGAACTCAGTCAGTTAGCGGAATTGACATTTATTCAGTTGTTGAACAGTTGAATGAAAACTTGAAGGCATGGTCATGGTCAGATGGTTAAGACTGAATCATTATGGATATGGGATTGACCACTTGAGTCAGAAGCATCACACATGTTTAATGGAACAGACTGCCAGCGACTTTCCTTGGCAAAAGAGTTTGAAAGCAATCAATATATCTGCAACTGATAATGAAGGAAGCAGCTTTCACGCTTTAATTTGAATATCATGACTTTCTATAGTAAAGACGTTTTTGATAGTTTACGTTATTGGGTAATGTGTCTGAAGTCAAACGGTTTGAGGTAACTCAGAGGCGACAAATAGCGTTTCCTGAAGTATACGTCTGTTAAATACTTTTGTAAACAATTATATGGACAAAATAAGTTGAGGCGTACTTATTTCTGCTTTATTTGGACATGTTCCTACAGGAATAGAACGCCAGAAGCATAATCAAACTGTTCACATTTGAAGGCGTCTGTTTATGGTCTATGAGAAATCAAACTTTTCGACAGTAATTGAGGGCAATTTTCATTTTCAAAAAGGGGCACTTTTGTCAGTTTTTGAAAACGTGTGTGGCCCCGATTCCTACACATATGGTTTTAGCATAGGAGGGATTTAGGGAAGCAATGGGGCACTTGCCCCACCCTTTTTTTCCAAATGTATATTTTTGTATGGTGATTTTTTTGTATCTTTGCGTGATTTTGTAATTTTCCCCACCTCCCCCTCACACTTTTGACTTTCCCCAACTTTCGGTAGGCAAATCTTGCCTGTGGATTTGACGGATTTGGGTTCCAGGACCAATGTTGGCAATTGTCTATCTGGCAAATAGTTGAAAGGCCTACTTTTAAAATTATTGGGAGCCATGCCCCCATTTCACCAAGGCCCTCGGTGTCGGACCCTGGTAAATGACATGCTTTAAATGTGTCAAATATATACTAAATGTATGCTACATTTCTATGTACCGGTGCTAAGTAGGATTTGTAAGTGAGTGGATTTCTATTTGTTTTCAAGCTTCAAGAATTACCTACAATAATTTAAAGAGGGAGGCTCGTCTCAGTAAAATACGGTAAAAATGGAGGGGACTTTATTTTGACGTCACTTCCGGTTGTGGAGGCAAGATCCGATCCTCTGTCTGTTTGTGCCACACAGTACAGCCAGACACTAGCATGTACGTTGTGTGTGCAGAATTACATACACAGCGCATTACGTTACTGTGACGAGAAACTTATTTGTTTTTTTCAATGCTTTTTTGTCAGAAGGCGAAAGTGAAATTTTAGTATTAAAATACTACAATGATAGTCACCAAAAGAAAATAATTGAAAAAAACAAACAGAAAAAGATGAAAGCAAAAAGTCAAAATAAAGGATTCTACCGGGGCATGAACTCACGGCATGATTTGAAGAATTTTTTTTTTCGTGCGATCGCCGCAAGCATCTGGGCGATCTCGTGAGGTGACCTTTCAGGCGTTTTAAATATCTATATACCTTGCAATACAAGACAACGAATCGCGCAGCAAAATTTCAAGCAATCAAAAAAATTGAAAAGAATTCTAGATATTGTGCACATATGACGATATCGCCTCTTTAATATAACTTTTAAAAGGGCACTTCCTTCCCCGGTCCGCTCTCAACTTTCAAAAGGGCACCTCCTGTCTCGTCTGCTCTAACTTTCAAAAAAGCCCCTCCGGTCCTACCTCGCCCCTTTCCCATGTGGTAGTAGATTATTATTTTGATGAACTTTGCAACTACAGAGAAATAACATATCACATAAGGAATCAGTTCTGTTCAGTTCAGATAAGATGGGCGTTGCGGAGGCTTGTAACCGCCTATAATTTGCCCATATCCATTTCCAGTTTTTGTCTAAACGTTTCTTAAAACAGTTCACTAATCTTGTGTAAACGGACGGGTGCCGGTGCCATGGCGCGTCGATTGTTTGTCTACCACTCAGGTACAAACCCACCTTTTCAAATATCAATTTCGACACCATAAACTCTAATTTGTCAGGATTTACCACGCCAACACACTCGGTCTCCTCTAAGAACTGATGAATGAATATTTGCTCCCAAAAAAGGATTTAACTCGTGGGCAAGTAACAATAAAACCAGTGAAAACTAATATATGAATATATTATAATTCTTTATTGAGATAGGGTTTAAAACATTCAAATAATACAAGGATGGTTACAGATCAACACAATATTCATCATACAATGCATCGTGAAACATTTTATATTGTTTTTATAGAATCCAAAACGATTCAGACTGTCAGACTTTCGATAAATTTAATTTGTGACTTGACATTAAGTTTGTTGTGCAGAAACAAACCAAAAACAAACACAGAAAATGTTTAACAAAAATAAAACTTACTTAATGAATGATCCATATTTACCTAACATGCACGCAACAGGACTTTTGACTGCTTTTCTGACTTTGAGGCGAGCACTCCTCAATAACCATGTTTTCAGGGGGTAACCAGTTCCAAGCTTAACAAAAAGATAGGGGGGGGGGGGCATCGTAGTTATTCACACAGCAAGCAATCATTCTTTAGTTAATCAAAGCAAAGAATGTCCTCAGAAACTCAGCAATACAATAGTCTTTCACAAAGATTACCTTAGTTCAGGCAGGCTAATATTATAGTTCACAATTACAGAACACATTTTTAAAACTGACTGACTGATTGCACAAACGTCAGCTTTACTTTTCACAGGCTACATACTGTAACTGCCTTCTCCAAAGTACTTCTCAGTAGACTATTTCACTAAGTCTCCAGTCAGTTGTCTCTACAATTTAAAATTTTCAAGCTCTTTTTATGCATTTTCAATAACCAGTTGTGGTATACTGAGGAAGTACTATGATAACCGCTAAATAAACACATTTTTTATGCATTTTCAAGAGGAAGTAAAAATAAACGCATTTAGCTTAAATATTACTAGCTGTGACTTAACAAATGATGTCACAGTGACATCACAACCCATTCATAACTTTTCTCTCTAAAAGATACCAAAACATCAACACAGGTCATTCTATTGAGTTATGGATATCGTTTCTGACCTCCCTAGTGAGGAATATCAATCTCTTGCTTTTAACAAGATGTTTTAAAGACCTTAACATAAAAAAGTCGCTAAATCAGGTCTCTGGTGCCTGTCTTATGCAGTAATCTGTCTGTTTTATGGAATTGTTGATAAAAAGAGATCAACTATCTTGTTTTCAAAATTCAAGGCAAAAACAGTAACTATTCTTCCAATTAATGGAAATATACACAAGATGCTATTTAAAGGAGCATTGCTTTGTTAAGGAGAAATTTTAGCTCCTTACACTTGCTTCTACAATAACAGGGGAAAGAGCATTTCACATTTCTATAACACGTTGACTAAAAATCTTGATCTAGCAAGCTTTATTGATCTATTATGCAAAAGTTTTAATCTATGCCCTCTGGTGGCCTAATTTCCTGTGACAAAAAAACTGCTCAGGCAATCCTTTTTAAACAGCAATGGAAAGTAGTGTTATCTCTCAGTTTGAGTTTGATTTCTACCCTTTGTTCTTATACAGGGTGATAATAACTGTGTCACGAAGATCTTGAGGAGGTTTTTCTGATCCCAGCAGCAGACAAACAGTTCATGTAATTTTAAATGTAGAGCTGAGCCTCCTTGTTTCCAAGCTTCTGGTAGGATGCTATCAACTCCTGCAACTTTTCCACTCTTCAGCTGTTGAATGCCCTTCATTGTCTCCTGGAGGGTAGGTGGTTCATCCAGTTCAGTTTTCACTGGCTGCTGCTGCTGCTGGATCCTGTCGAGAGCCGATTCTTGAACAGTGTGGCTAGTGTTAAAGAGGGTGTTGTAGTGCTCTGACCATCGATTCATGATGGTTTCTTTGCTCGACAGAAGCTCCTTCCCGTTTTCACTCCATAGGGGACATTATGTCTGATGCGAGGGACCGTAGACGGCTTTCACAGCCTATAGAAACCTTTGTAGTTCCCAGTGTCAGCGCAAAGCTGGGTTTTCTCAGCAAGGATGTCCACCACACGTTTTGGATGACTCGAAGTTTGCACTGCAGGACGCTGCATGCCTGACTAAAGGTTGCCTTTTTTGCTGACAGGACGGTTGACCAAGGTGAGCCTGGTAGGCTGCTTTTTTCTTAGCCAGTAAATCTTGTATTTCACTGTTGTTCTTGTCAAACCAAGTCCTTGTTTTTCTTTATTGAAAAGCCAAGAACTTTTCGGAAGTATCAAAAACCGCGGTCTTGACGTGTTCCCACAGCGTTTCTGGGAATAGTTCTCCTGCGTAACTGTGTTGATCAAACGGGACTGCAAGCTCTCTTGAAACTGTATCTTTTTTTCAACAGTCTGAAGGTTGTGGATGTTCAGTTTCTTCCTTGGGACTCCTCCACTTGTTGGCTTAGGTTTGAAGTGAATCTTGACTTTAGAGCAAAAAAGGCGGTGGTCTGTGTGACAGTCTGCTCTAGGCATCTCTCTGGCATCTGGTATGCATGATGTCCTTTAAGTCACCAGCACTATTTTGAAAATGCGTACTAGTATATATCGCCGCGTTATTCAGGTACCAATATAGTTATTCAGGTACCTGGCATGCGTCCAGGTTGTCTTGAGACGTTCTTTCTACTGGAAGATAGTGTTGGTGATTGATTACTGAAGTTCCGAGCACAATTTGAGAAGCATGTTTCCATTTTCATTACAGTTTCCGAACCCTGTGTTTCCTCAGCACTCCTTT
Source organism: Chiridota heheva (assembly GCA_020152595.1). Taxonomy (NCBI): domain Eukaryota; kingdom Metazoa; phylum Echinodermata; class Holothuroidea; order Apodida; family Chiridotidae; genus Chiridota; species Chiridota heheva. The sequence continues at coordinate 440,171 of JAIGNY010001818.1, read as the reverse complement.
CCACAGTTCCACAGTTCCAACTGTTTAGGCCACCTTTCTTTAGGCCCCTCTCCATGTGAAGCAAGCAGTGTTGTCCTTAGAAAAGTCTGCTTGGTCGCTCAGTGTGCTGCCGTGTGATGCTGTCGTTTCCAGGTCATCATCAGACAGCCACTTGCGGCTGAGCCGCCTGCATGTAGGATTGAGACTGCGGCTTCCAGTGACATCATTTCACCTACTGGTCCGTCCCTTTCCCGTCGCTGAAGGGCTTGTTAAAAATTGTGGATGAAACGTGGACGTGTCCTTCATGCCTGCGCAGTGGAGTTTTTAGGTGAAGTGCAGTTTGCGCAAAATGATCCCATCCTTTAAGTCTGAGGTTCATCTGCCATAGCCTAGCAAGCTTGGACGGTGATAGTGAAGTCCTCAAAGCGTAGGTTTTAGTTCAGAGTGTCCCTCTCCTAGACAGGTTGCCGGCTAAGCTGAAGAGTCCTGCCTCCCCTACTATTTTAAATCATAGTTGGTAGGCCACAACCGCAGTCCGCAAGAGTGGTGCGCCTTGGTCCCTAACACATGGTCGTTGAGTTCTCTGCAAATATTCCTTCCGCTCTGGCTGTTGACTTCGATGAGGAAGATTTCCGCACAGTGATGCTGTGATGACATCACCCCCTCACGTCGTTTAGTCTGCTAGCTGAAGCGGTTTGCCGGGGTGTGGCACTTGGAGCCAGAAGTGAGAGATTTAAGGTATTTTGGGGTTCCAGGTAGAGGTAGTACTTTTGTTTTCTGGTAGCTGCATTTTACTTGTAGGATAAACAGAAACACTGGTCCTCATCCATCCCAAAATCTCTCACGTCTGGCTCCAAGTGCCACACCCCAAATAATCCACCTAACTGGATATAATCCCCTGATAAGTACCAACCTCATCCCTTTGTTAGCTCATTCATTAGGATTAAACCTTTGTCTACTACGGTCCCCTCCTACCCTCCCTCCCCACACCGGAATAATCCACCTAATGGTATATAATATCCTGATAATTATCAATTACTACAGGGAATTAAACAATCAACCAAAGATGATCTGTATTTATATCCTTCCTAATCTCTCTACTGTCAATCATTACACCCGGGTCCGTAGAGTACTTGATCTACTACGTTTCTAAGGGCTTACCCCTCTTAAAAATGTTGTATGCCCCAAAAATATTTTATCAAAGCCATAAATATAATTAAGTGAAATATCAAATGAATCACAGAAAAAAGAGATGTTGGAATTTTATATTTGTATCAACAGAATTATTGTTAGTTTTGGACCGAAACTTGAAGTTCCAGTTTGAACTAGAAACCCTCAATTTTGAACCAAACACCTAAATTTTGACCAAAATTTCATTATTGAACAAAAAATCTCCAATTTTGGGCCAAAAATGTCAAATTTTACATTTCAAGATCCGCCCTCAATCCACACTCGATTCCTGTTTTTTTGGATTGAGGCCTTTTTTCATGGTATCATAAGCAGGAGCGGATTTTGTAAATTTTGATGATTGATGAATTCTTATGACTTTTACTAAAACCCTGATCTCTTTATAAATTTACTTCCCAGACTTTTGACATCTTTTTTAAAGATGATTTTAAGAGGATGCATTTGATTTTTAAAAACCTAATTTTGGCGTCCCCACTCCTTCCTCCACAGGCCTTAGGCTTAAGCATACATAGGGCTCCCAAAGCCTGATATGAAGAATAAGGTGACAAAATGACCAGCCCTCGTAAAGTTGAACAAATCCATTATCCATTTTGTCTATAAGAATTTAAATATGATTGCACAAGGTTACACAATATATATATATATATATATATATATATATATATATATATATATATATATATATATATATATATATATATATATATATATATATATATATATATATATATATATATATATATATATATATATATATATATATATATATATATATATATATATATATATATATATATATATATATATATATATATATATATATATATATATATATATATATATATATATATATATATATATATATATATATATATATATATATATATATATATATATATATATATATATATATATATATATATATATATATATATATATATATATATATATATATATATATATATATATATATATATATATATATATATATATATATATATATATATATATATATATATATATATATATATACATATATATATACATATATATATATATATATATATATATATATATATATATATATACATATATATATATATATATATATATATATATATATTCATATATCTTACGGCTTAAGGGGCACGGCCTCCATGGGCACGGCTTAAGGAGCACGGCCTCCTTGGGCACGGCCTCCTTGGGCACGGCCTCCTTGGGCACGGCCTCCTTGGGCACGGCCTGCGGGGGCACGGCCTGCGGGGGCACGACCTGCGGGGGCACGGCCTCCTGGGCACGGCCTCCTTGGGCACGGCCTCCTTGGGCACGGCCTCCTTGGGCACGGCCTCCGGGGGCACGGCCTCCTTGGGCACGGCCTCCGGGGCACGACCTCCGGGGGCACGGCCTCCGGGGGCACGGCCTCCGGGGGCACGGCCTCCGGGGCCACGGCCTCCGGGGCCACGGCCTCCGGGGCACGGCCTCCGGGGCACGGCCTCCGGGGGCACGGCCTCAGCTGCATTTCTCAGCTGCATAAAATCAAACTTGAAGCTGGTATATTGGAATGCATTAAACAAGATATCCGACAAACATTCGGTCTTTAGTGAGTCAGCGACTATATAGGGCCCCTAATGTAAATTTTTCTCCGGACCCCAAATTAAAGGCTCCCCAATATTGAAATTTGAGTTACTCGCACATCTGTACATAGCAAATGTCTGAATGTTCTTATGTTTGTGCTACTCTCTTCTATCAGTCTATCTATCAATATAAAAAGATCAGTTATAAAGCGACTAGTCCTTAATATTTGAAAGAAAATTCAAGTTTTATCTCTGGAGCACTTTTTGAACTTTGAAAAGAAGGTAAGGAAGGGCACGTTAGTCTACAACAAAGCCCTGGGTCCTTATTATTAGTTTTGCTCTGACCCAATTTCAAAGATGTCACATGCAAATTTGGCGTGGCTCACACACCAAAGCAAGGCTCAATTATCACTAAATATGGTAATCATGGACAAATTTGACCATATTGTGGTAAAATGTGTTTTTCAATTTTGACCAATGTTGGTTCGGTGTAGATTTGACCATGTTATGGTCAAAATATGAGCATTCCATGTTTAGAGTGTCTTTCTAGCGGTATATAAAACTGTAGAAAGAAAAAAAAAAGGCCAATGTAGGACTCTTGGATCCCCAACGTTATCCTAAGGAAATTATAGAGAAAGATTATTTGCGCGCGAAACGCGTAAAATTTCACAATTTTGGTCTCTTTTAGGACCATATTAATTGTGCATACTTTCTTCAACAGTTCAATTTAGCAACCCATCGCCTACCTGAGTCAAAACAATTAGCTATCAACGACGCTGCCTACAGCTGGATGCACAGCCAAAGGCCCATATTACATCCCATAACAGTTCTTGAAACACTCCCAAATAAAGCCATCAAAACCCTCCTCACTATCTCCAATCACATCTGAACATCCAACTTCTTTCCCCCTATCTGGAAAACAGACATCACCACCTGATCACCCTCCTCCCACTCACAAACAGGGATGCAGGGGAAAGATAGCAATAATCCCTCCAGCTAACGCCCCACTTCCCTCACATGCTGTCTCTGCAAGATCATGGAACGGATAAATATGATTAAATGTTAAAAAATTATCCTATTTTGGATAGTCTGACATTTAAATCATTTACTGAACATAATACACAATGTATGTAGTTAAAGACTAAGCGGTACAGGATTGTTGATGATGCTAGTGATTGTCAGGTGAAATGTAATAACAATATTGAGGGGATAATTAGGTCAGGTAACGTGATAACACATGTTCACCTAAAATTATTGGGACTGAATCCTCCAGCCCCGCTTCCGCCTCTGGTAGAAGTAAAGTGAACAGGATAGCATTTTTTTGTCGGAGAGCAGTTGCCAAGAGCGTTTGAGACAATATGATAACTTGCTTATTAATTTGCCCACTTTGAAGACCAATTTTCATATCTCAATTAGGCACAACTCGTGAGTCAGAACAAATGCTCCAAATCTAACCAAGGGTGAACAATTAGGGAGTGAAATTTGAAGCAAACTTTCGCAGCAAGTCCCTGTATATATCAACTATACTGTATCCCCTCTCACCCGCGGTTAAATTGGTTAATTGAAACCAATATAATCGCCCCCTCATATGCAGAGAAGTTTTAGTAAACGCTGCAATGCCCCATAGATCATTTAATCAAAGTCGACACCGCTATCTGGGAAGCCTTTGTAAAAAAGGAACACATTATTGCTATCTTTTATGACTTACACTGTTATAGAAAGCCAGACTTAAAAATACGGCATCACTAAACTTCACACTAAGGCCACGACACTACTTGGACAAATAGACGGCATCACTCGTAAACACATACTATATTCCTCAAAGGATGATACATCTTCATCCAAGACTTTCTCTCCCCCAAACATTTTCAGGTTCGAGATCGGCCACATCTTCTCCAACCCTTACACCCAAAAAGGTGTTCCCCAAGGCAGCATACTGTCCCCAACTCTTTTCAATTTCAGTATTAACAACATTAAGGCCCAACATCGGCTCTGATTTAAAAGTCGGCTAAAAGACTGGTGCAACGATAACGGGTTTAAGTTCTGCAAAGACAAAATTGAATGCATGCACTTTTGCCATTCTAACAATCTCCACCCAACCCCAATCTCACGCTCTTCGGCAATCGTATTCCTATACGGTCAACTATACTAGATCCATGGATTTAAACAAAGATCCCAAGCTCACCCTACAAACAGCATATAACCAACCTCAAGCAGAACTGCAAAATAAATCCCTCAAACTTCCTTGCATCCTCTCAAACCTGCCAACACTACTTGGGGAGCGAATCGGTACATCCTCCTTAAAATCTTCAGGCTCACCATTCATGCCAAGCTAGACAACGGCAGTTTCGTCTACATGCGTCACACACAACCCACACCTTAATCACACCAAGATCACCCATAACGAAGCCCTGCCTGGGTAGAGCCCGAGGCAGGGCCTCCAACAAGACCATAGTCTCCATATTAAGGCCAATAAGCTGCCCTTCCTACTCAGAAGTAAAAAGCTCAACTTCATCAAATATCCAAACTTCTTCACCCTCATTGACAGATAGTGTCGGGCCCCTGGTCTATGCATATGTAGGATTTGTGAGTGAGTGGATTTCTATTTGTTTTCAAGCTTCAAGAACAGACGAATGACTTAAGATAATTTCATATGACTTTCAAAGGGCACCTTCTGTCCGGTGCGCCCTCATATTTTAAAAGGGCACCTCCTTCCCCCTTACAATAGGGCAATGAGGCAGTTTTCCCCGTAAAACTGACCCTTGCCTCAAAACTGCCTACTTGGTTCCGACATAGCTGCATTTAGTTTAAAATTTGTCGAAAGTTTTGAACACGATCAGGCTAACTGGGCCCGGAAAATCTAATCTCCAAATACTTCAAAATCTATAACATGCCTTAGCCCCACCAGAGATTTGCTATAGATCCCTAGCCCTGTCCCTACCCACACGCAAGCTTTTTTCCTTGATGCTTGATGAAGTAATCCAGATAAGTTCCACTTGTACCAAACTAGGATGAAACGAGGTTGTGTGAAAATGGATGAACACCGGGTTTTTACCCTACTTTTTACGAGAAGTATTCAGAGAACTAGGTAGGGTGTGACTGTCCTCAATGGCGCCGCCAGGAGTTTGATATTGGGGGACAAACCTTTTCGGCATGAGGCCTTAGGGCCGCTTGTGGGGTCCAGGGGCAAAGCCCCAAGTTTTAAATGCCCCCTAAAAGACTCTGATTGTATGCAATACACGGCTCTTTTAAGTAAATTAGGATGATTACAAACGATCTTATATACCAGCATATGATTTTACAATGATACAGACTACCCCCACCCCCATTAAACAAGGTAGAAAATAGGGGTCGATATTGGAGGGGCACAAACCTTTTCGGCATGGGATCAAGGGGCCCACCTTCAGGGCCCTTGTGGAGTCCAGGGGCAAAGCCCGTTGGGGGTCCTGGGGACGAAGCCCCCGGGAAACCTTGCATTTTGAAAGTTTTAGATATCCCCAAAAGACTCTGAACGTGTGCAATACACGGCTCTTCAAAATAAATTAGGATGATTACAACGATCTAATATAGCAGCATATAATTTTACAATGATACAGACTACCCCCACCTCCTTCCCTACCATTAAAAAGTTAAAAGAAGAGGGTTCGGTATTGGGGGAATAAACCCTTTCGGCATCCGGTCAAGGTTACATAAAATCAAATTAGGATGATTAAGTATAACAGCATAATATTTTGCATGATACAGACTATATATCCCCCAACCCCTTCATTAAAAAAAGCCAAAAATAACCATTTTGCACAAAATAAGAAAAAGGTCATTTAAACATTGCCCCGTGACGGCGCCACTGACTGTTTACCATCGGAACCGACAGCTGAAGGACGGTGAGCGCCTTTCAACCATTGCCCACATCCCACTTGTCTCAAGAGGAGGAGGAGCAGGAGCTGCAACGACGTATTTCCGCTTTGATATTCGGCGTATCTGTTTGCATAGGTGTGGAAAAAACTGGTCACGTTAGGTCCAAACCAAGGCTTGATCTGGGCACTCCAGCATCCATGTTTTAAGTGGGGGGAGGAGGGGGATTTTTGTGGGAGGACTAGTTTGCCGCGTTAGTGGCAATGCTGGTGCGAAACGCTCGCCGATAGGCGTGGGGTCTAGAGGCCCGATTAAGGGGACCAAGGTTGGTGGGGTCCAAGGACGAAGCCCCGGTGGAGGTCGAAGGCTCCAGCCTGGGTTGGGTAGACACGCCAGTGCACCACAAGTGGTTATCAAAGGCCGTGGACATTGACTTGGTTGTCAATGTACGTCGTACCTGTGTTCTCGTCCGGGTCGTATTAAGCGTTTCGTTATAGCTTTGTTACTATCATAACCGAATACGCAGGCGACAACCCCGTCATTGTAATTGTGTGTTCACTCGTCGTCGTCGCCGAAACTTCTGTACAGAAAAATCAAGAAGCATTTATGGACGTCATACTTGTTCCAGCATGGTCAACTATCATGAACTATGCGAGGCCGGTGGACCGTGCAGCGTGTATGCGACGAGTGAGTTAGTGATAACGGGCCGAATGACTGAGTGAACCGTACCGGCTGGGCCGGGCGGAGAAAACGAAAACGACAAGATACGATAGAGAGCGAGTTTTGAAAATATTTTTCATTCCCACTGAAAATTGCTGTTTAACATTTCCGTTTAGATTAAATGGCGTTGTGCAGACGTGAACACCAACCAAGTTTTTTTATTTTTTTAATATTTTTTTGGAGGACAGGAACCATTATCATTAAGAACAAAAGTCATAAATTACAGAATTAACGTTGAATCATTTTGTCACTAAGTTTAGGCCTGTTGTTCCAGTTCCGTCTGCGAGATAATTTGAAATTAGATTGGCATAACTTTCAAAGGTTTATTGTTGGCCATGCGGGTCATAACGTCTCCTAATGTTACGCCAGAAGAAAAATCAATTCTTACGTCGTAACAATAATTTCTTACGCCGTAACAATCAGTTCTTACGTTGTAACAATTCCATTGCATACGTCTAAAACTCATTGGCTGTTTGCTTTAGACGTAAGAATAGAAAATTAGCTTTCACGTGTAAAGTAAAATGATGTCTATTTTTACGTCTAATGGAAACAGCCAATTTGTGACCCGCTTTAGACGTATGAAATGGAATTGTTACGACGTAAGAACTGATTGTTGCGACGTGAGAAATGATTGTTACGACGTAAGAATTGGTTTTTCTTAGGCGCAACATTAGGAGACGTTATGACCCGCATGGCCAACCATAGACGTTGGCATAATTTCACCATAGGATAGGTCTGTGTATTCTCAGTCTGTCAGTATACATGGATTCTGACGTACGTATGAAGAATTTGAATCGATTTCTGGCCAAATCTCGAATATGCCTCATCGCTGGTACTAACATTTAACAAATTTTGAGGTAGGCCAAGGGTAAAGTTAGACGTACTCTGGGGATATTTCCACCACGGACGGGGCGTAGGCCTACTAGGTTAAATGTCAATTTAGACAAAAATGAACATACTTTTTGGTCTAAGTGGAACAATTTAATTAGAAAAATAAATTGTTACTGTTAGGATTATTTTAAAATCCCTAAGGAAATTCTTCAAAGGTATTCCATTTGAATTATGAGGGAAAACTGAGCAGTCACAAATATTGTTCATCTTAGCTTACACTAACTATACATTTTCTCCCAAAGTTAACTAGAGTTTAAGTCTAGTTTAACTAGATTTACCCTACAACTTTAACTACCTAACGTTAATGCCACCCTGTCCCTGTCTAAAACTTAAATTTGTGTATGTTTTAACAAGAAATTTAAAAGCAACTTGAAAAAAAAAAAAAAAAAAAAAAACTTTAGCAGTGAGGTATTACTGCAATTACTATATTTTTCATCAGCTTCATGCAAACTAACAAAGTTTGCTGGTTTTAGGTATAAGATACACAATAATTTAGTTCACTTCATAAATCATTTGCGAAGTATTTTGTCTTACAATGACTGAAAGAGAGTGCATAGTTCTTAATAAATTTGCTCTTAAGAATTGATTACCTCAAAGTGCAATGACAACTTATTACAATTTCAGTTTTAATGTCAGGGTTATATGCAAGTTACTGTCAGGCACCCTGTAAATACAACTCACAGCAATGTTTTCTTTTTCATTGTATGATATATACAATGACTTCAATTAAGCCTATATGTCTTAGCAGAGTATAAATACATTGCTTTAAAGCTAAAACTGCTCATGGGTTGCAATTAAGCCAGCTCTTAAAATTGAAGTATTTCTTAGTGTTTTACGTTAAAAGCTATTTTATAGTTCTTTTCAAAAAGATGTTCAGAACAAATATCAAAAGTATTTGACACATTGAAAGATGAAAACAGCACTTAAATCAGAGAACCTTGAATTAATATTGCACATTTCACCAGGCTGACAATAGGTTAATTCAGTGAATACAATCATTTCAGTAACTTAAGTTTAACTTGTCAGTTTGTTAATAGAAAACTAAGGTAAGCCTACAGCTATTGAAACAAATATGTTGTAAGTGAATAATTTACACTTCATGTAAAATAATAGTTCATTTATACAGGGAGTTGCCAGTAAAACAAATGGCAACTCCCTGATTTATATCATTATGAAATATTTAAGATTATGAAAAAATAAGTGTAACTTTGTTTCCATATGGCTCCAAACTTAACTGGTCAAGATGCCAAATAAGTGTCAATGGTGACAGAATGATTTTTGATAACAAGCTAATATAGGCTTTGATACTGATACTTTTTTTTCTATATCATTATGACATCAACCTCGGCCTAGATGTTTCTCAATTAATTTTCTTTTTATCGGCAGGCCTATCAAATATGCTTGATATTTAGTTCAACTTCAAAACAATTGATTCAATAAAACAACCCCAATGCAAATCAGTTGTAAAGTTTAGCCTAAACATAATGCTACACGTGTTTTAATCTTTATTTCATTTACAATTTCACAAATATATTTTATACCTTTAGATATATTAGCTCATTACTTTTTTAAATTTCTGCATTATTTGTTAAACATCCTGTAAAATTTAGGAAAGTTAGTCTTTACATTGTTTTATATTGGATAATAAGTTGTAATGTTGTGTACAGTATTTCAAACTCAATCCAATGGGTCATAGGTATACAATATGTGATTTATAGACTGCCAATAGGTGTGTGTTTGCAAAGGCAATTTTATTTAGAATAAGGATAATGGTATGTTCTTTCATTAACTATATACTGTACAATATTAGCAAGATTTCAAAGTTGTTGCCTGCGTTGAAAATTACAACAAACTTAAAAAAAGCGGTTGATGGCCACTGTTATTAAAACAAACGTTAAGTACTAAGTTGCCGTGAAATGAATTAGGGGTAACACGTAAAAGCCACAACATAGTGCATCTGTTGTGCATGATTTTTTTAATGAACGTATTTTGATTTAAATCAGTATGTATTTTGGCAATCATGTCTGTTTTTTTGCAGAAAAAGGCCAGGCTTGAAAAATTGTTTGTGTTTATTAACCCATCTTGTTTTAACAATGTGCATCGGTAAGTAGGACATGTTTTGTTGTTGTAAAGGATGGCCTAATCTCTGCAAGAAATATATAATGAGATCTTCACATACATCTCGTATATGACTGAATATAATTACTGAAAGGTAAAAATATAATGCCTATGTAATGAACATCTGTGTAATGTATATATTTACATGCTTAATTATAAACAGGGTTTTGCATGTAGACTTTGAGTTTTGATAATATTTTATGAAGATCATTTCAGGTACTGAAACTAGTATAAAAACAGATTAAGTTTTACAGACATGATACATTTTTCTGCAAATGTTCCCCATAGTTGAAGAAATTTTAATCTATCTTCATTCTTTGTGAAGAAGAATTAACATATTGAAGGTATATGTACTTTTAATTTGCTCATATGTATAATTATACATTTCTAACAGCTATCATTCAACACAAACAGACATAGGCTTTTGATATGGAGCTCTACATTCACAATTTACATATTACTAGCCTATACTATTTTTCTATATTACAGTTGTATAACAGCTTGGCAGGTAAAATTGCAGTACCTCCTACTTGTGGTTAACTGTGATGGATAATATCTAGTAGACAGCTAAAGAAGATGTGAATTTCACATCTAAAGAAAGCATCCATTAGACATCTGAAGTAAATAAGAGTGACATTTTTTTCACTTTTAAAAGGTGTCAGGTATACATCTGAGGTAGATGCACATAAGAGTAGCAAATATTTGTCAGGTTTAATAAAATAATGTCAGGTATACATCTAAAGTAGATGAACATGTGTAAGAATCACAAATACATGTGTCAAGAATCATCTTAAATAGTTGTCAGGTTTAAAAACAATATATATCAGGAAGACATCTTATATATAGATGTATATATATATATATATATATATATATATATATATATATATATATATATATATATATATATATATATATATATATATATATATATATATATATACATATATATATATATATATATATATATATATATATATATATATATATATATATATATATATATATATATATATATATATATACATATATATATATATATAATATATATATATTTATATATATATATATATATATATATGTATATATATATATATATATATATATATATATATATATATATATAAATATATATATATATATATATATATATATATATATATATATATATATATATATATATATATATATATATATATATATATATATATATATATATATATATATATATATATATATATATATATATATATATATATATATATATATGTAATAGTGACAAAGAGTTGTCAGGTTTGACCACCATATTTTAGAGTCAGTATGTGAAAAGGAATATACTGGGCATAATTTGATTTGTATCTCTTTACCTCATTAGCAGCTTAAAGTTACATGGTTGTGTATAGGAAAAAATAACTAAATTGTTTTTAAATCTTAACCATCATAGTAGCAACATATTTCATAAAAATCGTTTAAACATTGGTTAAGTGTCAGCTTTCAATTTGCATACTTTATGCAATTTTTGTGATAAAGACCTTCTACATGCCAGAACGAACTTAAATCCTCTGTTACTTAAATGTCTTTCATAATTCATTAAAATGGTGCTTAAAATGTTGACCTCTTGAAAATTTGAGTATACAATTTTAGTGCTAAGAACTAACATTAACGTTAGGACATATATACAGTGCAGTGATTATCAGGAGATGAAGCTTTTTTTTGCGACAAGTGGAATAAGTAATTGGTCGAATATATTTGCTCCCTGCTCTGATTGAAATGTGAACGGCTTTAATGGTTTTAAGATTGAGCCATTTGTAGGATACGAGAAAAAATTCATAAAGAAAAAGAAAATTCCTTAGCTGCATGAACTTAGAGCCCACTGACTATGCTAGGCCTAGTAGCTTTAGGCATAGGCCTATGGCCTTGTTGCGTAAGTTAATTTCCTGGACAGATGTATCCAGATACGGCCTACAGCTAATTAAACAGCTAAGGTTAAAAATCTCATTTTAACCATTTACTCAATAATTATAGAAAAATAACCGACGTCAATGAGGTTTCACTGCGACTGATGACTGATTTATGTCAGAGCCGTAACACTAAAGTCCGTGCGAGAAAAAAAAAAGAACAACAAATCACCATCACCAACTTGTATAAATGGTTAGGTAAGAAGAACACCATGTAAGAAGCAACTGAAAGTCGCTCCGTATTTTCTGTCTTATTTTCTGTGTATGGAATAATAAATTTCATTGCGGGACTATGCAAATGTTGTGGTTGGTATAAGGACCATGCATTGGACCCAAATGTGTTAATATGGGACCATCGAAGAAGAACAAATTAAGAAATTCTCCTAATCACACCAACGACGAGAGAGAGAGAGTTGAACACACAATTACAATGACGGGGTCGTCGCCTGCGTATTCGGTTATGATAGTACAAATGCTATCACGAAACGCTTAATACGACCCGGACGAGAACACAGGTACGACGTACGGATAGACATAACATCGACAAGCAAGCCAATGTCCACGGCCTTTGATAACCTGTAGACAGGTATGATAACCGCTACACCACAGTAGGTAGATAACCAACGACGCAATGCAAGCCGATATAAGATACGCCCTACGAACACATCCAGGTTCCAATGCAGAAGACATACCAAAAATGGTTCGAACTCATCCGAGCAGAAGATAGAGGAGAAGCTTAACCTGATTATTTCACAGCAGCAAAAAATGTCTGAAGAACAGATGGAGATCAAAAAGCAACTAAATGCCTTAAGTACAATCCCTACTCAACTGAACTCGCTAAAACTAAGTTTAGACTCTGTTAATTCTAAAATAACGGGTATTGAAAATTCTGTAGACATGTTAAATCACGAAGTAGAGGTTTGCAAAGATGAACTTAAGCACAAAAAGCTAACACAGATGAATTTCCACAACTGAAAACAAAATTTGAGCAATTGTCATTGAAATATGACAAAAAGGTAGATGACCTAGAGAACCATTCGAGAAGGAATAATGTGGTGATATACAATGTCTCAGAGAACAGTGAAGGCACAGGCTGGAATAACTGTGAAAACTTTGTAAAAAAGAAATTTTCAAAAGTCTCTTGAAAATTGAAAATGCTGAGGATATAGCCATTGTGAGGGCCCACTGTACCCCGGGAATTCTTACTGCCGACAGAACTGCCTCCAACAATAAAAAAAACCACGCCCTATTCACGTCATGTTCAGAGATTACAAGGATCGTGAAATGGTTTTAAGATTCGCACCGAAGTTGCTGAAAGATAAACTCCTCCATGATAATAAATTGTTTATAAGTGATGACGTCTCAGCTGTGGTACGGGATGAGAGGAAACGCCTATGATTGTTACTTCCCGAGATAAGACGACGGCCAGGGGTGAATTACGCCTGTGTCCCACTCAGAATCCCCCCTTGCATCATGGCGGTTCGTGACGACGGTAGACGAAAAAATATAAATCTCCCGCGATAATTGATGAATCAGTGAAACCCGAATCCTCGTTCGCATTCATAAAGTTTGACTAGATTTGTCTATACGTCCTTTACCATTTTTTTTTCTTCTCTTTACTCATACTGACATGTAAAGTCCATACACAGATGATTTTTTGTTCAACTTGTTGAAATTTGATGCAGTTCGAACGACGCACCATTCATACAGTGTATAGTACCTTACCATGATTGGTTGCGCTATCAAGCGTTTGCAACTATTTGTAAAAACGTTACTTCCATTTTTAAAATACAATTTTTTTTATGCAACAGTTCAAAAAAAAAAATGTATTTATATCATCTATGATGATTTTTATTACAAAAATTCAAAGCTTACCAAATGTTCGTGTATAATGCTTTATACAGTTGTAATAAAGTTTTTTATATATTCATACTATTTTTTGCATGGGGTTGATGAATAATGATATTAAGATTTGTACCCTAAATGTTAGGGGCATCCAGAACAAAATTAAGAGAAGACAATGCTTTGCCTGGCTCCATACTTATAAATTCGATCTTATATTTCTACAAGAAACTCACAGCTCTGTAAGCTGTGAGAAATATTGGCGAAGTGAATGGGGAGGACCAGTCTTATTTTTGCATGGTACCACCTCAAGTCGTGGTGTTTGCATTTTGTGCAGCCCCAAGCGTGCATTTGATTTGCACGACCAGTACACAGATATTGATGGTAGAGTTCTAATTCTCGATATTGAGTTTGATGGACCACGTTTCACTTTTTTAAACATCTATGCCCTCAATAATGACGATCCGAAATTTGTTCACAATGCTCATATAACTTTGAATAAATATCAAAATGATTATATGATTGTTGGTGGTGATTTTAATTTGGTTTTTGATTTAGAATTTGACAAATCAGGGGGTTATGCTGCTACTCATTTTAATGCTCGTAAAATACTGTTAGATATTATGTTTGATCTTGACCTTGTTGATATTTTTAGGGAACGTTCTCCTTATAAAAAGTCTTTTACTTGGTTTTCAAACAGCAGTAGTAATATACATTGTCGTTTAGATTTTTTCCTTACCAGTCGCAATATCCTTTGCACGACTAAAGATATTTTTACCTTTCCTAGCCTCAATTCTGATCATTCAGCCGTCATCTTCTGCTTTAGTCCGAATAATGAGTCTCGTGAAAGGGGGTATTGGAAATTTAATGTTTCGCTTCTAAGTGATGCAAGCTATGTGACGATGATCAAAAATGTCATTCAGCATACTTTGCATACTTACAGACACCGTAATCCCAATGCTGTTTTTGAGTTATTCAAATATCGAGTAAGGTCTGAGACCATGAGTTATTCAAGCGTGAAAGCCCGTCAACATAGAATTGATGAAAAAATGTAATGAATAATATTGTTCTTTTAGAGGAAAATTATATCCCAAATCCTATCCCTGATACTAAAGCTAATCTTGATAAAGCAAAACAGGAACTCAAAGATATATATGACAGGAAAATCAAGGGTATCATAAACCGTTCTCGAGCAGGGTGGTCGGAAGAAGGTGAGCGAAATACTAGCTTTAACCTTGAAAATAATGTTATTCGTAAATTAGATCGTGGTAATGGCCAATTCATTACCAGTACTAAGGATATATTAAAACTAGAAAAAGATTATTTCAGTAATATTTACAAGTCTTCTTTTGTGGACAATTCGAAATATGTGTTTTTATCTTCTTATTTTGATGATTTACCGGCCTCCATAAAACTAAGTAATAACAAGCGTGACTCTTGTGAAGGCTTTCTTACACATGAGGAATGTAAAAAAGCGGTTTTTTTTTATGAAACTAAATAAATTTCCTGGTCTTGATGGCTACCAATTGAATTTTATAAAACCTTTTGTGATGATATTGGTGGTATAGTAGTACAGTCGCTAAATTTTGCTTTTTTCTGTGGTCATTTAACTCATGAGCAAAGTAGTAGTGTTATTTTATTAATTCCCAAACCTGATAAAGATTCAACGAAACTAGAGAATTGGAGACCTATCTCACTGCTTAATGTGTATTACAAAATCGCAGCCAAGTTCATCGCTGAGCGTATGAAAAATGTTTCAGATGTTATAGTGAATCATGATCAAACCGGTTTTCTTAAAAACCGGTACATAGGGGAAAACGTTCGTATCATTCTTGACATTATAGATTTTACCAATGAAAATAATATTCCAGGCTTTCTTCTTTTTTTAGACTTTCGTAAAGCTTTTGATACCCCTGAATGGCTATTTTTGTTTAAGACTCTGGATTATTTTCACTTTGGTAATGACATTAAATGCTGGATCAAAACCCTTTATTCTATTCCTACTTCTTGTGCTTTGAACAATGGACATTCCTCAGGTTTCTTTAAAATAACTCGTGGTGTAAGGCAAGGGTGTCCATTGAGTCCATACTTGTTTATCCTTTGTATAGAGATTATGTCTATTGTATTACGTCATAACGATGATTTTATTGGTATGTATGTTTACAATACTTAACTTAAGTTAACTCAATATGCGGATGATACAACTTTGATTTTAAATGACAACATATCTTCTTTAAAAGCTGTTCTAGAAATGCTTCATGATTTCGCCCAGGTTTCCGGACTCACTATCAATTCATCTAAATCTAATTTATTTCCATTAGGACCGTTTGTTAAGAATGTCCCACCCTATTTTCAAAATTACGGTTTTAAGGTAACACATGGGCCATTAAGATACCTAGGTATTAATGTAACCCACCAGAAAGCTGATCTTTAGAGTCTCAATTATCTACCCAAGTTGTCTCGTCTCAAAACTCAGCTCAACCTTTGGTCTCAACGAGATCTCACCCCTTTGGGGAAGATTACATTAATTAAAACTTTTGGAATATCCCAACTTGTTTATTTTATTTCTGTTCTACCTAACCCAAATATCAGTTTTGTTAAAGAAGTAAAAAGTTATCTTTTCAAGTTTATATGGTCGGGAAAACCAGACAAAGTACGTCGTGTGACTATGTGCCTCCCTTATGATTAGGGAGGTTTGAATATGATTGATCTGTCTAATTTTATTCATGCCATTAAATTATCGTGGGTGAAGAGGTGTACAGTATTGATACTATGTTTAAGCTATGGAAATTACTTTTGACTTATATCTCACTAAATTTGGCAAAGATTTTATATTCAGATGCAATTTCAGTCAATTTGATGTTGTTATGATTCCTAATCAATTTGTGAGAGATGTGTGTATCTCATGGAGTAAATTAAGTTATGTCAAACCTACCTGTAATTTTAACTCCGAAATTATTTGGAGCAATCATTCTATTCGTATTGGCAATTCTACAGTTTTAGTAATGATTTTGTCTCAAAGGGTGTTAAATATATTTCAGATCTATACTCCGGCGCTGGTCATATCTATAATTTTGAATCTTTTAATGATGTTTATAATATAAATTCTAAGAATTTTACATTTTTCTATGGGTTGATCTCTGCCATTCCTAAGCAATGGAAATCTGATATTTGTACCTTTCAGAGGAAAATACCATCTTATCAAGAAAACGTTTTAAGTAACATTGTACGGGTTAATAAAGTCACAAAGTGGAATTATAATCATTTATGTCATTCAAACAGGGCGACGCATATTACTAAATATTACTGGGATCGTATTTTCGATATAAATGACAAAGAATGGCAGGTTATTTTTTCTAATTGTTTTTTAGCAGTCCGCGAAACAAAAATCCATTATTTCCAATTTAAATTCATTCACAAAATACTTTCTGTAAATAGCTACCTCCACAAGTTAAACATACTAGATAATGACCTTTGTTCCTGTTGTGGTAATGACAGTGAAACCCTCAAGCATTTATTTTGGTCATGTAATATTTCATCTAAGTTTTGGAATGACGTTTTTGTTGGTACTTTAAGTGATGTAACTTCAAGTTTGAATTATAAGATTATTGCTTTTGGTTATATTGATGAAAACTATTTTGAATACAATTACATTATTTTTCACGCTAAATATTATATTTTCACATGTAAATATACCAATACCATACCTACTCTTTATAGATTTAAAACAGCTATGAAGATGATGCTCGAGATGGAAAGAAACTTTTATGTTAAAAAAAGAAGTTATGATTATTTTCATTGTTTAAAGATAATTTTTTTGAAAGTAACAGTAATTCATAATTTTCCTTCTTTTTTTTCTTCTATATTTTCTTTAAAATTGTTTGCTTTGTAAAAACCGTCACTTTTTGTATATTTCTTGAGCTGTTGATTGTTATTGTTTTTGGAAGTTGAATAAATATATTTCAAAAAAAGAAAAAAACTTGTATAAATTATTGGTCAGTACTAGTTTTGCGCACTAATTTCTGATCAAATTGAAGTTGGAATGTATTGATTAGATAAGCCAACATAAAACATTTTACTTGTATTTCGTGATCAATCCAAGCAATTCGAGTATTCGATTTGACGTCACAATGTGTGCGCAATTGAGTTGTCGGTGAAAACAAACTCATTGACACCAACCTTACAACCGTCCACTTTGGGCAAGAATATTCTTTATTTCCATACCGCCTATGGATCAAAGTTTGACGTAAGATTATAAAGAATATCAACATCAACGTATGCCAAAGTTTTCAAAATATTTGATTCTCCAGATTAAGAAGAAATAACAGCGTAAATTATAACAAAATCAGAAACACTTATTGGTTAGTTAGCGTGCGTGGATTTTTTTTTTCCTTGTTACATACGCATTGTATCTTCCCGCAATGCGCGTATTAGTCTAAAACAAATACACCCTAAATTGAGTTAAAACCTAAAGAGCATTAAATGAACATTTTTCCCCAAAAAAATAATGCAAAATAAAATCAACTTTATACAATTTTAGACTTCAATTCCAATATCTACAAAATCAATCATTCACTTAAATGTATACCGTGATTTTCAAAGCTTGTATAAAATAAGCACGCTGGAATGAAAATGCATCACGTTTCCCCACACTGTATGTAATGGAAATTTCGTTTCTCGGCCTTCAGAAAAATGTAGTATTTGTCGAATGACGTCATTTACTGTACCAACAGCTAGTCGAGTCCAAGAGCCCATGCCATGTCTTGTTTGTGTTTTGAATTATACGGTACAGCTCATGATGTCCCATGTGCATGTACATACGTTAATGTATCACGCACTTCTGCCATCAGAAGTGCACCGCACGATATATATCGAGCTGCGTGATTGAGTTCCATGTATATCATATCAATGACACTGCTTTTCAAGTAAATCATTTTTCGATGACATCTTTAAATTTGGAATACAAATTGGATATACAGGAAAAGATTATACAAACAAATATTTTTCAACGATTTCTGTCTAATGTAAGATGATTGAGAGTTACAAATAAATGCTTTAGATTCGGATAGAATAAGATAATAATCACAGACTATCCGAAATAAACTTATGCATATAGGCTACATTAAAACAATGGGTAACCGTCTTAAGGAGAGAAATTATGCCTCTGACAACGTATTTACGTAGCCTTTTTCTACCTTTTGATAGTTTTCCTAAACCAATGGCTCCCGGTAGTCTAAGCTCTGATTTTTTAGGATTTCATCGGAGTAAATTAGAAACGAAGTCTTATCCGCGAAGGAAGTCTACAGCTCGGATTTGTGCAGTTAATGTGAACGTTACCAATCAAGACATGGACGAACATGACAGAGTATCGAGCAATGGGAATCAGGTTAACGGCGGTTCTGAAAATCAAAATAATGTTCTGCCCAATTTTACCCCTAAATTGGAAAAACGCTCTAATGATTCCTTTATCTGTGATTCAGAAACTATTTCTGAAAGTAAAGACAATAAACTCAAGGCCCAAACCGACCACTTGAAAGCTTTATCTCTGCTTCATCTAGATGTCATTGAACAGCAACAGAGGGAATTGGTTCTAAAAGACAAGGAGATAGCGAAGTTACGAAGCGAGAAACATGCGGTAAGTTGGCGGGTGCGATCGGCTGGATTTTTGTGGTTGTATGGTGAATGAACCGAATTTCAACCACCCCCGAATTTCAGCTAGGACTACCCTTATGCCATATGTTAGTATAATTTGTTACCCACGTCCTTAGCAAAGTTGGACAAAATATTTACGACTATTAGTATTATTGTAGACTAAGTTAGGCATAAATATGGAGTTGGACTGTTGGAGGTTGTTGAGGAAAAATAACCGAAATTATGGTAGGCCTAGCCTAGGGCATAACGTTAGGTCCTAGCTTAACTAGTTATCATATACACATCCCTCAGGGCCTCAGTACGGGTTGACATTGGGATTGCTGTACGAGGGTTGTTATAGATTAAGGTACAATTCCTGTTTTTTTTTTAATTCACACATTGTAGAATATTGATAATTGAAAAATAACATTCTTTTTTTTAGGATATTTATAATCAAAATAATACACTTCCAAAATACTTTTCCTTAATCTTTACCTATTTAGCGCCACGTCAGGATAAAGCTCTCCAATTTGATCTTTTGGTAGCCGTTTTCTTAGTCATCACACGTTTTTGATTAATCAACGGCCGGAAATAGGTTTTAGGATGTTTCACTAAATTGCAGGTTGATTTTTCACTAACAACATTTTTTTTTTCTTCATATAATTCTATTAAATAGTTTTAGTAAAAAAAATGTGTGCGAAAACAAATAAAATTAAACATCAAAAAATGTTTAGATTATATAATTGTACTTTATAAGTATTATCTTAATTTTTTCCTTAAATAGTATAAAACATATTACCCCCACTAAAATGTTATAGCCCGATGACAGTGTTTTGAACTTTGACTGTACTTTGGAGAGTTCGACAGATGATTTTTACGAAAAGAAAAGTAATCCAAAATACTTTGATAAAAGTAATTAAAATCACCTTAAAAACAGTTTTTAAAGACATGGATGGGCATCAAACATCGATTTTGGTCATTGTGTGCGGGAAAAAAAAAGGTAAAATGGTTTCGTTTTCAGAAAGATCTAAAAACTGAGATTTTCCTATACTTTTAACACCTCGCTTCATACAGTACAGGAGGGTGTAGCATTTTGTAGAACCCTCGGACTGCCAGCCTTAGTAAATTAATCCAATTTCGTGCTATCCCTAATTTTGTCCATCCCATTACTTCACCAACTCCAAAAATTTAATTAAAATCTAAGTGGTACACCTGGTGTGTTTTTACATATGTCTATCATAAGACGCACGAATTAGGGTTCACTTGCGGCGTCAACAGGATGAGCAAAACTTCTTTATTTCCAGGATGCTAAGTATTAAATGTAAATAGCAAATTTAAAGAATTTATCACTGGTGTAGAGAAGAGGAATTTCTCTTTTCTGTGTAAACTTGGAAAATAATACTTGTGTTGCATTTTCCTAAACCAAACAGAATAAGTCCTTAGGTGCATGAAATTAGGTATCACCATCCTACTCCCCGTAGTACCGTCGAACTGATGCCAGCCGTGTTTAATAGTATGGCTGTCGTTAGTGATGGCTGACCGTCCAAAGCACAGGTGTTCCTAGCGTTATGGCAACCTATCATTAAATATATATATATATATAATAAGGTAGGTCACCTCCTACCGCGAATTCCGATCCATATATGAAAATTCCTTTTTTTGACAACTTGTGAATCTTAAATACATTTTTTTACTGAGCTCATATTTGCTGGAGACTCCCTTCTTTGTTTATAAGCCACAGTATTTGTTATTTTTTCTGATGAGATGTACAAATGCTGAATTTTCTATTAAAATTCTGCCCCATTACATGCTAAATGCCCGACAATTTGCTGCAAATTAAAGAAATGTCCACCATGACGTCAGGAACAAGCAGCACTTCAGTATTATTTTCACAAGAACGAACTGGGTGAAGATTACGATGGCATCATGGTGAACACAAAAGAAATTTGATCATATGGGTTGAAAGTTGAAAAGAGCTACTATTAATGTTAACAATTCAAACACGAACTTTGAAATGTGTATAGGAACTCAAGAGAGCAACAAGCAAATGTCACCTGGTAAATTTTTCTGTTGTTTACTGTAAGTTAGTATATATGAACTTTAAGATATATTTGTCCAAAATAAAGTGCAACACTTGACTTTCTTGTTAGCTAAATGAGTAGTAGATACAACTAACAATTATTGGCGTTGTTTACTACACACACCAATTTAAATTATATTTTGGATAGGCCTAAGCTACCCATACAGAAAGGAAGGACCATTCTATATATCTTTTTTGGTAGGCTCAACATATGATTGAACAGGCCCCATTATGATAACAAGGGACTGAAGGGAACGACCTATTTATCTCTTTTTGGTAGGCCCTATACTTATAATTGACAGGGTCCTTTTTGTAAATATAAATCATTAATTAATCATTATAATTATATTAATATTAATTGATTATTAATTGGCACATTTGACTCTGACTGTGGAGGTGCCATTAAACATCAACAAACCAAACCAAACCATGAATTATGACTTCTTAATGACATTATCTTTGATGTAAATGTTGTTATATTTCTGCAAACTTGACTCGGGTAATTATGCATGACTTTGCAGACCAAAATGTCGCAAATTGTAATTTTGAATTTTGTTTCTCTTGTAGTTATTTGAACTTTTTCAAAATGATATTTAGAGCATGCATTTTATTTTCCATGCCATCTTTTGATGGGCCCCCAAGACCCTGGGCCTTAAGGGGCGAAGGTGGGAAGGAGGTGCCCATTGAGGGTGGACCGGGCAGGAGGCGCACTTTTGAAAGTTTTAAGAAATTATTCCAAGTCATTCTTGAAGTTTGAAAATGAATAGAAAAACACATAGTTCTCAAAAGATGTAACATTCATTTACTATTTATTTGAAAGAATTAAAAAATGTTATTTTCAATAGGCTTTGGGGGCCGTGATGGGAAGGGAACGGACTCCAATAATTCCAAAAGTAGACCTAGACCTTACCTATTTGCCCAATGGCAATTGCCAACATTGGTCCTGACTCCCCACTCTAAAACCCATAGCGGGATTTTCCCTAAAGTAGGGGACAGAGTCAAAAGTGGAGGGGGAGGGGGTAGGGGGGGCGGAGTTACAAAATCACGTTCTGATACAAAAAAATCTACCTTTAAATCTAAGTATACATTTGGAATAAAAGTGGGGGATGGGCAAGTTCCACTTGCTCCCCCACATCCAGCCTACAGGAAGCCAGGAGAAAGGTCCCCTCTTTCAAAAACGGACAAAAGTGCCAATTTTTGAAAATGAAAAGTGACCCTCAATTAATGTCAAACAAGTGCCCTCATTTCATTATCTGCCCCTGTGCTCAGAGCTTCTTCTGACACCCCTGTATATAGGGTTTTCCACCCAAGTACCCATGTACTAAGGCCTATATACTATTAAAAAGTACAATATCATTAAGATATATTGATACAAAATGGGAAAATATATGTTTGCCTCTACTGCAAGCTTGGGGAATATAACAAAATTGCAAGGAAGCGTCGTCAGTTCTTGCTCTGTCAGTTTGCCGGTCATGATCCCAAAAGTGGAAAAGGATCTCCTAAACTATATGTAGTCTACCAATTGTTGGGCTTGTCATCTAGAAATGAATTTTGCTGTAGTTTTGACTTACGTTAGCATGTCCCAAATTATTTTAACATCGAAAAATAGATACAATTTGATTATGAAGTTTGATGACCTTTATCACTGCATACAGTTTGATGTGCATTTTATACAAGGCTCCAACCAGGGAGTTGCCACTCCCTGCTCCAACTGCATGGGGGTGGTATAAGCTGATAATACTCATCCAAAAAATTGGTCAAATAAGACAAATTTACCCAAAAAGTGTACTTTCCCTGCCTACACGAATAACAGATACTCTCCAATAATTCTCTTGGGCCTTAGTACATCTAACAAACTTTCCCAGAAGTTATTTAATGTCATATTAATAATGGCCTGTTATCATAGCCCCACGTTTCCTTGTGCCCATTGATGACAGAAGCTAGTTTGCCTTTGTGCATATCCATATAGCAATGACAAAAGAGATTATCTTTGTGGCCTTATTTAGATTAAAAAAAAAAAAATAGTTTAGTACAAGATGTTTGTTGCTGGTCCATATTTATACAAATTCCTTTGTTAACTCATTGAAAGTAAAGCACATATCCTCCAATATAATGTCTTTAATTTTTGTACATGTAATCATTTAATTCCTTTTCCATCCGAATTGAATGTCTGACTTATATGAAACTCAATGTTTCTTTACCCCGGACCCATATCAACACATAAATCTTCATCTGGTAATGATACACACCCGGTTCGTTCTTGTGAAAATAATGCTGAAGTGCTGCTTCTTCCTGATGTCATCGTAGACATTTCTTTGGTTTGCAGCAATTGTCGGGCATTTAGCATGTAATGGGGCAGAATTTTGATAGTAAATTCATCGTTTGTACATCTCATCGGGAAAAAATAACAAATACTGTGGCTTATAAATAAAGAAGGAAGTCTCCGGCAAATGTAAGTTGAGTAAAAAAATGTAATTAAGATTTGCGATTGGTCAAAAAAGGAATTTTTATTTACGGTTCGAAAGTCTCGGTAGGAGGTGACCTACCTCGTTCTATATATATATATATATGTAATGAGTACAGTATATACTGTAGGTTGCCATACGCTATGGTCTGAGTGTACTACAAAAACCTATACCTTGCTGTACTGTTTTAAGCCTTATGTTAAAACAGGAAAATCTGTTTTAACATCTTTGTGAAAATGAAACCATTTTACCCTTTTTTTGCCCACAATGCTTATTCATGATGTTTGAAGCCCATCCATGTCTTCAAAAACTATTTTTACAGTGATTTTAGTCACTTTTATCAAAGTATTTACTGGGCTACTTTTCATTCCATTAAAATAGTCTGACCAGCTCCCCAAAGTATGGTCAAAGTTCAAAACACTGCTAATGAGGAGCAACATTTTAGCGGAGGTAATATATGTATGTTTAAGATTATTTGAGGGAAAAAATTTGGATAATTTTAAAGTATAATTATATAATCTAAACATTTCTTGGTGTTTTATTTATTTGTTTTTGCACACACTTTTTATACTAAAACTATTTTATAAAATTATATGAACAAAAAATTGTTTTTTTTGCAGTTTAGTGGAATATCCTAAAACTTATTTGAGGATGTTTAAATGGTTGATCATAAACGTGCGGTGACTAAGAATGATGGCGATCAAAACATCAAATCGGAGAACTTTTATCCTGTCATAGTGGTAAAGATTTAGGAAAACTTTTTTGGAAACTAGTATCTTTTAGACTAATTGGTATAAGAATATCCAAAAAGTAAGTTATTTTGAATTTAAAAAAACCCCAGGAATTGTATGCAATCTATAACAACCCTTGTATGGCAATCCCAATGTCAACCGTACTGAGGGATGTGTATTATAACTTACTAGGCCCCTACAATGAAGATTTTTTGAGGATTTCAGGAAAATTATGCTATACTGTAGGTCAATTTCAATGTTTAGTACAATATTTTAATTATCGTATGAACTTCGGGATTTAAAACAAGACTTAGTCTCTGTGTGTGTACTACCACATGAAAAATCTAAGATAAAGATTGAAAATGATTAATATTTAATAATGTCCAAAATATCTTAGATTTTATTTTTTCATTTTGTGCATGTATGTATCCTCTGATTCCTCTCAGTGTAATTATTTATGTTGAAAAGGTATTTTGCTGTTTTTGCAAAATCAAATTAAGTAGGCCCCTACATTAGTAATGTGGCTACTGTAGGCCTACTTCAAAGTCGGAATTCTCTCATTCCAAAAGCACAATCCTAAAATAGTATAAATCTTTTATGCTCAGCACTAATGAAGAATTTAATGAACATTATTCATGTAACTAGTTATTGATTATTCAACTGCTCAAAAGATTACAATGATCTGAATGCCTTCAGCCAGATGTTTTCATGCATGTTCAAAATTCTTGTGTCAGTAAGTTGATTTACCTTGACTCGAACTCTTGAAAGCTTTTACTTAAAGTAAAGGGAGTCAATCATATATAATAATTAGTATATTGATCTGCAATAAATTTAAGCTACATTGCTGAAGCGTTGAAGGTTCAATGGTTTGAGCCACAGTGTTTGGGGTGTTTTACTGGAGGTAAAAAAAATAGATGTGTGTGTTGGGGTGGTAAAAGTGGTGTAAAAAAAATGGTGGAAAGTTAAGTGTTTGTACTTTATACTGAGGTTGGTTAAATTGAAAAATTTAAATTGGGTACAACTATAGAATACCTGTTCACTTTGAAGTTATATACTCCAGTTGCCAGGGTGCATTCCATGTACAGTAAAACATACTCTGAAGATACAACGAGGCCTTTGCTTTCATATGCCAAAACAATCAAGGGACCAAGCAGCGAGCTACTACTATAACATAATAAGATGACGGGCTAAGAAGGGTTATTCACCCTATAAAAAGCCCAAACTAACACCACCACCACCACAAAAAAAAAAAAAAAAAAATCAAAGATGCCCAGAGTTAGTAAAGAAATTATCAATGTTGACTTGAAATTGTAAACAGAAATGGAGCTAATTGTGAACAGAAATGGAGCTAACTACCCACTCAGGAAAACCATTCCACT
The DNA here is from genome assembly GCA_020152595.1 of Chiridota heheva. Classification (NCBI taxonomy): domain Eukaryota; kingdom Metazoa; phylum Echinodermata; class Holothuroidea; order Apodida; family Chiridotidae; genus Chiridota; species Chiridota heheva. The sequence goes on along the minus strand of JAIGNY010001818.1, from coordinate 413,763 downwards.
CATTAACAACTCTTTGCGAAAAGCTAAAACGCCGAATATCTATCAGTGAGAACTCTGGTCAACTTCAAACTTATCACATGAGGATTAGCTGAAATATGCAAGAAATAAGAGGAAGTCAAAGCATCACTACCAGATAAAAATTTAAAAACCTGAATCATATCGCCACATACTCTTCTCAACTCAAGCGTGGTCAAACCAAGAATTTACAACCTAGATTCATAAGAGAGATTCCTTACTTTGAGAATAAGTCTAGTGGTTCTTCGCTGAACCTGCTCCTATCTTTCTCATAAAAGGGACTCCAAGCCTTAATAGCATACTCAAGGTGAGGCCTGGCTAATTGCTTATACAAATTAAGAACAATCTCTCTACCAAAAAAACAAAAAATTCTTCTAATCAAACCAAGCATCCTATTTGCCTTTGCAGCTGCTAAAGCACACTGTTAAGAATGCTTCAGATTGCTAGTAATTAGGGCTGTGAACGTTTAGGGATTTTAGTAAACGTGTACATGCCAAAAATAGCGAGCGTGTATCGTGTACACGCATTTAGTACCGTAATTTTCGGAAATACCTCAGAATTGCTCCAAAACTACAAGGCAAAGTAAAAATAATTGCGCAACCAGTATGGCAAAGGTACCAACTCCATCGCCCAAGTACACGCTGAGTTTTGCTTTTCAAATCATGAAAAGTTTACTTCTACAGTATAATCATTTTTATGGAAAATATGCATGGAAATTCAGTTTAGAAAGAACAGATAACTACCTTTCAATGTCATTTAAACTCAACATCGTGTAACTTTTTTGTCCTATTCGCTACGGCTTTCAAAGTTCTTTTGTGAAAATCTTGCATACTAGGCCTATGATATACCTCGCCGTAAAACATTTCAAAATTACGCCACCACCCCAGAAAGTTCTGAAATATCAGTCCTCTTGAAAAAATGGCCGCCATCTTTGCGACTAGAGCTGTGAACGTTTAGGGATTTTAGTAAACGTGTACACGCCAAAAAGCGGCGTGTATCGTGTACACGAGTTTAGTACCGTAATTTTCGAAATACACCAAAATTGCTCCAAAACTACGCAGGCGAAGTAAAAAATCGCGCAACTAGTATGGCAAAAGTACTGACTGCATTGCGCAAATAGACGCTGAGTTTTGCTTGCCAAATCGTAAAAAGTTTACTTCTACAGAACAAATCATCATTTTTATGGAAAATATGCATGGAAATTTAGTTTAGAAAGAACAGATAACTTTCTTTCAATGTCATTTAAACTCAACATCGCGTAACTTGTTTGTCCTATTCGCTACGGCTTTCAAAGTTCTGTGAAAATCTTGCATACTGAGGCCTATGATATACCTCGCCGTAAAACATTTCAAAACTACGCCACCACCACCAGGAAGTTCTGAAATATTGGTCCTCTCGAAAAAATGGCCACCTTCTTTGCGAAGCATGCAGAATTTCAGCTTTGTTAAAACCTTTTTCTGTTTATTTATTATGGAAATTTTTTTCTTTCTTGCAAAATTTATTTGACTCATCAGGTAATATTTACATGTAAATGTACTGATTGTCACGATTGAAGTGTTTTTTGGTCGATGTAACGGGCCTTGATTGCGTGGCATTTAAAGCCTTATGGCCTAACGTTAGGCCTATTGTTAGTTTCACTCAGTTTTCGGCGAAATTAAAGTGCGTAATATCCCCATTCATTGGTGATTACTGCGCATTTGTGATTCGCACATTTAAAAAAGATTATGCTAATCGGGTTTACAGTTTGTAAAAAATCATTGATTGGAATTTTGTCAGCCAAATGTGTGTGTGATTTGAATCATGAATATTGATTTTCAACGGCAAGACACTAGGCCTATAATTTATGAAAAACGATTACTCGCAATGAAGTATTTAGTAAACGTTTATAAGATTTGCGAGCGTGTAGCGAGTACACGCTAAACGGTCACAGCTCTATTTGCGACCCATGCAGAATTTCAGCTCTGTTAAAACCTTTTTCTGTTTGTTTATTATGCAATATTTTTTCTTTCTTGCAAAATTTATTTGACTCATCAGGTAATATTTACATGTAAATGTACTGATTGTCACGATTCAAGTATTTTTCAAGTGTTTTTTGGTCGATTTAATAGCTTGTAAAACGGGCCTTGATTGCGTGGGATTTAAACTTTAACTTAAGCCTTGTGGCCTAACATTAGGCCTATTGTTAGTTTCACTGTTTACTGCGGCACATCGTGGTGCATTTTACAAGTTAGATTACTCAGATTTCAGCAAAATCAAAGTGCATAATATCCCTTTTCATTGGTGATTACTGCGCATTTGTGATTCGCACATTTAAAAAGGATTATGCTAATCGGGTTTAGTTTGTAAAAAAGTTATTGATTTGAATCATGAATGACAATATTGATTTTCAACGGCAAGACTGACTTTGGAAAAACAATTACTCGCAATGAAGTATTTAGTAAACGTTTACAAGATTTGCGAGCATGTAGTGCGTACACGCTAAACAGTCACAGCTCTAAATGAAACTATTTGCACCCCTATAGAAATTTGGTAAGGTCCCGATTTTATTTTTGGAAAAAGGTAGTTTCAAAACGGCGATATTATCGCAGCGTGGTAGAGTAAGGGTTAAGGATTCTTTCAGCCTCAGGTTAAGTTTTTAACTGTCAAATACCTAACTGCTAATGTTCCCTCTTTTTACAGTTGGAGCAGCGAATTGAACGAATGCAGAGAAGAACTCACCTTGCCGAGAAGACTACCAAAGTTAATAACCAACTCATGCCAGAAAAACTTGAACAACATCAGCCAATCAAAAGGTATGATATTAAACAATAAGTAACACAGATTCATAATGCCCCTAAAAGACATTGTGGCAGGAAAATGAAGACAATTATGTAGAAATTTATCATTGGATATGATGTTTCCAAAATGAGTAAGGCATTGGAAGCTGTACAATGACATATTCTATTTAAAAGTGTGGATGACAACAGCAACATCATAGCAGTCTACTTTCCTTATGAATGGATTTATCAAAATGCACAATAAGCTAAATTGTCATGATTGATGATCTAGTTATCAATTGTCTTCGGTAAGATCGCTACTTTTTAGTTTTTGTTTCTTCTCCTGTTGTGACCTGCACACTGTACGTGTACAGTGATTCCCCTATAGTAGTTGCGCGATTTTTTTTTTACTTGTTTCGGGCCTCCTGGCCCTTAATATTATTTTCCAACATGACCAAATGCTTCTACCACGCCCTTGACCAGGGTTTGTGTGGGTCCTGGAATTCCTGGAAAGTCAGGGAAAATGTACAATTTTTCCAAAGTCATGGACAAGTTTTTTTAAGAAAGCACATATTTTGTCCCAAATTTCCCAATTTTGTATAAGTGAGTAAAAAAGGGAGAAGGCATCATATGTTGTATTTATAGATACATGTACAGTGCTAGTGAGGAGGAATGTGTCATGCGATTCCCCCACATCACACTGTTCACGCCGTCCATCGTCTACAAACTCTATCGGATGAAGTATTGTTAAGAATGCATAAAATAGCAATCAATAACCAGCTTTAGATGTCCACTTCAAGTACAGTTTATTAGTGGTTAATACGAAGCAGAAAAATCCATTTAGTGCTTTGCGGGGAACAATGAGAGCAATTCTTTTGTGATTGCTTTTAATCCACGACAAAGGTTTGCTTCGCTTTGGCTTCGTCAATTTCAGGCACACAAAAGATTTACAAGTAGGCTTGGGCGATATTGAACATTATGCAATATCGATATATCGTCTGGAAAATATCGATAATATCGAAATATCGATATGCAAATTATGGGACGTCATACGTAAGTCGTATGTACTGTTCTGGACAAGGTAATCTCGCCTCGGCTCAAAAAAAGTTAAGTAAAAACTTTTTGTACAAATTAACAGAAATCACTGCAAAATATAAACATATCATCTTCAAATAAACACCCATTGTGTTTTAAAATGTTCTTTACATGGTTTCTATCTTAAAAGATCAATCACAGAAACATTGAAAAAGTTTAGACCTCGGCATATTCTTAAAAAAAAACAAAAGTTGTGGAACTGGTATTAGGCCTACACTGTATGCCCTACAAAAATCGGCTCCAATTCTTCTTAAAATTTTATAACTCACTTACTTCTTATGAAAGTTGTACTGAAAAAGCATTATTTTGGTAGCATTATATGGACTTCTAGACATTCAGAAGTCCATATATGATGCATATTATCCAATTTCTAGTCTGCTTCAATCATCGCACGAGTGTTGTCACTCAGAAGAAACAGTGATAGCCTAGATGGTATGTGTGTACATAGTAAAGTACTGTACAGTGATACTAAGTGTATGTAGTTACTGCACTGTACATTATCTGATCGATTTGGCAAGACCAGTCTTGTCACTTTTACTTTAGACTTTCTGAACGAACAAAATAGTGAGAAAAACCTCATGGTTTTGTCAGTAATTTGTCAATAAATGATTGTTTGATATCAAAATTCAGATTCAGTATTCCTTTTGAGGAAACTTAACACGATGTTTGAGGATTCAACATCTAATGATTTTTGTTGTCTGAACATCGTAAGCCATCAAGTATAAAATTAAAGTATTGCGCAATGCCTCTGTACTCCGCGAGTCAAGTGGTTTTTGGGGTAATTGTTATCACAATATTAATGTTTTAATAAGTTTTATCATAACTGAGTGCCTGAAACTTTGATATAAATGAAATTCATTAACTTTTTGTGGCTGTTTAATACAAAAATACTTGGGATGTTTGATAGTCATGTTTAGCTTTTTAATAGTTCATGTATTGTGTAATATTGAAAAAACATAATATCGATATATCGATATGACCCTTGAACTCAATATCGGCCATATCGATATAGGTCAATATCGAAATATATCGAAATATCGATATATCGCCCAAGCCTATTTACAAGGGTGTTTAAAAGGGATTAAAGTATTATGTCAGTTCCAAAATCTCAACAGGTTTAAGAGACCAGCATCATGATACCCTACAGCAAGCCCATATATTGTATGTGTGTGTGTAACTTTTAAGTTCATTTCTTTCATATCTACAAGCAATCAATATCTTCTTCCATAGCTTATGATCTTCACTCGTTCATGAGTCAATGATAAACAAAGAAAAAGAGAGTAAAATATTGCGTCAGTGTTCTTTTTTCATTTGAAAAATAAAGAAGAAGAATAACATTTGCTACGCTTTTTTCTTTTTCCATCATTTGCAATCAAATATTTGCTGAAACTGAATCAATAAGAAATCTGTGAAGAAATAGTTTTTAATTCAAGTTTACCCACTTAACATCTTCCAAATCCTAATATATTTGACTTCTAATGGATTTGTATTCCATATTAATATCACTTTGAAGTGGGGCTTAAAAAAATACAAGAATTTTCGGTGTACAGACTTGATGTTTCCCTGCCCAGTCACAGCGTACATGTACCTACACACTCCTACACACTCAACTTAACACTTGATAGATAAAACCCAGGTCCCTTGTCTCAGTTAAAATCCATGTTAAAACACTAATGTATGTATCAATCATCGTTAGACATGTGAGTGGTAGAATAAGCCAGTTAATGGTAACGAGCGCGCATGCCCGGAACTGATTGTGATGTCAGGTCAAGTGATAATAACAATCAGCACTAGCGCGGTATTGTCCGATCATATGTAAACCAAAGCTTTCTCTGTGTTAATTCGACCACAGGATGGCTTTGTGACATGCCATGTGGGACCTAGAGATGGATGCCATGTGGGATATAGGGATGGATGCCATGTGGAACATATAAATGCGGGACATGGAGAGGGATGCCATGTGGGGCAAAGGGAGGGATTCCATGTGAGCATATGGAGGAAAGACATGTCGCACATGGGTAGAGATGCGATGTGGGACATAGAGATGGATGTCATCGATGGATACCATGTGGGCACAGGGAAGGATGCCGTGTGGTTCATAGGGTGGGATGGCATATGAGTGCATGCCATGCCATTTGGTACATCTTTAGGATGAGATGCCATGTGGGACATAGAGATGGATGTCATGTGGAACAGCGGAGGTTGGGACATGGAGAGGGATGCCATGTGGGACAGGGACGGGATCCATGTAGGGATAGGGAAATGACATGTGGTACATGGGTGGGGATGTCATGTGAGACAGAGATGGATGTTATGTGGGATATAGGGATGGATACCATGTGGAGCACAGGAAAGGATACCGTTTGGTACATAAGGTGTGATGGCATATGGGACATCTGAGTGGGATGTCATTTGGTACATTTTTAGGATGAGACGCCATGTGGGACATAGGAGGGTGAGACATGGTGAGGGATGTCATGTGGGATAAATAGAAGAATTCCATGTGGGGCATAAGGAGGAATGACATATGGCACATGGGTAGCGATGCCATGTGGGATATAGAGATGCATGTCATGTGGAGCAGGGGTGGGATGGTATGTGAGATATAGGGTGGGATGTCAGATGGGACATGGGTGAGGTGAATAGTGGGATGTTTTTATAATTGGTCTTGTGATATGTGTGTCAATTTGAATCAATATGCGAGCTGTGACGGTATTTATATTTCTAGTTTAATTTAATATTGTTATATACATATGGCATCCCACCCCATGTCCCACATGTCATCCCTTCTTATGTCACACATAGCATCCCTCTCTATGTCCCACATGTAATCTCTCCCTATGTCCCACATGTAATCCCTCCCTATGTCCTAAGTTTTGCTCCTTCCTATCTCTAACATGGCATCCCGTTCTCCTAGATGCTCCATATGGCATCCATATCTATGTCTCACATGATATCGCACACTTTGTTACACATGGCATTCCTCACTATGTGCCACATGGCATCCCTCCCTATGATCCACATGGCATATCCTTATATCCTACATGGCTTCCATTTATTTGTCTCAAATGTCATCCCCACCCTATGTTCATATCTATGTTCCACATGGAATCCCACCCTAATGTATGTCCCAAATTGCATCCTAACCTTGTCCCACATACTCACTTGTCCCACATGGCATCCCACACTGTCCCTAATGGAAGGAACATCCACTTTGGAAGCACAAAATCATACATGTAAGGCACTGAATCCACTCAAATATTAAACGAAAAAAATTGGGAAGTAACGGTATTATTCAGTGAGTGTCAGTGATGCTTACAGCAAGGCAGTCTCAATTGACCTCTTGACCTGCATTGCACAATACATTTTATCGTTACCATGGTCTGGCTTATTTTCCATCTCCCTTGGCCTGTAAACACACATTATCACACTCCTCGTTCCTCCCATTTCCCTTTTATGGTAACATTTACTCTTGATGAGACAAACTTTTCTCGTAAGGACGTTGGGTGGGCAACTTATCACAGTGTATCATTGGGCATTGATGTAAATTAAGTCTCGTGAGAATTCTGTGTTCCCAAAATATCCTGTATACCCCTTTCCTTACAATTTATTTTTGAAAGTTTCTGCAAAAAAGGAAAAGTAACTACCGACTTTGTTTTGCTCTTGATTTTTGATGAAATTTATTCTTATTATATTGTTTGACTCGGTTGCTGAAGCCAAAAAGACAACTGACATATATACCAGTCCATATAACCATGCCGTAACTTCGTATTTCATTAGAATAATATTTCTTGCACATGGCAAATATCACGAGGTTGCAGGGAATTGCACACAACCCTTTAGCGATAATGATTTTCAGATGGTTGAGAAATTCCCAGGGCACAGGTCACTTTGCTTCTACTAAATGTGAATGGTTACCATGGAAATTGAAGCTGGTTGTAAACGGTGTGCCTAGATTCTAGAAAATAAAATGATCCCGTAAGGATTAAACTTTAAAAAAAAAGAATTTCTACCAAAGCAGGGCTGGCAATGGGCTCAACAATACTTTTAAAGAGGACCAGTGGCGGCGCACATGCTTGTGTGTGGAGAGGGGGAGGGGGGACAAGTGTTCCCCAATTTTTTTCATCAGTGTTACTTCGCCCTCAATGAACAGGTGACACCCTCAATGGTAAGACTATCAAATTTCGACAAAACAGAGTGTAACACTTTTTGGTAGAGAGTGGGTAAAGTTGTGAGTACGAACTTGCTAGTTCCCCCCCCCCTCCCTTCCCCACCCTAATCAAAATCACATGCTTTTCCTGCATTTTGGAACTTGTAAAATGTTGAGGTGCTGAAGAAGGATGATCAACCCGTCAAATATGCGATCTTATTCATTTTCACATTTTTTATATAGTTATATAGCACATTGAAGAAGGCGAATACTATATAAGGCTATAGGGCGGGAACCGTTGGTTGAGTTTGGTGGTTTAAGTATAGCAGAAGATGCCACCAATGCACAAACAGGGCGTATTTAAAGTAAAAGCATAACTAGAATAATTATTGAACTCGAAAAATAACAGAGGTATGCATGATTTATGAGGATTTTTTGGTTGAATTGTTATTTGTTTTCGAATAGGAGCCATGGCCTGGCCATAATTAATCTTTCAAAGAAATATTAGGTATCAATTGGTTGGGATCTGAACTAAGATTGTCCGCTGTAGGCTATATTCAAATCAGCAACAATTGTACTGCATGATCAAGTATACGATGGCTTGCATTGCACAGTAAAATAATCATGATGCATTTAAAGGCTTAATTGATCTGTTTTACAACTATCTGACAATTTTTTTTTTTTTTTATATGAAAGAAAATTGAAAATATAATTAGGAATTAGAAATCGTGAGCAAATAAGGGCTTTTTTCACAACTTTTTTTACGTGACTGCCTTGGAACATCGGGACCTGTTTAATAATGTTTTTGGACCTAGACTGACAAAGGGGTAAAATCGGCATCATTTGAAGGGCAAATGGGGTATATAAATTACTTTAAATGCAATCAACATTAAAGTTTAGTAATACATTTTATTTATCAAAGCCTTTGTTATCATTTTCAACATTTTTTACAAAAACTGTGATACAAACATTGTTAGCAGCTATCACATAACAGTGCAGTACACTGCATTTATAGTTACTGTAATGTATTTTATATTCAAAGCTTGTTTACATTACGGGTGAATAACCGGTTTTGCGGTTAAAACCAGTTTTGGTTTGGAAATTGACCGGTTTCAAGTTGGGGCAAAACCGTGCAAGCTTACAGCCTTAGAATAGGTCACACCTCACCCACTCCGACCCCTTAACCCTTACTCTACCAGGGCTTTAAAAATGGCGACCCCAATTTTCGTAACTTTTTTTTCAAATGCTTTTTGACAACTTTCCTTTCATTTTCTTTCGTTAAAAGTTTGGTTGGAATAGATGCTAAGATATTTATCTTTTGAGTAATTAAAACCAATTTAGAAAATATTGGACAAAATTATGCAAATTAAGAAATTTTTGGCTGAATTTGGTCAACAAATGGTCAATCTTTGCAGAAATATAACTTCTTGTCAGTATTGAAAACAAAGATTTGTGTTACATATTTAGATTGTTTTTGAAATTTCCTTTCCAATGATACTAATCTATAATTTTTAGAAAGAAAGGAAAGATGAAAACACATCAAAAATGATAAAAGTCAAACGTCCCCTGAAAGCTGCAGCAGAAAAATAATCACGCAGTGGTCACGGCGAGACTCGAACCCGGAGCGCTCGCACGCTAGTCGCGTACATTTCCACTGCGCCACGTGGTCGTTGAAATTGGAGAGCTGTAATTTTGTTGTTAAAGGATAGGGTCTAAATAGAGGGGGGTATGCCTTTATTCATATATCAAATGAAAGGAAATTTCAAGCGCTTTCGAACGGCGGTTCAACAGAGCATGCGTGATGTAAGGTTTGGGTTACACGATTTTTTGAAGAAAAAAACCGGTCAAAAATGGCAGAAATTCATGAAATTTTGAAGAAATTTCTCCAGAACAAAAGATTGGAGGTAGGGATTATAAAAATTATACCAGAAACCAATACTATCATGTCTTAGGACTTGCGTGTTTGATTTTGAAGCAAAAATGTGATCTTGAAATTACCGTAAGATGTAAAAGAAAAAATTAGCAATTATTCAGTTTTACCCTTTTTCGATGTACCTTTTCTAAAAATTATGTAATATGACCCCTATAAAAAAGTTTCATTTTGTGAAAGAACTATCCGAGTACTTTAAAATGATACCAAGATTACTCGTATAGGACTGTGGTAAAGTCCCGATTTTATTTTTAGAAAAAGGTGGTTTGAAAACGGCGATACTATTGCCGCGTGGTAGAATACGGGTTAATGGCTCCCTCCACCTCTCTGCAATAATTGCCATTTCCCCCTCACCATCCACTACGAGCTCTTCTGGAATAACTTCCTGGATAAAATCATCTCCTTCTTTCACCATACCTCCCTCTGCAACCATATTTAATCCTACTCCCCCATCTCCCTACCTACTTTCACCTTTTTCCTTTAATTTTTTATTTTTTATATCCCTGCACTTCCTCTTTTGGTCCCAGCTTTCTGGCTATTAGCCCCCGCCCTTCTATCAGACTTCTCTTATTATCTTTTTTTCCTTCCTCTGAAATGATCTAACCTCTCGGGCACAATTTGACCCTTGTTGCAGTGCCGTTAAGCCTTCATCAAACAAACGTTAATTGTCTTCCTTTCAAATATTTTGGAAAACTTTTCATATCAAATTTTGGTTTATTGTATAGTGCTTGTGTGGGTGTTGCATTAATAAGCATATTTAATTTAGATTACAAAACAGTCCATCTGCCTATAAAATCAAGTATTCAAAGATTTGTACATGAAAAGTTTTAATGAATTTTTAAGAGTATTGCCGCTTTCATTTTATTTCAGAAAACATGATCCAGACACACCAACAGCACTGAAGAGACTACACCACACTTTGAAAGACAAAGACACGGGATCATCACGAACAAGGACATTCTGTAGTAGTGAGGTATCTAAGAGGGAACGAAAGAAAGCTAGGCAGCTGCAGAAAATTGAGAAACTCAGAAAAAGACAAAAAGAAAGGGAATCTAAGTCAAAGGAAGAGGCTGAAAAGAAAGATAGTATGTCATTTATTTAAGATGAGTTACTTAGCTTTAGGAATAACCATCAGATAAGATAAAGATAAGATAGTTGGCTTCATCATCATGAATCATACAAAAAAGGATAAGTAAGCCGAATGCATAGGTGAGATGGGTGACAAAATTCAAGACTTAGGTCATCAAAAGCATTAATCAGTATAGTGGTAATAATCTTACTTGAATCCATACATTTTAACTTGACTATTCAAATAATAGTGAGAGCTATTCTACCACTACTGGCATCAGTGTCTGGTTAGAAGAGTTTATTTGATTGGTTTAACTTTTTGGAGAGTTTGTTTGTTATGAGAATGACATTCCTGACATGAGTAGCAATTAAAACATTTGTTGGGCATGAAACAAAAATCAAACAAAAGATTCCTCACCTCAAAAGAATTTTAATTTAAGTGTCTTGGGTATGAAAAGAAATATAACCAGTGGATTGTTGGGTAGAAGATGACATGGTGATAGTAAGTAGATGTAGGAATTGGGATGAGGGTAGGATTTCAGTTGTGATAGTATGTGGGTCATGCATGTGGTGCAATGACAATTTTGGTTTTTAGGTGATTGTATGTAAATAGGATGACAATTGGGACAGGTTGGGATGGCATGTGGGACAGGTTGGGATGGCATGTGGGACAGGCTAGAAGGTGCGTTATCAGCGGTGAGGGGATTTGAATCATGTGCAATGTCTAGTTTGTCTTATATTAAGCAATATTGTTTTGCATAATTTTGCTTTGTTGCTTTACACTTGACACATTTTTCTTAAATTGGAAGCTGGATTATAATCCAGGAAATGTGTTGGGGTTGGAGGGGGTATTGGTTGGGGAGGGGTACGGTTTGGGAAGGGGTGGGGTTGTGGAGGGGTAGGGTTGGGAGAGGGGATGGGTGGGGGTGTGGAGGGGTAGGGTTGGGGAGGGCTAGGATTGGGGAGGAGGTAGATTGGGAAGGGGTAGGGCTGGATTAGGGTTGCACTAAACATTTACTCAAATCAAATTGCGATTAATTATTATTCTTATTCAGTTTGCCATTGAAAATCATTTGTATTCAAACCACACAAATTTCCAATCAATGACTTTTGCAAACTTTAAACCCGATTAGCATAATCCTTTTAAATGCAAGAAGCACAAATGCGCAGTAATCACTTATGAATGGGAAAATATTTCATTTTCATTTTGTCGAAATCTTAAGTAGCTTGTGATATGCACCACAAATGTGCAGCAATAAACAGTCTGACAGTGTAAACTAATAATAACATAACGTTAGGCTTCAATCTCACTGGATTACAACCCTGTTTACAAGTTGTGCATGTGCCTAAACGTTGTGTAGAGTTGGGCCCCAGGAAACTAGATATCGCTCTCCAAACTTTCCCAGGGTGCTTTCATCAGGACAGGTTATAAGATTAGGGATTGGATCAGAGTAGTGAGGATCCTATGGTTGGATACCTGGGAAGTTGTTTTTTTGTACTTATGACAATATATATATATATATATTTATATGATTGAAACTGTTCATATTTTGTATTGATAGAACTACAGCTTGACATACAGGTAGAAACTGAATCGCAACACAATGCTTCCATTATCAAGGAGAAGAAGAAGTTTGATGACAGATTCATTCACACCCACATCTTATACCCCACGCTGTGTGATCTGAGGGTGCTGGAGGAGGACCCTGAGCTTCCATCTACTGGTTCTAATGTTGAAGGTAGGATGTGATACACAGCCTTCAAGCTTGATGCATAAGTCCCTAGGACAAAATAAAAAGATGCTTGCTGGCAAACGCTCATGATGGGGCAAACGCTCATGATGGAAGATGAAATAGGACAAGCCATGATTGAAACAAATGTCTGTAATAATGTCACACTTTGATCACAGATGTTGAATTTGTGAAGTAAATGATTATAAAATTCTATCACACTATTGTGATATATTTAGAGGTCCTAGCAGGGATTGACAAACCAACAAAAAATCAACTTGCCTGCTGGGCAGGGATGTATAAATTTATGATTGTCCTGAAGGTAAAAAAGGTTGCCTGTGAAAATTTTTCCATACATGCAACCTTTTGCTGAAAACTAAATTGTCTATCGGGCAGGTGAAGTTTATTTAATTTTATGGGCAAGAAAATTGTTGGTTGTCCTGGGCAGTCAGATGTATGGTTTGTCGAACCCTGGGTCCTACATAGGATAGAAATAAGTCTCATCTTACAAATTGTGCAATATGAGTTTGGTAATAATTAATAATTTAAACACTTGATAGATGACATCTGGATGTGATTTTAATTGAAAGAAAACATTTTTAATTGGTAATAATAATCTTGCTGCTTAAATCAGTTATTAAATTTGAGGTTGTCACTCCAAAATGAACAAGCAATATTCCTAACTCTGCTGTATATGCCATTGAAGATTCTTGTTGATCAGTCTATCAATGCAAAAGCTTGTTGATGTTATCAAGTGATGTTTTGAAGGTAAGATTGTGTAAAACAATAATTAAACTTTACTCAAGTTTTGGCAGCAACATCAAATTTGTCACTTTTCTTTGAACAGTTCCTTCTTGGAGATCTGTCCCGGCATCATCAGTTTTGCCTTGTGGGGCCACTGAGGTAAGCTGAACTCTAATGACAGATCCGTTTCAGTTCCCTGAGGCACATCGTTTGCCAGTTTACGTTTACAAAGACATTATCATTGTTAAATACAGTGAAAAGATGACCAAAATTTTAAACAACCATGAATTGTTTAAAGGAAATAACCAGCACAGTAATAAGGATGGATTACTTTTAAAATGTGAAAGCCATGGATAAGGTAACGGGCTGGTGTTACAGATAGTCCTAAATACAGCCAGCCATCAATGTCAAACTTATAATTGGCCTTTTGCTAGAATCATGCTGTTAGAGGAATATTTCAATTCATCAAATTTTTCTATCAGTTATGTATTCACTTTCAAATCCTTGTGCCAAATAATTGCAAACCATGGGTTTAGATGGGAAGTGAAGTCAATTTAATCCTGGTACATTAGAAATTTACATTTTTTTATATTTATACAATATGATTTTTGTATGATTTTTTATTTTGTAGTGATTTTCAATCATTTCAATGTGACTACAATTGATATGTTATTGTTTATAGGAAACAACTGATGATACTTATGACCTTCGACATCAAAAGCTGGAGATGGAGGAGAAAAAGAGAAAACGGTGGGATGCCCAGAGGTTGAGAGAACTAAGGGAGATTGAGAGATTAGAGTGGAAGGCAAGAGAGAAGGAGATGGCAAAGTGGGGTGACATCCTCACATCGTACTACCCAGATACAAATGATGGTAAGTCTGCAGTGGTATTTTCATTTCGATGGAACTCAGAATAAGAAAATGAAAAGTGGGATGAACAGAAGATTGGTAGATATTCATTTGACCACTGTTACCAGTAATTTATGACACCTTTCTTATGCAAGATTTTACTGTGATAGGTCATTCTTGCCCAGTTACCAGTCGACACAATTTGACCTTCGTTGTCGTGGTGCCGTTAAGACCTCATCAAACAAACAAACCAGTCGACTGCTAAGAACGTGAACAAAGATAAATATCCCCAACCCACTAAAACCTGTATACACTCAAGCTTAACTCCACTCTTCTCTTGCCATTACGATAGGTGAAAAAGCTTACTAAAAAACCCCATCACTTTGAAGTGGGTATTTTTATCCTTGACCAGCATTTTGATAGGAAAGATGTTATTTAAATCACCAATGACAGAAGAGGTGGGGAATGCCTCCAACTTACTAAGCCATAGAATTGGCATATACTAAGTCATTTAGTACTTAAATAATCATTCAGAAATGAAATAAGCTTTTAAAAATATATACAAAAACTGCTGAACTTAAAGTGATGCTCTGTTATAAATGTGCAAGATGTCTCTAGCACTTAAGAAAACAGGATTTAACCATTAGCAGTTATTTTGCAGTCTTGAAGAAATTAAGACATTTTACCATCTAATACCAGCAGAAACCTTTGTGCTTTCTTTGGCACTAATGTGTCTATGTTATCTCACATAACCAGTATTTGCAAAGCTGTTAACTATCATTTATGTAATATATCACATAATTTATTGACAAATCTTCATGCCACCACACTGTTAGATCTTTGGTTGTATCCCACCTGGACACTAATGCAATGGTTTACTATTGTCTTTGCAAACACACAACTCGACCGATTTCAACATTTCCAAAACTGGGCAGCTCGCTAGTTTTTGCCATCAGTTGCAAACAAGATTCAAAATCTTTAATTACTATCACTTCACTGGCTTCCAATTCAAGAATTATCTTTAAACACTTGTTATATGTCTATAAATGTTTAAATAAGCAAGCACCTTCATATTTATATGACCATTTATCTTTGTAATAATTTATGATGTCCCAATTAGGAAAACCTAAAGTGGAGTAATGACATTCGTCAGCTTACTAGCCCAAGCACCAGATTGCAGGTGGGTGACTGTTGCTGCTTTTCATGAGTGAAATAAACTCCCTCTATTTATCAATGTCACCTGTTAAAAACTTTCACATTAAATGCTTGTTAAATTGTATATGTGGTGTATTATATCGTAGCTTTCACAGGCTTGTTTTCTTTTCACAGCCAAGAAAATCGAGGTGGCTGAAAACATTCCAGTAGTTGCATTTGGTGCTTCTGTTCCTAAGCTGAGACAACCGTGAGAAATCTTTTGTATTCTTTATGTTTATGATTGTATGCTAGTTGTGTGGTTTATATTGTCAAATATTTAGGATGTGACCATTTACCGATTATCGCTTATATGAATGAAAGCATTGTTTACCATTTACAAAAGTTTCTACTGTCAGAGGGAAACACATTGAAAATCTCCTGAACCACCACAACCTTTGCCTCCTTAACGACAGCTCAACCACTTACTTACATCCAGGTACTGGCACTTTCACCAACCTCCTCCTCTCCATCTGCATCCCTCGCTCTTTGTTGACTTCTCAGACTGAAGGATTTACCCTTCACTCTGTGGGAGTGACCATTTCCCCATCCTCATCTCCAACCCAACCTCTTTGTTTTACCTCTTCCCAACCAACTGGAGATTCCAGCAGGCAGACTAGACCTCTACTCCACTCTGTGCAATGTCTCCATCACTAATGACATTCTCCTCTCCAATCATCCCGTCTCACTCTTCACCTTCAAACTCTTGGAGGTTACCAATTTCACTATCCCCACTTCCACCTTTACCCCACAGAACTTCAAACCCTAGTTCACCACTGACTGCAAAAAAGCCATCTCCCTCAAGAACAAAGCCCTCCTCTTTAAAACCCACCCCACACCCCAAAACCTTGACAATTTTCGCAGCCTCAGAGCCAAAGCCAGGAAGACCATTAAACTCTGCAAAAATGTCTCCTGGGAAACCTATGTCTTGTCCCTGGATCTCCAGACTGCCCCAACTCCAAGGTCTGGAATATGATCTGTAACTTCAAAGGGAAAAGCTCCTTTAACAACATTTCTCACCTCATCCACAACAACACCAAAATAACCGACCTAAAAGACATCACCGACTGCCTAGCCTCCACTTTCGCCAATACCACCTCAAATGACAATTTTTCTCACTCCTTTTGCAACCAGAAAATCGAGGCTGAAAAGAAACTTCTTAGCTTCCAGTCCAACAATCAGGAAAACTACAATCTCCCTTTCACCTACTTTAAATTCTTTAAAATCCAGGTTCTCCTCTCAAGGCTTTGACGGCATCCACTACAATCTACTCAAAAATCTCCCGAAGCTCCCTAGAAATACTCCTCAAGATTTACAATTACCTATGGTCCTCAAACTCTTTCCCCATTACTTGGAGAGAGGCCATCATCACCCCAATCCATAAAACTAACAAAGACAGATTTAACCCAAAAAACTACAGACCCATTGCTCTTACCTCCTGCCTCTGTAAGATCATGGAACGTATGGTCAACTACAGACTCTGCTGGTACCTCAAGATGGAACTCCATCCTCTCCCCACTCAAAATGGCTTCAGAAAAACCCGAAACTGCCTGGACCACGTCCTCAAACTTGACACCTTCATCCGTGAAGCCTTTCTCAGAAATCATCATGCCATCTTCATCTTCTTCCACCTTAAAAAGGCCTTCGACACCACTTGGCGGTATGGTTCCTCAAAGACCTTCACTCCTCTGGCCTCAGAGGCTCCCTCCCCACCTTTATCCAGAACTTCCTCCACTCAGTGTTTGACAAATCGATCAAAATTCTACTTGCCCGTCGGGCAGTTAGTTGCTAAAGTTTGGTTGCCCGGGCATCAAATCAACTTGCCCGGAAGCACAAGTGGGGATTCCCCGATTGTAATTAGCACCTACACTAACATTAATGCCAGGCCGTATGAAGAAAATATTTACATTTCATAAACGGTTACTTATCACGAATGAAATGTTATATGAACTATTTGAGTGAATTGTCATGTATTAAACAACTGTTTGTGTCTTAATGTACATGAAATATTGTTCGAAATTGTTAAATAATCTTTGCAATTGAAAAAAGAAAATAAGAACCCTTACTGTAGCATCTGTGTTTCTTTCACTTGTGTCACATATACACATACTGTACAGTAATTCTAGTTACATATACGGGAAACAGAATTCTAACATGAATATCAGATTATCAGACACACACGTGTGTACCCACATTGAAAGATTCCCAACTCCCGGAATGAACCAATCATGTCAACCGTTCCAAAAGACTCAAGCAAATGTTTATGTATTTAATACAAATAGTCTGCTGGCCAGGGCTTGTGCTGATCACAAGTGAAAACAAGTTACAACACGTGCGTTCAGTGCACTGTTGCACAGTCTGCTGTTGTATGTACTGTATATACCGTATTGTACTGCGGGACATTAGCATTCCGTACTGAACTGACGTTATGCAATGCGTGAAAGATTGAAAACGTTAGGATACAATAACATGTGCGAACTACGAAGGTTATCGTATAGCTGAGGAATGTGACGGTAATATTTCTAGATTTTCACCTTGGTTTGTCTCGCTTTTGACAATTACTTTTTAGGACAGTGTGACGTTTAAAAAAGTACCATTGTTTGCATCATATTTAAATTTGAAAGGGTCACTTTTAGGTGAAAAAGTGGTTGCCCGGCGGGCAGGTCACTTTGACAATCCACTTGCCGGGACATGAGTTTTGGTTGCCCCGGGCGTTTGGACAGGTGATTTGTCGAACGCTGCCTCCACTCCCGCCACTTCGAAGTACGCATCGGTAAGACCTACTCCCAAAGGTACTCCCAACACCTGAGTGTCCCCCAAAGCAGCATCCTCTCCCCCACTCTTTTTATCCTCCAAACTAACAGCATCACCAAAACTCTCACTCCCAACATCAAAAGCTCTCTCTATGTCGACGATATCACTATCTACTCATCCTCTCCATGCTTCCATACGCTCCAAAATAACCTACAACACTGTCTGGATAGTCTGCCTTACTGGAGCGACTCAACGGTTTCAACTTCTCAAAAGACAAAACTATTTTCATCCATTTTAACAACAGCAACTCCTTCTTCCTCTGCCCCAATCTCCGCCTCAAAGATTCCATAATCCCCAGTAAAGACAGTTCTCGCTTCCTTGGAATCACTCTCGACTCCAAACTTTTCTATCTCCCCCACATCAAACCCCTCAAAACAAAATGCCACAAAATCCTTAATCTCCTCAAGGTCCTCTCAAGCACTGACTGGGAGCAAATTGGCTCACTCTGCTCACCTTAGATTCAGGCTGGACTATGGCAATTTCATCTTCGCCTCCCGTAAATTTTACTTGAAACACCTGGAGGTCACTGAGAACACTGCCCTAATGGCTTTGCCTTGGCGCCACTCACACCTCCCCTATCACTAGTCTCCACGTCGGGGCCAAGGAACTCCCCTTCAATCTTCCAGTGCACGAAGGCTGGCCTCTTCTTTGCTCTCCGCATCCTCACCGATCCACGTAACTCTTGCTTCCATTCCATCTGTTCTCCCTCCTTCACCAAACTCTTCAATCTCAACAAATGCATCCTCCCACCTTTCGGGATTCGGATGCACTCCCACTTTTTCGAAGCCAAGATCAACATTTTCTCAAACGCCAGACACACTATCCCGCCTACACCCCACCTGGACTATTCACCCCACCCCCCCCTCCC
Organism: Chiridota heheva; assembly: GCA_020152595.1. Lineage (NCBI taxonomy): Eukaryota > Metazoa > Echinodermata > Holothuroidea > Apodida > Chiridotidae > Chiridota > Chiridota heheva. Next base: position 394,554 of record JAIGNY010001818.1, on the reverse strand, counting down.
CCTAAGGTATACCTTGGTCTTTCCTCCACGAAAGCTCTTCACAACCCAGCCTTTTCACTTCACATACTGCCAACTCAGTAGACATTTCCACGACTACTCCTTCCTCTTCACCGACGGCACGGGAAGACTCTTCTGCAGCCGCCTCTGCCTGTCCCTGCCTCACCTCCTTCTAAAGGCTACACGAAGGCACCTCTATCTACTCTGCCAGGCGAAAGCCATCCTCCTAGCCTTAAACTTCATAGAACTCTCTTTCCGCCGCTGTTTTGTCATATTCTCTGACTCTAAATCTGTCCTCATGGGCATCCTCAACATGCTCTGGCCCAACCTTCTCATTCTACAAATCCTCAACAAACTCCTCCTCCTTAGGAAAGAATTTTATCTTGTTTTGGATTCCCAGCCATGTCAACATTCCTGAAAGAAGAGAGCCGACAGAGCCACCAACAAAGCTCTGTCAAACATTGCATCTCCTTTTCCTATTCCACACTCAGCCCTGCGTCTCTCCATCTCCAACTACATAAAAAAAAACCTGGCAAAACTCCTGGAATCACCAAACCAGTAATAAGCTCTACACCATCAAACCCAAAGTCAGGACCAACACCCCTCTGCACAGTCGCAACTGCAGGGAAAACATCGTTGTCACCCGGATCCGCCTCAGCCACTGTACTCACACTCACTCCCATCTCTTATCTAGCTCCCCTATTCCTCTCTGCCACTCTTGTAACACGGATCTCTCCTTTAGGCATATCTTCGTAACCTTTCCCCTATACCAGAACTCTAGATCTCTTCTCTCCTCACTATCCTCAATCTCCGACCTTTTCAAAAACAATTCTTCCTCAAACATCATCAACTTCCTCCGCAACAACAACCTCTTCCACCACATTTAACTCCTCCCTCCCTCCCCTCCCTTTCTACACCTAACCTTACTTCTTACCCCCTATTTTTTCTGCTTTTCCCCTTATTCTCCCTCTCAATCCTCCATCTCCTCTCTGCCCTAACTCTTACACCTTTATTTTATAACACCCTCTTGGCACATTTGACTCCTGACTCGCAGTGCCGTTAAACATCAATAAACCAAACCAAACCATAAACAATGCTACACTATGTATTGTTAGGCATAGATCTGCTTTAGGCCAACATCTATTTTACAAGCTATAAAACTGACCCAGAAATACACGGACAAAAAAGCTTTGATTGTTACGTTCACTACAAATAAATGCAAAGATTACCTGATGAGTCAGAAAGATTATGCAAAAAATTGAAAAAGATTGCAAAATAAACCTTACAAAAATGTTTAAAAGTTGCTAAGATTTTAGCACGCTTCACACAGATTGCGGCCATTTTGATAGAGACTTGGTATGGATTTTTTTTTTACGCAGGTGGCGCACTTTTGAAATTTGTATGGCATTGGTCAGGATGGTTGAAAACAAGCAAATTGCTTGTTAGACAGCAAATTTACTTGCTGATATTTTATTTCTCATCTCTTTAAAGCGTGTTCGAACCATGGGTCATTATTTTGACAACTTTTTTCAGCCTTAGAGGTATTTTGAAGACAATGTAGGCCCCTACTCAAGTTTTATGAAATTCCTTATTTTTGTGCCAGCCATATTACGATGGTTTTGTGGTGGTTATTTTCGGGATAGAACCTGTTCCACGAAAATTTTACTAAAAAAACATTGTAAACAATTGAAAAAATGGATCATTTATCGTTTACTGAATTAAATGAAGATGCACGTCCCTACAAATATTTTACATCGGATGCTTATATATGTATCACATAAAGCATGTTCATGCTACTCATATATATTACATTAAGCATGTTCATGCTACTCATATATATCACATAAAGCATGTTCATGCTACTCATCTATATCACATTAACATGTTCATGCTACTCATATATATTACATAAAGCATGTTCATGCTACTCATATATATTTAAAAAAAGATGTTCTAGCTACTCATATATCACATGAAGCATGTTCATGCTACTCATATATATTACATAAAAGCATGTTCATGCTAATATATATTATATAAAACATGTTCATGCTACTTATATATATTATTACATAAAGCAGGTTCATGCTACTCATATATATCACATAAAGCATGTTCATGCTACTCATATATTACCTAAAAGCATCTTCATGCTACTCATCTATATCACATAAAGCATGTTCATGCTACTCATATATATTACATAAAGCATGTTCATGCTACTCATATATATTACATAAAGCATGTTCATGTTGCTACTCATATATTATATAAAGCATGTTCATGCTACTCATATATTACATAAAGCATGTACATGCTACTCATATATATCACATAAAGCATGTTCATGCTACTCATATATTACATAAAAGCATGTTTATGCTACTCATCTATATCACGTAAAGGATATTCATGCTACTTATATATATTATATAAAGCATGTTCATGCTACTCATATATTTCACATAAAGCATGTTCATGCTACTCCTACATATCACGTAAAGGATATTCATGCTACTTATATATATTATATAAAGCATGTTCATGCTACTCATATATTTCACATAAAGCATGTTCATGCTACTCCTACATATTACGTAAAGCATGTTCATGCTACTCATATATATTACATTAAAGAATTTTCATGCTACTCATATATATCACATAAAGTATTTTCATGCTACTCATATATATTACATAAATGCATTCTCATGCTACTCATATATATTACATAAAAGCATTTTCATGCTACTCTTATATATTACATAAAGCATGTTCATGCTACTCATATATATATTACATAAAAGCATGTTCATGCTACTCATATATATTACATAAAGCATGTTCATGCTATTCATATGTATTACATAAAGCATGTTTATGCTATTCATATTTATTACATAAAGCATATTTATGCTAATCATATATATTACATAAAGCATGTTTATGCTATTCATATTTATTACATAAAGCATATTTATGCTAATCATATATATTACATAAAGCATGTTCATGCTACTTATATATATCACATAAAGCATGTTCATGCTACTCATATATATTACATAAAAGCATGTTCATGCTACTCATCTATATCATGTAAAGCATCTTCATGCTACTCATATATATTACATAAAGCATGTTCATGCTACTCATATATATTATATAAAGCATGTTCATGCTACTTATATATATATCACATAGAGCATGTTCATGCCACTCATATGTTACATAAAAGCATGTTCATGCTACTCATCTATATCACATAAAGCATGTTTATGCTAATATATATTACATAAAGCATGTTCATGCTACTCATATATATCACATAAAGCATGTTCATGCCACTCATATATTACATAAAAGCATGTTCATGCTACTCATCTATATCAAGTAAAGCATGTTCATGCTACTCATCTATATCACATAAAGCATGTATATGCTACTCATATATATTATATAAAACCTGTCCATGCTACTCATACATATTACATAAAGCATGTTCATGCTACTCATGTATATCACATAAAGCATGTTTATGCTACTCATATATATTACATAAAGCATGTTTATGCTACTTAAATATATTACATAAAGCATGTTTATGCTACTTAAATATATTACATAAAGCATGTTCATGCTACCCATATATATTACATAAAGCATGTTTATGCTACTTGTGTGTATCACACAAAGCATGTTCATGCTACTCATATATATTACATAAAGCATGTTTATGCTACTTAAATATATTACATAAAGCATGTTCATGCCACTCATATATTACATAAAGCATGTTCATTCTACTTGTATGTATCACATAAAGCATGTTCATGCTACTCATATGTATTACATAAAGCATGTTTATGTTGCTTCTCCTACATTGTCTGCTGGATGAACTATATTTGTTGGTATGCTGCCCTTCATTCTATATGTTAATTAAGAGGACAGTTGTGAAGTGCTTGCAGTTTTTACTGAATCGATGTAAAGATTGAGATAATCAGATTAAAACCTCTTAGTTGTTTTTCCTGTTGTGTTTGTCTTGAAGGGCAGAATGCTCTCTCACTCTGGTATTTTTATTTAAATTTACATTTGGTAAACTAATTTGGTTTTTGTTCTATTTTCTAACACTCACCCTAAGTTTTGTTTCCATTGCTTTGAATTGTTTTCCCTTCTTTCATAGTGGATTTTTACTTCCATGGTTCAGTATAGAGAAGCGAGAGCAGGACGAATCTAGGAGGCAGACCCGCAGTCGGACGAGCAAGAAATGAGCTCCAGCTTCAGAAAAAGATGATTGCAAAGGTCAAGGTGTCGTTCCCTCAGCTGCGGTTGGTGAAGATGCTGATGAATTTCCACAGACTGCACTTGTGATATGATATGCACTTGTGATATGATATGCACTTGTGATATGATATGCACTTGTGATATGATATGCACTTGTGATATGATATGCACTTGTGATATGATATGCACTTGTGATATGATATGCACTTGTGATATGATATGCACTTGTGATATGATATGCACTTGTGATATGATATGCACTTGTGATATGATATGCACTTGTGATATGATATGCACTTGTGATATGATATGCACTTGTGATATGATATGTACTTGTGATATGATGTGCACTTGTGATATGATATGCACTTGTGATATGATATGTACTTGTGATATGATGTGCACTTGTGATATGATATGCACAGCATAATGATTCAAAGCTATGAGGACATTGGAGTTCTGCAAATAGAGAAGTGTTTGATATTTTCTTGTTAAAAGTGTTTTTTGAGCAGTCTTGTTTATTGTTTGAAGATCGAGTCTTGCATTAGAAGAACTTTGAGCAGTGATATTCGTATATGAAAAGTTTTGCAATTATGCACATAAAGGAAGGTGGCATATTTTTAACAGGATTAAATAAGAGTGTTTTGCTGGGGAATGTGATGCTTGTGAGCAAATGATCATTTGTTAATGACTGTGGGGAAATGTGTTGCATCAAATTATGTAATGTTATGTGTTGCATAAGAATATGTGATGCATGTGAGAAATTGATCATTTGTTAATGACTGTGTGGGAAAATGTGTTGCATCAAAGAATGTAATGTTATGTGATGCATTAGAATATGTGATGCATGTGAGAAATGTTAAAAAATATGATGAAACAGGAATTATATTGCAACTTAATGGTGTAAGTTGTGTCAGAGAATGTTTCCCATCTTTAGAAATATGTGATGTAAAGAACATGGTTTATATTATAAATGCAAAATTGTGCTGCTTGTTGAAAATAAGTGCACTGGAGAATATACAAATGTGTGATGCTGGATAATGTGATGCATGTTGAAAAGTTGTATGCCAGACAATGCAGTATGTTACAAATTTAGGGTCAGAGAATGTGTTGCATGCTCGAAATGTGTTTTCGGTGAGTGTTGTTGACAAAATGATCCTGTTTGACAGAATTTATTTCACAAAAGAAAATGTGTTATAGATGTCTGTGAATGTGATGGGTGTTTTAGTGTATTATCAAATATGATGCAGGTCAGGAAAGGATGTGTGTAAAATAATGTGCCTGTTTTATGTATTTGAGAATGTGATGAATAAGTTAGTACATGGTGGATTATTATGAGAATGGCAAGGTCAAAGATTTAAGAGAATAAATAACATTTATGTCAGAAACATGATGAAGTGGTAAATAGGTGAATTCATGTGCTGCACCTCAAATGCAAGCATTTCAAACACTTTGTGCTGCACCTCTCCAGTCAACTGCCACACATTTGGTGATATTAATGTGTTGTGGTCATCTGTCAGTCATGACTTGTATATTAAGGAGGTTAGTTTTGATCAAATGAGAACTAGAAGGAAAAAACTAAGCCTTTCTGTGGAAGTGCATGGATTGTTTGCCTCTATGGTTTTAGTGAGCTTAATAGTGAGTATTAGGAATTAAGGCATGCATACAGTAGCATTTGGAGAAAAAAAAACTGCAATTCGAAGAAAAAATTGGAACTTGTGATTGGTATCGTGGCTGTGCTTGTAGTGTTGCTGAATAAATAAAAGTAGGTTGAGTGGTGCAGTGGCTTAGTGGTTAAAAAGTCTTGCTTATATATGAAATGGACTGGGTTCAATTCCCTTCATGAGCACTGCATTGCGTCCTTGAGCAAGATGCTTTATTCTACTTGCTCCAGTCCACTCATCTGTAAAATGAGTATCAGCACTGCTGGGGAGTTGACCTGTGATGGACTGGCGTCCCGTCCAGAAGGATGGATGGATTTAACTTCAATTTATAACTTAAACTTTTAACTTGAGGGGCTGGTAAGAAATCCTAATAGTGTGAGGTAGCCAGTGGTTTGTACACATGTTCTTATGAATAGTTGGTATTTTAGCAGTTGATTGCAAAATGTTTTTTTACTATTTTGATTTGAAATCACTATTATAAAGACAATCATTTTTAAAGGTTGATATACTTTTCTAAATAATACTTGTAACATAACATATGAAATGAATGATTTTTGTTTGTGAGAAGAGTAGCAAGTAAATCTAAAATTATTCATATAATACTGAGCATTATCCATATAATGCCAAGCATTTCCATATAATACCTAGCATTGTCGTTTTCCATAGATCACTTGTTAATTATTTCAAAAATGGAGATTTTGACCACTAGCTGTATTTGAAATTGGGAGGGTTGCATTCTGGTTCCTATGTGCAGAGTATATTCTTCTTAGGCATGTGATTTTAGGGCTGGCTGAAGGGCCCTGTTTATGTACAGTTTTCTGCAATAAGGCAGTTTGTTCTTCAATTAATTTTGACATGTATTTTATGGACCTAGTATGATACAAGCCAGGTAGTTAAAAGGTTTACAAAATTAGAATTGAGCTCAAATATATAGTTTAAATATTGGGATAATACCTCATTAAGATAGATTTGTGTTGGCTTTACTTGAAGAAACTATATCTTTGCCTTGCTGGTCAGCTTTGCATATAATGAACAAGGCCTTGAAATATTACCAATGAGGAAAATGGCTGGGAGAAAATGGGCTGGGTGACTGGTGACTTTGTATCATTTTTGTCTGCACCACATGTTTTTTAAGGTTTTGATTGATATCAAGCTTTAAATTCCTCATTCCTTCAAAAAATGATTTCCTCAATGTTGGGAGTAAAGATTGTTGTAGCAGATTTGAACAAAATTTATTCTTTTAAAAGACGCATGGACCAATAGCATATTAACTATTAATGGTTTTTTTTTATGAAACTTATGTCTATTCGCATACAAACATTTATCATTTTAGTGCATGTGTGTTTCTTTGTATAATTGACCCTTCTTAACGAACCTTTTCCACCATATCTAATCTTCCTTTCTTTTGACCTTAATTTTCTCCCAAATTTCCCCCTTTGTTCCTCTCAATCCTCCATCTCCTCTCTGCCCTAACTCTTACACCTTAAGTTTTTAACACCCTCTTGGCACATTTGACTCTGACTGTCACGGTGCCGTTAAACATCAATAAACCAAACCAAACCAAACCTTCTTAACAAACTTATGTCTCATTCAGAAAAAGATCTGGGTTTCTACTATGTCTCATGAATAGATATTTATCATTCCTACTGTGGTGTAAGTGCATGCCGGTATGAATGCACCTGCATGGTAAACTTTTCCATTGTTGAAGTAGTCCATGATGTGAATGAGGTTTCCCATGAGCCATATAGTCCTCTTGGCCTGATTTGGCTTTAATACCTATGACATTTATCTGAGATTTGCACCCAATATGGCATTGAACAAATGATACAATCATTCTCTCTGGCAGTATGTACTCATGTCATTTTTCTTATTTTGTTCAAAATCTTCATCACATTGTTATTGCTTTCATTATATTAGATATATGACTGACATGCCACAAATGAAAAAAACAATGTATATATATATATATATATATATATATATGTAAAATATATTTATGTATATATATATATATATATATATATATATATATATATATATATATATATTTATATATATATATTTATATATATATTTATATATATATATAGTATATATATTATATAGTTATATATATATATATATATATATATATATATATATATATATATATATATATATAAAAATATATAATATATATTTACTTCAAGTTATACCTCACCCTCCATGCTATAAATATGCAATCTGGTCACATGACCTGATTCTAACGCACTTCTAACCGACCTCAAAAACGTAGTTACCAGCCCAGCCCTGACCTCCATATTAGTTCTACTAACCCTCGCTCTTTTTCAGCTTGTTGTTTTCACAATATCGCTGGAACTGGTCAAATTTTCTTTTATAGATTTAACCTTTTTCTAACAATTTTCGCCCTTGCAGCTTCTACCAGGCAGCTTTTTACGCTGCTGTATCTTATCCGGTTCTCCTTTTTAAGTCTTCTGAGGTAAGACGAGGTAGCCATGTGTCAGGGGTTTCTTTGGTCTGACTCACAGGACTTTCCTGTGTAGCCTACACTTAAGATAGAGTGTTTTTGTCTCCATCCGTACAAAGCGGGTGGCTAGTTAGAGAGAGTCCTGCTCTCGCGGCGTGTGTTTTTAGGCCCTAAAGCACCAAGTGTGCCAGTCTAGTGGACCTCTTGCCCCTGGGTTTAAGTGTTTTTCACCATCAGCCCCGCCCTTCCACAAGGAGAGCCTAAAGTTATACTATGCATTGTGTTAACATGTTAGGATATCTTCAGTACAGGTTCTTGTATGCATTAGGCCAATTTCTTCAATCGATTTTGGCGCGTGCGTATTTGGTCGACTTTACTATAGGGTGTTCGAGGAGTTGGCTTCTTACAGCTCCAAGGAGCACAAGTTGTTACAAGAGAGCCTATATTTTATTTAACGTTACCAGTACATATTGTGTATTCGTTCGTCTCGCATTTGATTGAGACAAAGTTTTTAATTTTCAAGCTTGAATTTTGGGGCGTTGGAGAGATCTTGAGGGGGTCTCTTTGACGTCCTCTTTACAGGAAATCTAATCTTTTCTTTTTATCTTCACAGACGCCAAGTTACCCAGTGGTTTGTGTTTTACACGCTACCCCTACGCTTTTAAAGAATTTAGGTTCGGTGCATTTTCTCGGGTTTTTAAAAATGTTCTGATAGTAATTTTTCTGATAATTTTTTTTGATGTACTAAATTGCTGTGGCCGTATGGAGCCGTGGGCCACGGAGTCGTGTGGAGCCGTCTGGCTGCTCAATGGACCCATAAATATGGGCCGTGGAGCCACCTGGAATCGTCCAATGGACCTGCACGGATCCATAAACACGGACCGTGGAGCTGTCCAATGGATCCGTACGGAGCCGTCACGGATCCGTACAGAGCTGTGAACACGGTCCGTGGAACCGTATGGATCCAATCACTGGAGCTGTACAGACCAAAAAGCACCCTTGAAATCACTTGTGACCCACGTATAACCTCTTTGGGCGCCGCCTTTACGTGGCCCTACCGGTCCTTATCATGAAACCGTGGGTGTACAAAGGGTTTACTCACTTAAAAAACGCGCCTCCCACAACTCACTAATCTTATCGAGAAGAGGGCGCTTCTTTATAGTGGTTTATTCTAAGTGACGTCTAGGACGTCACTTAGCTTATCAGTATAGACTAAGGTAAGTTACATCTGATAGACCGCACCCGTGGCCCTGCCGACTCAGTAATCTATCGAGTCAGGGGCCTTCAGGGGGTGAATCAGGAAAAAGTTAACAAAGTAAACTACAAACATAGGCCTCCATGACTCAGTAATCTATTGAGAAGATGGCCCACGCGTAAGTAGAAACTCTGAGACTAATTGATTTATGTTGACTCTTGGCATTAATTTGAAAAGTAAAAATATATATATGAATGCATACACCAAGACGCCCCTACGGGGGATGTACCTACAACCCTTACGCGGGTAAGACAGGTCTGTGGGAGACGTCAAACATAGAGAGCACAGACGATGACTTACGGCTTCGCGGTCTTACGACCCAAAACCGTCTCGCAGCTACATAGCCTTACACGGTTAGCAACTCTTTTTGTATACGTTTTAAATTAACTCTTAATTCGCTAACCATTGGTTTAGTTCAGTAAAGTTTAAACAAACTTTGCTCAGGGTCAGCTATCTTATCTGCCACGTTGCTCCTCAATCACCAGGGCTCCACAGCTCCGCTGTTGTACAAGTTTTTACAGAGTTAACAGCCCGTAAAGTGTACGACGTACGTTAACCCTAAGTTAGAATTAAATTATCAGCCTGAATGACTCTTCCTGCTCAATGGCACTTCACCTTGGGCATTTCGCCAACGTTCAGCATTTCGCTCATTTCTCTCCCCGGTTCTCTCCACAACGAAGCAGGTCCTGGAGTAGGGACTGAGAAAGAAGCTGGAAGCTTTAATGGGAAGAATTTTAGTTCCATCCATGGGAGGATGTTTCTTTCCTTCATGGACCTTTTTACATACAGACTTCCATCTTGGATCACACAGGCCGTGTTGCCTCCCACACACCACTGGCCATCAGCGACTGATGCGTATTTTCGACACCCCCAGACTTGGTGAGTCATGGAGAGACGGTGTTGAAAGTCTACCTTGGGCTGAAGATGGTCTCTCTCAGTACCTCCGCTTTACATGTTTAATCGGTGGCCACCCCGTTTGGTGGTGGTTCAGATGCTCCCACTTGTTGTGAGGAACAAAGTTTCCACCTGTCAGACTTTCACCATCAGTGCTGACGGATGCTTTTGGTCGAGGTAGGGCACATTTTATGTGACCCCCTATGACAAAAACTTGGACAGGTACTTGGCCTATTTTACAGGCAGTATGCTGGGCATTTTTCACCTTTTATCGCTAGTGCTGAGTAAGGCAGTTCAGATTCGTGCCAACTTTTCACCACTGTTGTGGTCTCCTATTTGGACAAAGGAATGAACTTCAAGAGTTTCTGGAATCCTTCCTCTCCTCTCAGCGCAGGACAAACTATGCCAACCTTAAGGCTTCTCACCTCGGACTACGAGAACATGATCACAATCATCTCGCTTCAGTGGAACCCCACAGGATGGGCGTGCTTCCATAGGTGACCAGAGCGATCAAGACCTTATTCGGTCTTCTGGACATAGGTCTGTCCGCATTGCTGGACGATCGCAAGCTATTGATTCTTTGCATCTTATCTCCTGACCCGCGGGTTTCGGGGTCGACGCATTTACTTTTCAAAGGGACTCACTATGTGAGTTATGTTTTCCGCCTTTCATGCTAGCACGGAGTATGCTAACAGGGCGACGTACGACTGATAGCGCCCACTTGGCCCGGCCAACTGCAGTTTCTCTGCTGCTCAAGACCTTGCAGGCTTCCCGTATGAGCCTCGGGTCAGGGATGACTGCATCACAGTCCCAGAGCACTTCGTTTGACTGTGTGGCCTTTGTCCGCCAATCCTTGGCGTAGCAAGGCCTTTCTGAAGAGTTGTTCACCACCTCCCCATTTTGGAGGGGGCCCTCTCTCAGACTTGGTTTTGTCACAGGCTTTAGGATAGCTTGCAGCCATCCACCATGGTTTTCCAGTTGGGTCGACGGTCATTGATTCGCAACCACTGGGAAGATACACAGAGATCTCATCGTACTGTGTCATGAGATATTTTCCTCCGATGGATCGTCCAGAAGCAATCTTTTAAAAGTAGTCGACACTGTTCATGGAACAGCCGGGGTATGCACTTGGGTTCGAGGCATAGCCTCCTTCACCTGATTTCTCGAGCCGCTGTTTGGGAAAATGCATATCGCGTTTTGTTTTTTTCTCTTGTTTTTGCCTGACTAACTTTGCGAAGTTCGTGTTACTTTTTAACTTTTGCTCTTATGCTGTTATGCGTTAACTAATTTTTCTCCATTTTGGGAATTCTTTAATTTGTTTTAGCTAGTACACGCTTGGTTCCCAATCGTATTTTATTAGCCAGTTCCATCTCGTGGACAAACTTGGTGCGTTTTGTGGCGTTATTGTAGACACTACTATGATATTCATATCGTGTCCAAACGCTCTTCTGGTTGGCATGCTTTCCGAGTTTCTAACTCAGGTTCATGCGACGTTTGCCTCAGTTACTGTTAACAAATAATGCCTTGTTCGGTTTGACTGTAACTAGAAGTGGTTTACTATGTTTTAGTACTTTCCACTCTGAGGTCTTTCATCCTTAAGAGGAGAAGGAATTTCGTCCTTTAAGCGGGATAAGATTTGTGAGAGTTTTAGTTACCAGCCTTTAGAAAATTGTGCTGTGACCTGAACTCCCTTCCTATCCTCGGTTGCAATCTGATTGCATATTTATAGCATGGAAGGTAAGGTATAACTTGAAGTAAATTAACCCCACTGAGCATAGCAGGGATATGTATGAGAGTTATACTTACCTTCCATGTGTCCCGGCCCGCCTGCCCTCTCGTCAGGCCTCGGTGGTATGTTAAGTGAGGGTTAGTAGAGGTTATATGGAGGTCAGGGCTGGGCTGGTAACTAAGTTTTTAAGGTCGGTTAGAATCAGGTCATGTGACCAAATTGCATATTTATAGCATGTATCAGGTCAACTGTATCCAAATTAGCATATTATATATATATGTATATATAAGTATAACTCTCATAAATATCCCTATATATATATATATATATTATTATTATTATTATTATTATTATTAAAAATTATTATATTATTTGTTATTGAAAACATCACAGATTCTCACAATCATTTAAATTAAAACCAGAAGTGCTGTTACCAGCACTGTGGCATTCGCTTGGGAATTTATTTATGGGACTATACCTTTCTTTTAACTTAAGGTCCTTGTGGTGTTATCATCTGGAATTGATAGAACATATGTAGAGTCGTGATGATTTTCCTATGTCAGAAATGTGCATGTCCTTCAGACGTGACGGCAACTTCATTGCAAATAAAAGATAAGATGGTCAGTGTCCATGAGAAACAAGTCAGGGGACCTCTTTTTTCCAACAATAGTGGTCAAACCAGGTGGCTGCCATTTCTTGTTCCAATAACTGACCCCCATAATGTCTGCCATGGACAGAAAAGTTCATATTTTAATCTTTTCGTTTTGTTTTGTTAAGTTTTGATGTTTTGTTAGTGTGTGGGTTTTGTGTGCCTTGATTTGAGTTGGTTTAAGTGCAGGCTTTTTCAGAATAGGTTTTAAAAGGTGGCAGGAGAAGGTACTACATGAGAGCTGAGGGTACTACATGTAATTTGTGCAAAGTTATTCATCCATGGTTTTCATGTCAAGTATTTGTCATGTCTAGTATTTCTCTCATATCAAATTGAATTACAATTGAAGTTTTCTGAATCTTTCAGAAATAACATCTATATCATTACATTATAGAAGATAGTTTCACTGGTTACATTGGTAAAGAATTTTGCTACCACACGATATGAAAAGGATTTGACATTTATAAATATGTCTTGTTTTGGTATGTTGCATGTAGTCCTAGATTTATAAAGGTTAATCTTTCAATTTAGATGTACTTCAGGTTTTATTGAAAGGTAGTCTGATACCTAGGAGAAACAGTTAACATGATTGTCTTTACAATCTCATGTAAATCAGTAAAATTGGTATTTTAAAATGAATACAATGAGGTACTTTAAAAGTATTTTATTCTACAAGGTGTGTGACATGACACTTTTATGTAGACTGGCTGTTTATAATGCTCTGCAATAGTTATGCCTATCATCGGGCTTCAAAAAGATCTGTCACTGGAAGAATTGGTGTTAAAAAAATGAATAATAGTGGTGGAGTTGGTGGTGTAATTATGTGAGAAGTTTTATGTGATTGTAAAATATTTGTAAAGTATTGAAGGGGGAAGATTCTGATTGATAAGTGAAACCAGCAGTAGATAACTGTACTTTATTTTTGTATGTTAATAGCCAAGTTCACCAAGCATCGGTTACTTGCTATTTGTTTCACATTGTCACAGGCATTTAGCATCGCTGTTCTTGTTTGAATTTCATGTAAGTAAACCATTCACTGATGGCTGTTGTTTGCAAATAAAGTATTTAAAAATAAAGTATTTCATAAATTCACTTGAATGTTTTTTTTTTTATCAAGCAGAGTATGAGTACATTATAGCAAGTACTAAAACTAAGGCCCAAGAGAACAAGTCCAGGAGCATGAGTGCTTTAATCTGATTAAAGTTTGACGCTTTTAAAATATATGAAAAACTTGATGTATGAAAAGGAAGACAGTGGCAAATTTTGATTATCAGAATGTGTATGAAGCTAGATATTGATGGGTAGTCTGGTTTCAGTAATGATTTGTCAGAGCCATCTTCCAAGAATTGTGGTAGAGAATTGTAATGCAATGGAATTAAATAATAGCCAAAATTTGCTTTTAAAATTGTATACTAAGGATTGAGAATGTAGTAAAATTGTAAATTCTTTGCAATTTTTCATTGATGATTGCTCATGAATCTAGCATCAACTTTGCTGGTGATGTCTCTGTATGTTATTGTAATATGAAGATGTCAAGGACATTTTCTTCTTTAAAAACAATACAAATTGAACTACATAACCAAAATCAATTGATCCTGGATAGTCATGGTAATGATAGTTCCTGATGTATATAACCCACTGATCATAACTTCTAAGTTGTCAAAAACGCTTAACAAGCGAAACAAAACAAAGCAAAATACCATTTACAAGCTAAAAATAGGAAAAAAATTCAAATTTAAACAAATTGTACAACTGTGTTGAGAGCAACATGACTTCCTTTTGTCTCTCAAACTTTCTATTCTGATTATACTGTACCACGCACTTTTCCCCTGTGGGGCTCTGATACCACCACCCTGGAGGCAAGCTTGTTGAAAATACTCTTTGACAACACAGCCTCTCCTTGCTCAGCACTAACTCCCCGACCTACCTTCACCCTGCCACAGGCTTCCTCACCTGTATTGACCTGTCTGTTTGTTCCCCCAACCTCCTTGATTTTAGCTGGAAGGTCTCTGCTGACCTCTGTGGTCCTCTCCTTATTCACTCCAACCTTCAAAACCCCACATCACACCCCTTAAGAAAGCCAACTGGCTTCTTTTTGAAACCCTCTGCAACTCTCACCTCCCCCCATCTTCTAGAGGATTAGGACCCCTTCAGTAAGATCCTTATCAACATCGCCACCTGCTCCATTTCCAAAACCTACAAACCCCTGGTTCAACAATGACTGCAAAACCGCCATCAAAGACCAGGAAAAAAGCCCTCAGGAACTTCAATACAAACCTGAACTACCCACAACCTCAACCTCTTTTGCATCAGTTGTGCTAAAGCCAGGCGCGCTATTAAGGACAGTAAAACCAACACTTGAACAATTTCATCTCTTCTCTCACCACCAACACCTCCACTAAGAAGATTTGGAGTATGGTTAACAGCTTCCACGGCAGGATGGGCAAGTCTGCCATCTCTCCTGGAATGGTAATCTTCTCACAGGGAAAAAGGATATCGCTAACTGCCTCGCCGCCTGTTTCAGCAACATCTGGTCCTCTGACAACTACCCCAATGTCTCCTCTCACCCCCACGATAACACTGAGAACTGCAACACCTCTACCCTATTTGAATTAAAGCAAGTCATCCACAATGCTGGCTGCACCTCTAAGGCCCCCAATAACATCCTCTACCAGTTCCTGAAACTCCTCCCGAACAAGGCCACTGCTACACTCAACCACATTTGATCCTCGCACTCCTTTCCCCCTATCTGGAGGACAGCTATCATCACCCCTTCCCCAAACCGGGAAAGGACAGCACCAAACCCTCCAGTTACCACCCCATTATGGAAAGGATCATTAACCAGAGACTAAATTGGTTCCTTGAGACCAACAGAATATCTTCTCCCCTTATCCTATCTAGGAATCCTTTGAAAAAAAGAACACCTCAATGCCATCTTTTTTGACCTTGAGCAAGATTTCATCACTACTTGGAAATACTGCATTACCCGCAAGCTTTACACCATTGACCTTAGAAGGCCACCTCCCCATCTTTATTCAAAACCTTTCTCACCTGGGCACTTCCGAGTTCGTATTGGCCACACCCTCTCCAACCCCTACCCCAAGAAGAGGGTGTCGCCCAAGGCAGCATCCTCTCCCCTACTCCCAACCTGAGCATTAACAACATCACGAACAACCTTGGCCCCAACATCAAATGTGCCCTCTACGTGGATGACTTCACCATCTTCCACTCTACCTTAGCTTTTCTCTCATCGAAAATAGGCCCTCAAAACTTAGCCTCAACCAGCTGCAAGACTGATGCAACAATAACGGTTTTAAATTCTACAAAGACAAGACAGTCTAGTCTGCATGCACTTCTGTCATTTCTACAACCCAACACCCCAACTCAAACCTCGTGCTCAATGGCAATCACATCCCTAAAGTTGACCACCCTAAGTTCTTGCATTTAACCCTAGACCCCAAGCTCTCCTACAGGTAACACATCACCAACCTGGAAACAGAAATTCAACAACTCCCACAACCTTCTCCGCCACCTCTCAAACACCACTTGAGGTGCAGACCCCCATGCTCTCCTCAAAATCTTGAAGCTCACCATTCATGCCAAGCTTGACTATGGCAATATGGTCTACTGTGCTGCTCACAACTCTTACCTCAACCCATCCAAAATAAAGCCCCCAAGATTTGCCTGGATGCCTACAGGATCTCCCCATCACCAGCCTTCACATTGA
This sequence comes from Chiridota heheva, assembly GCA_020152595.1. Taxonomy (NCBI): domain Eukaryota; kingdom Metazoa; phylum Echinodermata; class Holothuroidea; order Apodida; family Chiridotidae; genus Chiridota; species Chiridota heheva. The sequence continues at coordinate 377,888 of JAIGNY010001818.1, read as the reverse complement.
AGCCAATGAACCCCCCTTCCTGTAAGGTGTAAAAAGCTTAGCCTTTCCTATGCTTTTAAAAAACCTCACCAACACCTAAAACCCTGTACACCTCATTAGGTGTGAACCACCACGCTTTCTTCACCCTCTTTGATAGGACTAAAACCCTATCCACTCCCTTCAGCTTACGCATCAAACCCAACCTCCACCATCTCGGCACCAACCCCACCAGTCTTGGCACCTCCTGGCCCACTTTGTCTCCCTGGGCCACCCCCTCCCTTCCATCTACCTGGGCCTCTCCACTTATCACAAAACCACTCTAACCTCTTCATCAACCAAATCAAAGACCGACTCTCAAACTAGCACCTGTATGATGGCTCCAAGGAGGGCGACAAGACAGCTTGCTGCTGTCATCCAAGACATCACTCCCAGTAGCAGGCTTCTCAACTACTCATCCATCTTCTCGGCTGAGGCCAAGGCCATCCTACTCGCCCTCAACTATATTGAGTACTCCCCGCTCAGCCATCTTCTCAGACTCTTAAGTCTGTCCTTCTTTACTCAATTTTAAGTGAAATAATCCCACCTTCTCCGTAAACTCCTTTTGCCCCCCCCCCCATCCCATGCAGGAAAAGTAGTATTTTCTTTTGGATACTCAGCCTTGTTGGCATCCCCGCAATGACAGAGCTGATTCAGCCTAAAGTTTGCCCTCAACCTCCCCCTACCCCCTTTCTGACATCAAACTGCTTATCTCTTCCCTTGTTCATGACCACTGAAAAACCTCATGGGACTCCCAAATTGATAACAAACTCCATAACATCCAGCTCACCATTCTGACCAAACCCACCATCCACAATCTTTTCCAAATCGACGTCCACATTACCTACCTTACTAAGAATAGGCCACATCCACCTCACTCACTCTAACTTCCTCCCCCACCCCTCTGCAACAATTGCCATTACCCCCTCAGTCCACCACGTCCTCTTTGCCTTCTACCTGTACAACATCCCCAGAGCTACCCTCACAACTCCATAGTAGAGCTCTTCGAGAAAAACTCTCCGGATAAAATTATCTTCTTCCTTCATCATGCCTTTCTCTACAACCATATTTAGTCCCCCTATACCTACATTTACCCCCTTGTTTTGCACCCCTGCACTTCCTCTTTTGATCCCAGCTTCCTGGCTATTAGCCCCCAAAATTCTCTCACTCCTATTTTCTTTTCTTCCTACCTCTGGAATGATCTAACCTCTCAGGCACAATTTGACCCTCGCTGTCGTGGTGCCGTTAAGCCCTCATCTCATCAAACAAACATAAGGTACAGAATCTTTTCAAGGTATTTTCGTGTGGCATTTAAAATTCTTTTTACTAGTTACACAAAACCCTTGATAACGATAAGAATCTCCTGCAGATATGGTTAGCTCTGAGATGATAATTTCCGAGTGTAAGTTTAGAGAGTTAGTTTGGGAACGGAACCATAAATATATTTTACTTTCATTGTAGCATATGGACAGGTAGTAAATTTAACTTTTTAAAACGAACAGTTGCGTTTTCCAACTTTGAAAATAACACTTATAGTTTGTGAGTTTACAGCTGGTCAAACTTTATATTTGTGAATAGAGAGGCAGATTGCCTAAGATTTTTATGCAATTGTTTTTAAATTTGATTGTTTAAGATAATAAGAATGTCTCTATCCTGTTAAATATTGATTGTAGTAGGTTTGGTTTACACAATCTACTGAAGTCTTGTTAGATGATTGGTATGATGTCATGGTTAATACTTGTTAGCAAATTTGTATCTAATCTAATAAATTCAACTTCTACTTTTCCAATCACAGTATGTTTCATTGAATGTCAAGACTGGGCATAAGTTAGTAGCGCAATTAGGAGCGGACAGAGAAGTCTTTACAGGAATTTGATTTGAACAAATACTTTATGAGCTCAGGTTAAAGGGTACAAGTGCAAGAACGATTACAGAAATTATGAGTACTGCATTTGCAGAGTACAACAAATTGTACGTAGAAGTATACTATAACTCTTTCTTTGTTTAAGAACATATTCTTAGACATTGAAAACATCTTTGTAGAATACTTGCAGGGTTTTACAATAACTTCCAGGAGAGATAGTAAGCTTGAATCACAAAATCCAAGCTAAATAGTGTCCGTTACTTGGACAACAGAATGATTCACAATGACTTTGTGCTTATGCCCATTTACATATAATATAATTCAGTAAGAAATGACAATATAAGACAAGAATAGGTTTCAAGCACTGTCTTCAATCATTCAAGGAGAAACAACTATTTTACACAATATCACTAGGATATTCAAGGAATGAAATAAACAAAGCCAAGTGCACTTTCTATCAACTCCTCTTTACTGTTTAGGGAAGATTATTGAATTTCCCCTTTCCCACTTTTATGCCTTACAGCCTTATTAGCAAAAGGATGTGTGCAATTACAGAGGACTACAGATTAACAATATCTACAACAACAATTATTTGACAGGAAACCACAAAAATAGTTCTTGTTATTTTTTAAGTCAGCATCACATATTTTTGTAAATAACTCTCAACTATATTTCAGCAGATTTTATCTGTCAAGTATTTCTGGCAAACACCGATAAGAAACTTTTGCTAATACTTGTCATCAAACAAGACTTGATGTACTGTACTTTGCAAGTACTAAATTTGAAACTACCAGTCTCAAATATAATATAACCACATAACCTTCATCTGTGGTGGAAGCCCACTGTGGTCAATTATGCTCTGGGATTTCTATAGCTTTTTTCTGCAAAAATTGGAAGTTTCTTTAAAACAGAATATTTAAGGTTTGTATGCATAGAGATATTCTTCTGAAACAAACTTCCTCGTAAGTTTATATTTACAGACCAAGTATTTGACAGGTAGGAATTATAATCCTTATAGCTAGTTTTTAACAATGTCAAATGCACATTCGCAACTGAAATTAAAAACGGGCCCATTTTTCACAAAGAGTAAACAAAATTGTGCGAATGAGATCAAAACTTTGTATTATTTTCTTCTTGAAGGCACAATCCATGATTACAAAGGTGCTTTAAAAGTAAACAAATAGCAGAAAGAAAGCGGATTTACAAATTGTACATCAATCTGTCAGTCAACGTTTAACTTTACTAGATTAAATGAAATGAACATATTTGTGCATCTCATTGGTTAACAATTAAATGAAGAAAGTATCACGATACATTAAAACCATTGATATCAGAATAAGGAAAGAAACAAAGGAGTTTACTGGAATTTACAAGAGTGGTCATACGTAGAAAAAAAACATACTCTATACAATTCATAAAATGACTTTTTGTACACATCACTACAAAACACTGAAAACACAAACACTAACTTGTAATAAAGAAGATAAAAGACAAATCACAATTTCCCTGATTTGTCGAACAAATGGAAATCAAGGTTTTTTTTAATAAAACCAATCTTCATCTTATGTTTGGAAAACAGAAAAGCAGGTAATCTATCTTGGTTTTAACGTGACTAGCGTAAACCCACAGAGTAAATGACCAATGCAACAAACAACTTGGTGCATGTGTACAAACTTCTATCATTAGAAACACCCATAAACCAACACTACTTGTGAAGGAATAAGTACCAAACTACACGCAATGGCAACATCAATTTTCTTTGAAAGACAATCCCTCCTGCCGTAATTTTCTGGGTAGACACAATCAAATAAAACATGTTTTAATGTACTAAAATCTTAAGAGCTTCCTACGTTCATTTCAGTTGAGGAGCCACACAACACAGACTGCTCACAGAGCAGAAAGTGCAGTGTCATCTAACTGATATTGTTTTCTCTTTACTACAGATATTCTACAAGCATGATAGCTTTATCACACATTTCGTCAAAACATTCAGGCATCTTTTATAAACATAAGTGACTGAATATGCTTTTATACTTGTATGGGGAAACAACTGTGTTGATTAGATTTTAATAGCTTGAATAACTAGCTGTCTTTGTAATTTGTCCTGTACAGGGACTTGCCTATTAGTCTATCGAAGCCAAAAATATACTAGACAAGTTGTGCATTCCATCTATTCACCATGTTATATTTGTAAGATTCTTGCATAGAGAAAAAGAACATTTGTTTGATTTTCTAAAATAAGGTATGAAAACAAGAAAGATTTGGTTATGTTAAAGTGATAACTCAAATGAATGAAATCTTGTTTCACATACACTGCTAACTCTTTCCACTCATTGGTGAGTGACTGAAATTCCTACAGAAAGCTTCCTTTTCTCAAAGTAAGAACATTCCACTGAAGTTTCTACTATTCAAAAACATTTTCACATCACTCGCTCTCTAAAGTGTCTTTTATTGGTCACAATTAACATGATTGTATGGCTTTTATGGCCCCTTAACAGTTATAGTCCCGTGCCATCAGGTTATCAAAATCTACACACAATCATGTTTTTTGCTGGTTTTATGCAACAACCCAAATTGTTTTCCACATGCTGGACTTAAACAAAGAGAAATGTAAAGGGAAGCACATTGTGATTAAGTCTGCATCTAAGGAATTTCTGTGGAGTTGCACAGTTTAAAAACAAGTACCAAAAATAAGGATTGAACAGAAAAGAAAGAACACTGACAAATTACCAGAAAGCTTATTTTTAGTGAACTTACATTACAAAGGAGGTTACAACAAAGACCTTGGGATGACATGAGTAAGCACCACTTGTGAAGAGCTGTTTTATCCGTTTAAGTTGTCACTTCAGTAGGCATAAAAATACCGAAATATTTCAAAGGTCTTGCAATGCCTCGCATATGGGGAGGAAGGTCAAAAACTGCATTAAATTTGGACCAAATCTGTTACTTCTATTAGATGCAAAATTTGAAGTGTATAGATGGGAAGACTGCTCAATATATTTCTGATTCTTTGCTACATTTTTTTGCTAATTTTTTTGCTACATTTCTGTGCTAATTTCTTTGCTACATTTCTGTGCTTCATTTCTGTGCTACATTTCCATGCTAATTTCTGTGCTACATTTCTGTGCTAATTTTTGTGCTACATTTCTGTGCTAATTTCTTTGCTACATTTCTGTGCTAATTTCTTTGCTCTATTTCAATAATTTAAATTACAAAAATACCTTTTACAGTAAGATTTGACAGGGACTTAATCCTAAAGCTTTCAAACAGAATCAGTCTCAAATCTAAGAAAATTTTAAAATAAACAATTTTCTGTCCATACTGAAAAAACCGTTCAAAAATCTGTGATGATGCTACAGATACAGATTTTTAAACAATTTAGGTTCCTGTATGTTGCCTATATAGTCATACACCTTGTGAAGAAACCTAAACAGACCGACAGATAGTAAAATGCATATGAATAGCTTAAATATGTATCAAGAATGGTAAGTGTGGTGAAGTAATCATGCATACCAAACTTTTACTGTTCCATCTTTTACGAAAAGCTGAACATTATTTCATCAAATTCGATGAAATCATATTACAATGAAACTTTTAAGGAATTTTACAAATTGAAAAAAGAGATATAAACATTTGTTGTGACTGAAGCTCTCCTTGATTAATGGTTTGGTTTGTTGATGTTTAACTTGATTAATCTTCCAACTTTCAAGTCAAAATTGTTGAAATATTTATCAACTGCCCCAGTTATCATAACAGTTCTTTACAATAAATAAAATTCTTTACAATGCATTGTGATATGTTATCTTGTTCCAGTCTTAACCCAGATGTACAACCATCCACACAGTTTGGGCTGCTTGCTAATTAAGCAATTTGTTATCCTTTCCAATAAAACACTAAACAAAGGTAGTCACAACCTCTTGTTGGTGTAAGTTTTGATGTTCCTTCAACAATTATTACTTGTAATTCACTAAAAACAAACAGGGCATGATTCCAAGTCACACCTAAACAGTACCATCAGAGCCAAGAAAAGAAGTATTACAGCCACCTTTTTTTCTTTTTCTTTATTTTCCACTTTTTTTTTTCACAGAAGAATTGCAATATTCGTTACAATTTTTCATTTTAATACAATGTTTTTTAGCTATTTACAGTACAACAAATGGATATTCAAAAAGGTAGTTGGCGCATTTTACCTCCCTCAAAACTACCTTGGAATAGGTCCCACAATTTTAAACTTAACAAAATGCACATAAATGAAGATGGAATTCATTATGTATTAAACAATTAAAGCACAAGTATACAGTCATTAGAGGATAAACTTAATTGCAAGTTTTCACCAGCGGTAGTTGACAACAAGAGAGCTTCCCATATCAACCGAAATACAATGGCAGCAGCAAACAGTGCATGTTTCACTGACTGTAACATGGATCTGATAGTGAGTGCACTCTCACTCAACACAACAAACCTTTGCACGTCCTCAGGTATGAATGCTTCAAATGAGTCACAGAGAAATGCCTCCTTTGGCAGGAATGTATTTTTTCTTAAGTGAGATTTCATATGAATGAAGATCTACTGATCAAATCCTTCTCAACAATTTATTTACCATGCAAAAGACAATAAGACATGTTCTTCGTTTACAACATATTAAAGGAGTAAAACAAATTTCAGGGGAAGATTCACATAATCTTTACATGGATAATTTTTCCATTGAATACTTTCTGATATATTTCCAACAGGGAGATAAGTATCCATTATTTTTCATCACTGCTTCCACACAGATTTTCAATGATGAAATTCCTTATAAGCAACTGTTTTGCATCCGTACAAACATATTTCACATGTTAAGAATCATTCCGTAGCTTCTTCATCATGTCTCTTTACTACTTTTCATTGGCATTATACATTTAAAGCAAATTTTTTTTAATCAACACAGAAACCTGAAAGTTATCCAATTAATTTCCTTTAAGATGTTTTTCAAGGAGAGTAAGATTAAAGTCAGTGACTAACAGCTGCTTATATTTTTGAAATCAGTCATGTAAACAGAAATTCATGAAAGTCTAGTATCAAAGCAGAGTACACGGAACAAGACTTGAGTAATTCCTTCACCAATTTGTTCCCTTGAAGTCTTTATTCTTTGAGATGTATGTTAACACCCAGTTATTGGTTGCCATACCATAACCCTGGCATGAAATGACATTCTTTTGTATTGCTTTTAACTAAAATTAAAGCAGCATTTCTTTTGAAATTTGCTCAAATAATGGCTATATTATCCAGAAGAAAAAAAAAATGCAAAAGAACTGCACTTTATTATCTATGCTAGTTAAATATCTTCCAAATATTGCTAACCATGAACATTAAATTAAGTGTAACTTCAGTGTCATACAAGCTATGCAAGTTTCAACAAGAAATACCTCTAAAATGTTTGTTGTAGGCACAAGAATTTAAACAATTCCCGTAAGAAATCAAGCATTAAAAACATACTACAGCTAATACTTTTGTTTCAAATGGTCGACTTCTGAACTTTTACCTTCCTGATAAACTGGGTTTAGGATGATGCAAATTTTCTAACTAACTTCATTTGGATTTATATTTGTGAACAAAGTCAATTCAAACATTTGTTATTTCAGCAATAAGAATAAACAAGTGGCCCTCATTATTTACAAGAACATGTACGGATGGGTTAAACATTTTGAAGTGCATTCTCCAAAAAGAATAAGTTGTGCAAAACAATTTGAGTGCACAGTCTTTTAGGCAATGTTCACCACATGCATGAAATAAGTTGTTATTGTTGATACTATGATATAACCTACGGAATCAGATTGCTATCCTTGATCACACTTGGCAGCAACTCGTATACTTCGCAATACCACTTGTTAGCTATCCTTGAGCATCTACACCACTGTAAACTTATCTGCATTACAGGGTTGGAAAAACCACTCGCCTGCTCGTCATAGGCGAGCAAAAAATAATTGTGGCGAGTAGAAATATTATAATATACTGTGGCACTCGCCACACTAAACTAAGCCACACAAAGTTTGGGGAGTGACATTTTTTAGTATTTTTTCAACCCTGCTGCATTATTTGCAGAAATTGTCATCTTGATCCCTCTACCATATATTCACCTGGTGGGTTGTACTGGTTGAACACAACTGCTGAACCAAATAAGCATTCCCTACAAAACTTCTTTTGGTACCCACATAACAAAAAGAACTAAAATTCATAAAAAGTATCAAGTCTATATCTAATAATGTCTCTGGTACTGTATTCTTTTACAATCAGCAACTTGGTTCTGAACATGAAGAGATACACCACTCCTACGCAATATCCCACACTTATCATCCGATCCACTTATGTTAATGAAGAGAAAGTTCATTAGCTAAGCCTTCCTTCCATGCAAAGGTCTCACAAATAAAAAAGTTAAAAAACAACAAGCTGATAAAAATACTCCACAATATCCATGATCCTTTACCACACAAGCATGGCATCCACTAGTAAGAGAATCGATGATAATCCAAGATAAACAGGGACAAGTAGCTCAGAAAATGTGGGAATTACTCCAAGGGGTATTTGGCGCTTCATGTTTATGCAGTTTCTGAGAAAATTGTTTGAGAATGTTTGCAGTACACTGTTCTACACTGGCTGCATGTGGGTTCCCACAGAGTCATACCCAGCCTCCTGTTTGTTCTTGATATACTTCAATTGTATCATCATCTTCCATTTTCAGCTGTAAATAAAACAAATGGCAAAGAATAATAGTAAGCTACATGTACAACAAACAAATGTCTGCACTTTGTTTTTCTTTTGACAAAACTTACATTCATGGTTGTCACAGTTGCAACACTGGCGGCCATGCCCAATAATGAAATTATTACCAACAAGTTGTGACAATTCCATGATACAGTCGTTTCTATGATACAATCCAAGCAAAACTTGAATGATTTGAACAGTAGTGAGACATGTCTATCTTGTATGTTAAAGTTAAATCTCATCAAGCCTAATGTGCTTGTAGAGCCTAATGTGCTTGTAGAGCCTAATGTGCTTGTAGAGCCTAATGTGCTTGTAGAGCCTCAAGTGCTTGTAGAGCCTAATGTGCTTGTAGAGCCTAATGTGCTTGTAGAGCCTAATGTGCTTGTAGAGCCTAATGTGCTTGTAGAGCCTAATGTGCTTGTAGAGCCTCAAGTGCTTGTAGAGCCTCAAGTGCTTGTAGAGCCTAATGTGCTTGTAGAGCCTAATGTGCTTGTAGAGCCTAATGTGCTTGTAGAGCCTCATGTGCTTGTAGAGCCTCAAGTGCTTGTAGAGCCTCAAGTGCTTGTAGAGCCTCAAGTGCTTGTAGAGCCTCAAGTGCTTGTAGAGCCTCAAGTGCTTGTAGAGCCTCAAGTGCTTGTAGAGCCTCAAGTGCTTGTAGAGCCTCAAGTGCTTGTAGAGCCTCAAGTGATTGTAGAGCCTCAAGTGATTGTAGAGCCTCAAGTGCTTGTAGAGCCTCAAGTGCTTGTAGAGCCTCAAGTGCTTGTAGAGCCTCAAGTGCTTGTAGAGCCTCAAGTGCTTGTAGAGCCTCAAGTGCTTGTAGAGCCTCAAGTGCTTGTAGAGCCTCAAGTGCTAGAGCCTCAAGTGCTTGTAGAGCCTCAAGTGCTTGTAGAGCCTCAAGTGCTTGTAGAGCCTCAAGTGCTTGTAGAGCCTCAAGTGCTTGTAGAGCCTCAAGTGCTTGTAGGCCTCAAGTGCTTGTAGAGCCTCAAGTGCTTGTAGAGCCTCAAGTGCTTGTAGAGCCTCAAGTGCTTGTAGAGCCTCAAGTGCTTGTAGAGCCTCAAGTGCTTGTAGAGCCTCAAGTGCTTGTAGAGCCTCAAGTGCTTGTAGAGCCTCAAGTGCTTGTAGAGCCTCAAGTGCTTGTAGAGCCTCAAGTGTAGAGCCTCAAGTGCTTGTAGCCTCAAGTGCTTGTAGAGTGCTTGTAGAGCCTCAAGTGCTTGTAGAGCCTCAAGTGCTTGTAGAGCCTCAAGTGCTTGTAGAGCCTCAAGTGCTTGTAGAGCCTCAAGTGCTTGTAGAGCCTCAAGCTTGTAGAGCCTCAAGTGCTTGTAGAGCCTCAAGTGCTTGTAGAGCCTCAAGTGCTTGTAGAGCCTCAAGTGCTTGTAGAGCCTCAAGTGCTTGTAGAGCCTCAAGTGCTTGTAGAGCCTCAAGTGCCTCAAGTGCTTGTAGAGCCTCAAGTGCTTGTAGAGCCTCAAGTGCTTGTAGAGCCTCAAGTGCTTGTAGAGCCTCAAGTGCTTGTAGAGCCTCAAGTGCTTGTGCTTGTAGAGCCTCAAGTGCTTGTAGCCTCAAGTGCTTGCCTCAAGTGCTTGTAGAGCCTCAGAGTGCTTGTAGAGCCTCAAGTGCTTGTAGAGCCTCAAGTGCTTGTAGAGCCTCAAGTGCTTGTAGAGCCTCAAGTGCTTGTAGAGCCTCAAGTGCTTGTAGAGCCTCAAGTGCTTGTAGAGCCTCAAGTGCTTGTAGAGCCTCAAGTGCTTGTAGAGCCTTAAGTGTTTGTAGAGCCTCAAGTGCTTGTAGAGCCTCAAGTGTTTGTAGAGCCGGAGCTTATACCTGGTTTCCATGGTGCTAAGCAGATGTCTAAGTACTCGACTCCTCTGGATGGGACACCAGTCCATCATAGGTTAACTTCCCAGCCAAAACTGGTACTCATTTCACAGCTGAACCCTGACTGAGATTTGATCCCAATACCTTTTGAGAACAAGAGACCTACGCCTTGACGGTATTCATCCTATTTCACTTGAGAGGAACAAGCTTGATCATTAAACTACCCTATGAAGCATTTATAAGTATTACTGATGTACTACCACAAACAAGGTAACATGAGATTAACATAATGCATGATCTCATGGCTACACGTGCATGTTCAAGTTGCATTATTTCTGAACTGCTTTTAATAGTTCAGCTGGTGTCAAATTATAGATTTTTTTAAATTTTCTTAATGCAATTGAAAGTACTTAAAACATAATCAATAGATCTGTTGGAAGGATAGCATGAGGGACTTATCAAAGCTAGCACAGAGAATGGGCTTATTGAGGGACATATATTCAGTGAAGGGTTTAGTAGAGGCAGATGATTTCAAATTACTTGAGCTTTGAAGAGTACACCTAACTTTCCTTTGTTTTAGATTTGCAGAACATTTTACTACAAGCCTCAAAATATTCCAGATTTATTAAAAAAAAAAAAAAAAAACTCAGTCACTTCCTATCCCAGTAACTCAGAAAACATATGATGGCACTCGTTATAATTGAAGCACTTCTTAACGAAAGATTAAAGGCATTCTTGTGGTGTGATGCATTTAATTTATTAATAATATATACCTGCCAAACTACCCTAATTCATCTTAAACCATTTTTAAAAGGGCACAAAATTTTGTCTCTTAGTTTTCATTATATAATTCAGCCCTAACCACCTCCTCCAAACTGAGCTGGGCTTTTATTGTTTGACTTTTCTTTTATGCCACCACTATTTCAATTTCTATTCATGTCATTATCATAACAAACAAATTCCTTCACAAACTTTTACCAAACAAATAAAGTCTTCCAAACACTGTAGTGGACGGCAAGGCAAGGGTCATCACATTTGCCCTGGGCTATGCTATGCAAAGGTAGGGATCAACTATCCTGAGCATATTGTTGAAGTAAGATGCACAACAATTTACTTGAAAAATTCATAGGAATATAAACTCTGCCTTCTATGAGAGATATTAAGCAGAAGTCACAGGAATCTAAAACAGAGGCTTATGAAGCTCCACCCATTCAAAATATATATTTTGCATGCCTATGAACCCGCAACACTATGACTTGATGAGAGTGGCACCATGGGCTAGTTGAAATTCCTGACAGAAATCACAGGGTGACGCATCACATTTTTGGCATTCCGCTTCCAAAATTACAAAATGAAATCTATCGCACTTATTCGCTTTGAATCATTTGCAAATTTCAAAGAGTAGAAGGAAGTGCAAGTACTCAAATAATATAATAAATTGTCAAGAGACAATACAATACTTTTCTTGTATTTGAATACTTACATTTTCTGGTGTTTGATCATCATTTATCCGGACTCCTTCAAACAAGAATCTGAGAGACGATGATGGTACACCCTATAGCAGATGTAAATTATGATATGATAAGAATGCAGCATTCAAAACTTTTAACAATTTAACCAATCCAAAACAATAAAACACCTCCAAACAAACTAGATGTTTTGTATCCTCAATGCATCATTCACAGATCTATGGATAGGTAGAGACAATACCTACATTGTCTCACTATGAGATAAACAAATACAAATATCAAATATGTCCACTGAAAAAAAGGTTCAAAATTAAAATGACTATTCTAAATCTAATTTTATCCCCTCATATAAAAACTTCTTTTACGTGGATATTTGAGACACAATTAAACAGATATCCCTGCGTTGTACTGATGGTTATGGATCAGTGGAGTGAAATTTACAAACTACTTACACTAAGTAGAAACAAAAATCAAGATCATAAAACCTTCGCTAACTATTTTTCAGGTACGCCAACTTTTGACTGTCATCATTATATCTCAAGAATTGATGAATGGATCAAACTTGGAGTGTGGTTTGGTTATTGCTTTAGGAAGAAATGATTAAAATTTGGGACATATTGGAACAGGCAGAAATGAAGGGGTGGTATATTTTAAGGTGAAATCTGTCAAAACTTATGATGGAATGTGAATCTTTCCTGACTGGAACTTGAGCAATAAATGCTTAGTCTGAAAACAATCAGAAGGTAGATCCTGAAGGGTTTGGGTTGAAAATGGCAAAACAGATCACAAGTGAGGAGTTTTTTGTGGACTATAAGTTGGTGGTTCTAGGTATTTCTGAGGTAGATTATATTGGGGATGGGGAATGAACAGGGGCGGAGGTATGCCATATAGAGGGTTGTGCAGTAGTCACATGTTTTTGTACTACTGGTAAAGTTGCTTCCCCACTACCCGAATTCCCTGAAGTGATACGAACATATTCCTTACTGCACTCCCACTGCCTTATATGTTGGTCAAATAAGCATCTAAACCTGTGGTAAAATACCTTGATAAACACCCTAATAAATAACACAGTAATACAAAGAGCATTAAAAATCTTCAAAACTAGTGCTGTGAACAATTAGCAACTTTACTAAACGTGTAATCGTCCAAATTTATGAGTGTATAGCGATTAATCACAATTAGTATGGACTTTCCATAAGCACAAAAAAATGCCCCAAAACAATAGCAAATTAAAAAAAAATTGCAAAACTAGTATGGGAAAAGTATTGACTCCCATGTACAAATAAACGCTGGAATTATGATTTCAAAATCATAAAAAGATAATGTCTACAATATTAAAAATCTTTTTCATAAAAAATATGAATGGAAATTTGGTTTAGAAATGACAAAACAGTTCTCTTCAATGTCTTTTAGTTTTCCATTTAGTTTTCCATTTTCACTGTGCTTACATTATGCATCATACATAAATATGCCTTGCTGTATAAAATGTCAAAACTGTGCCACCACCAGGAAATCAAATTGATTCTGATCCTCCCAAGATGGCCACTTTCACTTTCTCTGTGGGGTGTGCTGCAACTCAGTTGTCTTAACCATTTTTTCTTGTTTATTTTATAACATTTTTTTGTTTTTGTACAATTTATTTGGTTCATCTGGTAACACTTACATGCACAACAAGTGAAGCTGTTTTGATATCATATTTTTGGGTCAGTTTTACAGCTTTTAAAACAGGATTTTGATTGAGAGAGATTGAAGCCTAATTTTATTGTTACGCTGTTTATTGTATGTTCACGGTGCATATCACAAACATTCCAGCAAAATCAAACAAGAAATATCCCCATTCATAAGTGGTTACTGCTAATTTCTGCTTCTTGCATTTACAAGGATTATTCTAATGCTGTTTAAAATTTGTTGAAGTCATTGATTAGAATTTTGTGGGTCGTGTTTGTGCGTTGTTTGAATGGTATTGATTTCCAATGGCAAGGCTGAACAACAAAAACGTTTTACAGCATGTAGCTTTGTTGTAAACAATTTTTCACAAGTGATCATTTAGCAATGTATCGCTAAATGTTTACAGCACTAAAAAACTCCCCAAAATGTTCCCTACCCTATGGAAGAACTGCAGGTAAAACTTCACCTCTGCTTTAGGCTAATGTATATACTGTAATCATTTCCCTATTCCACCCTCTATCTGGTACAATAACACGTGCATGATTTCGTGGTCTAACCTTCTACATGTGACAACTTGCTCAAGAGAATTCCCTGTGTTGGAATTTAAAAACTTGACAAAACTTGCGTCTTTTTTACCATCATGAGTTGAAAGTTTGTACATAATGATCAAGTGATAAGTGACTTGCGTGTTTGCCAAATTGACTTGAATTTTTAGGAGTAAGTTGTTGTTGTTGTATAAAAAATAAAGAAAAGACAAAACATGATTTTTGACATATATTTACTCAAAGGATTAGTTCAGTGGTCAGGCAAGTTTATCTTATATGAAAGAGGATGTTAAAAGCAGCAAAATGGTGAAGTAACCATAAACAAAAAAATCCCATGCCGTTAAGGAGATATTAAGTCTTATCTGTGTAGAAATGACTGGTGTACTCAGTGTACTACTGATAGTCAGTGCCCTTATCCTTACATTCTTAACAATTGTTAATGTATTTTAAAGAAAATTTATTTAACTTTTTACTATTTCAATTATTTTCCCTCAAACTTTCTTCAGGTGGTAAATTATAATTATCCTTACTAGATTCTGTTTTACTACTTTCCTTTCACATCTAATAGTTTTAAGTCATACAATCACAAGACTAAATATAATAAAATACATAAAAAGTTTGAGGAATCTGAAGCTATGACGTCACAACTAGTCCGATCTTATTCATTTCTACACAAATGATGCCAAAATTCAAACTTAGATATCTCCTTGACGGAATCAGATTTTTAAATGCTTTTTTCACCAATGTTTCTTTTGAAGTCCTCTTTCATATAAAGATGGACTTGCTTCACCCCTGAAGTAATCTTTTAATTTTTCTTAAAAAAATAAACAAAAAAACACTGAATAATGTGTTTTTTCAAGTTTTGATCACTCTCGAGATTCTCGGTAGTAATTTATGAATACTTATGTTGTCAGGATTGCGCAATAACGGGATCAGCTTACTGGGACTAATGTGACTACACAGATCCACAAAAACGATAGTGCTCTACAGAGTGCTAAAATTCTAGTTGTGACATGTGAACGGTCAGAAGTAGTTTATTCTTATCCTGTCCAAAATTCTTAGAGAGAGCAACCAATTCTGATAAAGACTGTCTTAGCGTTACCATACAAATAAATACCAACCTGTAAAATTTAGGAGAGAAATATCAATCAGCCATCAGCCAGAACTTGAATAGTTTCTATGCTATTTTTAAAGTTAAAAGAATCTAATGTCCTTGATTAAACTGTTATCAAAATAGACACCTTGAGTCATAGTCACTAAAGATTTTAATACAACCATCAAGTTATGGGTTCAAACTTACCATTTTCTGACAGTAACTGTCTTTTAACTTTCTCATTACTGTGGTCATCTTTACTTTAAAATGCACTTCTGTTTCATCCTGAAATATAAAACAAAAGATATTTCTTGAGCCCAATGCACAAACTCTGAACATAACATTCAAAATGATATGTAAAAAAAGGTTCAGCGTAACATCTATCTCAAGCATATAACAAGTACTGTGAGTTGATGTTCTGAGGCAAAAATTGCTGGAAAAAGCAGTAAAGTAAATGATATATTGTGGAACTCTTATCATTGGATGAAATAATGGCACAACCAGGATAAAACAAGCTTTTTTTAGAAAAATCATATTAAGACCGACCCCACATAGTTATTACTGAGGTCAACTTCATATGACCCAAGGACAATAGACCATCACTGTGCCACATGATATCATTTGGCTCTACTGTTCGTGAGATTTCGTGTTTACAAGCCGTTTTAGCAAACTCCTTTTAGGCCCTGCCCCCTCAAGAATATTAATTAGATCAATTTCATAGAACCACAAAACTTTTTTTCTCAATGCCAAAACTACCACCACCTACCCATTAAAATTCATGGTATCATCACCGAAAGCATTTACACTAAGACTTGGAATTATTGATAAAATTTCCTGCGGTTCTAACTGAATGTGTCCCAAATCTTCCTGCAAAAAACTCACGTAAGAAAAAGTGCAATAAATAGTGTTTTGCTTTTACTTATATTTATTTGACTCTGTTTCTTCTTCATTTTTTTCAAATGACAAATAATTTAAAAGTTTGTAAGTATTGAATTTGTTGGGTTTATTTTCTTCCCATGTTTTTTTTAAATGAATAAAATATTTCTTCCGGCAAACTCCCGCCGGAACCATAGATTTCAGATTTTTTCCCAACTTAGCATTTACAGACCACAGACTATCTGTGTACCATTGAATGGTTGTTGCGATATATCATGCTGTCACAGTTTGCTGTCACAGACACATACACTAACATAAATTTATTGGTCCCCTGGAGCAACTAGGACACTTGGCACAGGGCATATCTAACTTGCAATACATTGAGTGGTCAAGTATGTCCATTGTAATGAGAGACACATGCTGGAAATCAATGATCAATACATTGAACTAAATTGAGCTAGTCAAAACTGTACAAGGTTTGTTGGAAAACTTAAATACTGGTTTGGTTTGGTTTGTTAATGTTTAACGGCACCGCGAGTCAGGAGTCAAATGCGCCAAGAGGGTATTATAAAATGAAGGTGTAAGAGTTAGGGCAGAGAGGAGATGGAGAATTGAGAGGGAGAATAGGGGGAAAATGGGGTGAATTTGGGAGAAAAATTAAGGTGAAAAGAGTTAGGGGTAGAAGGGAAGAGAAAGGGAGATTAGATATGGTGGAGTAGGTTGTTGTTATGGAAGTTGATAATGTGGAGAAAGAATTGTTCTTTAATAGATCTGAGATTGAGGTGGGTGAGAAGAGAAGAGACCTGGAGTTCAGGTATAGGTTAAGAGAATATGCTTGATGGAGAGTTGAAGTTGCAGAGAGGTGCAGGGTAGCCGGAAAGGAGATTGGAGTGGGTGAGAGAGTGACCGAGGCAGATGCGGGTGACAACGTCTTCCCTGCGATTGCACTGTGCGGGAATGGGTGGGGTGGGGGAGGGGTGGGGGTGGGGAGGAGTGGAGGTGGGGGTTGGTCTTGACTTTGGGTTTGATGGTGTGAAATTTGTTACTGATTTCGTGATCGTGCCAGGTCTTCCTGATGTAATTAGAGATGGAGAAACTGAGGTCTGCGTGCGGAATTGGAAATGGAGAAATGTTATTTGACAGAGCTTTGTTGGCGGCTCTGTCGTTCCAGGGATGCCAACATGGCTGGGGATCCAGAAAAAGACTAACTAACCAAAATACTAATAATATTTATACCATATCTTCTTGCCCATACCAACATCAGCAATGTCAAAATTTGATAGATACCAATATTTGGAAAGATTTGGTTTGGCAAAACAATTGAGATTGCATCTTACTGTAATTACAATTAATTAAAGAGCAACAATCCTGTTGATGAACTTCTAGAAACAGTTGGATTAAATATTTACAAGGCACTGGATATTTCCCAAGATTTGATGTCTTCAACTGAATATACACTTAACAGATTGGGCAAATGGCCATTTACACACTATGGGGTATTCTCCATACAGTAACATTTAAAGCCCAGATCCCTTAATCTGAATGAATATTTTCCCACCATAAAAGGTCATGTTTGCCTAATTACATAAAATAAAAGATGATTCACCTGACCTTTAACATCTTTGAGAACAATATCTAAAATCTTGGATCAAGTATTATCATATTTGAATATCTCATGAGATTCAATGTCTGCCAAATTGATATATTTTCATATCAAAATATCAACCGTTGATTCTTGGTGCACTTGAACAATAGGTTTTTACATTTGAGAATTCTAGATCAGTCTAGCCAAGTCAACTTGTCCGCCACCTATATGTATGGTGCACATAATATTGATCTCTTTAGCAGGTTGATTGAATTTGAGGGTTTTAAAGTGGCTTTTGAATTGCCTTCTAGCCTTTCATTGTGACATTTCAAGAAAGTTGTGTAACACATGAAAGTTCTTTCTTATGTGCAGATTTCTTTTCTTGAGGTAAATGCCAGGCAATGATTTATGTTATCCAGGTCTTAAATTTTGATACCACTGAAACCTACTTACTGCATTGTATACTTCATTGATTGGTATAACCTACCTGACCTTTGACCTTGAGTTTTATAAATTCTTTCTCCCCATTCTTCCCTGAACCGCCTTCACCTGTGTTTGCATCTGGCTTGTTTTCCTGTAAGTTCAATAGAAGAAAATAAAATAAAATAAGGACTTTTGGAAAACAGGTTTCTTTGTCATGGATGAAGAATGCACCTCTCACTGCCACCATAGAACCAAAATATAGCAGTGACATCAAGCAAATACTAAAAACAATTCTTTGGCTTATACACAAGATACTGTATCATACTGGTACAAAACTTGTTTGGAACTACACAGGAGTGAAGTATGCACTGTACAGGGTGCTCAAATTCTAGTTAACATAAGTTTTGGAGTCTTAATTTTAATGTAAAGTCAGTGTCATTTTAACAAAATAATGCATAAATCAACTGAAGTACACAATTTCCATATGGTAGTCAGATTCTGGAAAGATTCAAAGTTGCTCTTGCCAGTATTTGACCACCCAACCATCAAGGACAAACTTCTGTATAGGCCTTGACAATTACAGTAAGCAACTCAAGAACATACTTTATGATGCATCTCAACTCAAATTTACTCATTTTGGTGAGTTTTTTTCATTTTCAGAGGATCTACATATAAAAAGATTTATCTGACGATTCAAAAATGTTAGAAATTAATAAAGTGAGCTAGCTAGTGATATATAAATTTGAAAAAATCAGCCATTTGAATTCTATATGTACATCTTAGGTTATTTATATGTTATGGACAACAATGTACAAACATTTTTGGCAGGTTTACTGACATTGATTCATCTAATGGGTCCATGCAAGGGTTGTTGAATACTGGACGAAAACCACACTGTCTAATAGGGTTGTGTGGGCTTCAGGTAGTCACGTTAACCCTGGTATACCGATCCCAGTATTGTGCAATCCCACAACATAACAGGGTTGGAAAAATACAAAAAAGTCACTCGCTAAGCGAGGCTTAAGTGTGGCAAGATCACAGTATATTATAATATTTCTACTCGCCACAATTATTTTTTTGCTCGTCTACGGTGAGCAGGTGATTGGTTTTTTCAACCCTACAACATAAGGATTTATAACAACTACCGGGAATCCTGAGAGTGATAACAACTATTGAAAACCAGAGGGAGAAATCCCATGTGGTTTCAATGCTAACTTATATTAGAAGCAATCCGCCTGACATAAATAATTATGAAGTCAACAAACTCAACATTCTATGGGATCCTGTATCATCATTGCTTTTATCAACAGCATCATACAAGTTTGATTTAAATCTGACATGGGTTTGTGGAAATATGAGCATAAACAGAATTTCAGTTAGTCCTGCCTTCTCATTAATATTTATTTCAGCACCAAAAACAATAGGGATCACAAACCACAACACACCCATATACCAAGTATGGCATGAATCTATCCTAATGATCTTGAAAACCTTGTTAACAGAATTGTACATTTAGTCCTGCCTACTAATTAATATTCATGACATCAGTACCAAAAAACAATAGGGATCATCTACAGACCACAACACATCCATATACTAAGTATATGACATAAATCAAGTTCTTAGGATATCTTGTTTACAATTACAAGCTTGTTAACAAAATTTTACATTTAGACCCACCTACTAATACAAATTCATGACATCAGCATAAAAAAAAAATTCAACATGTCAACATTTTTTGTTTTGTGTCTTTTCTTAATTTTTTTGATGCAAAACCTACTTTGACTAAATACAAGTCAATTTCGACATTTGGCAAGCACACACGTCAGTTATCACTTAATCATGACATGAACAAACTTTCAACTCACTACAATACTACACTAAGGAATTGTCTTGTATCTAAACAAGATGTCATGTATAGATTGAAGGCTAGACCACACATTCTTTTTAGTCATGCAACACTCAAAACCCTAAAATAAAAGTGTTATTTCATTTAGGGTTTTTGATGCCACTTGTAAGGAAGTTCACATATCAGCATTAACCCTTATTCTACCAGCACTCTTTTGAAAATGCGCCTGGGAGGCGGAGTCAAAGACGGGGCACCCAAAACTGCAATAATATCACCGCATGGTAGAGTAAGGGTTAACATACTCATTACACATTAAACACTTCTAACACTAGGCTCAAGTTGTTAAAAAGGAATTTATGTGGTATGAAATACCTCTCAAAGTGATCAATAATCCTCAGAACAATAGAAATTGGGAACAATGCAGTTCCATCTTGATTTCTTTCAAATAAAATTGCAAAAAAATAACAAAAAGGGCCGTCTGAAATCGCAATGTGAAGTATGGAAAGTTATGCGAACGATGAAAGATGCTGATTTGTGCTTGCTACAAGAACCAATTACGTAAGTTATTATAAGAGGACTGAGTTAAATTGGAAACAATTATAGTATGTACATTTGTCGAGAGCAGAGGGGAAGTTTGACATGGAATTCTTCTGTTGGGTAGTAGTGTTGTATGATAAACGATAAACACAATTATATTAATGTTTTTTTATCACGATAACAATAATGAAAAAACTCACATAGATATCTGTACAATATAGGCCTGAAATAGGCAAATACAAAATTTGTGTGAAACAATATGGACATAAGGAGCTTCAAGCTAAAATACTGCATCCACTAATAAAAACAATTCTTTGAATTCTACTGCATGTACTGTACAATTCAAAGAAGAGAAAGGAGATCAGGGTCAAAATAAATTGCATGGCACAAGGTGTAGAAAGTTAATCATATTACTCACACAGGGCTTATCACTGTACATGCACACACAAACAATTGTACCATATCACAATACCACACAATGGGAGCACATGCAAAACATCACCAAAACTTTCCACAAAAAAAAAAAAAAGATCATGTGACAGGTAACTTTCGCGCTCTTCACCAGCAAATTTCAATCATAAAAAATATGGAACTGAAAAAACATGCATATTCATTTAAACACTCACATGACGGTGCGGCATATAGACAAAACTGATTGCGCAATACGTGTTGATTATTGCTTATTTCAACTTGTCAGAACATAAGTGATCGATAACATGTTCGCAAAAATCGTACATGTAAACTTCACTTACAATTTACAATATTAAATTTATCATCTACCTGTATTTTCTTAGTGTTCTATACTCATGACATTCCTGGATCTGTAAATATCAAGTGAATTTGAAATGTGGTTTTAGAGTTTAGACTATGAGTATCTTGAGCCTAAGTGAATGTATGTATAGGCAGGCCTAACTTTACACCAACACATACTACGGACCTTTTAAGGTATAATAAGCTGCTGTTATGGGGTGTTTAAACTGATTTGGGTTAACTGATTAATAAGCACGTTTTTATCGATGTATACTGATTACTTTTCTTCATCTAATATGATACAATTAACAATTCTATAAGGCATCTGAAGAAATGTTACATCGTATGAAACAATTTAATCAATTTCAAAGAGAATTCTAAAGAAATACATTATGTGTTAGCACATGGGGCAAATGTCATCTTTGGCATGATTTCAACAAAAAATCAAGACAAAATTAAGATACCACCAAATGAAAAATACCGAAGTACCGCCGAGTACCGTCAGTATCAGTACTTGCAAGAATAAGTTATAAAGATACCTTAAATCACTTAAAAATCAACAAAAATATTATTTCTTAGAAATATATATGTACATGTATTTGAACATGGTACATCACCTAAAAATTTTGTAAGCACATAATATTTATGGGAAGACATGGTTGCAAAACTTGCCAAGTTCGTAAATATCCCCGCTATTCCACAAACTTTCAATAACAGCTGGCCTACTTATGGAGCATTACTAATTTCGCGAATATACAATGTACATGTAGTACAGTAATGTTAGCACAGAGCGGAAAGTACCAATTATAACTTTTGTGCAAATTTTTCAGGGCCAACTTGTCATGAAATATGTCTGTATTTTTAGTACTATAGTAGCAACAAAATTTCATAAGAATATATATAAATTCTTTTGAAAAAACATGTTTGAAAAGAATGCCTACGCATTCACTTTTGTCTGAGAATCACTTCAATCAATAAATAAATATTGCAAATTCACAACAGTGTTGAACATTTCAAATGTAAATTTTTCCTTTCGACACAAAAAGGCAGGTTAAAAGAAAAAATAATCCCCTTCCCCCATTATGTCACATTCATCTTATCAATAATAATCTGCAAGTCACATAATGAAAATTCTCCTCACAATCAGCAATTTTTTTTTTCAAACAAAACTTGAACAAAGAACTATTATATGTCAAGATCATTCCAAGTAGAAAAAAGCCAAA
Source organism: Chiridota heheva (assembly GCA_020152595.1). NCBI lineage: Eukaryota > Metazoa > Echinodermata > Holothuroidea > Apodida > Chiridotidae > Chiridota > Chiridota heheva. Next base: position 355,438 of record JAIGNY010001818.1, on the reverse strand, counting down.
TGGATTTGAAAAAAAAGGCCAAATTAAGCTACAGCATCAAAGCCAAAATGTTAAATAACTTGAATTCCAATATACCAACTAATAAACCAGCCCTGGCCCATAGACTAGTATTGCACGTTACGGCAAAATAAAATGTGTTCCAGACCCCATTTTGAAGCTCTTTTAAACTTTCATTTCGGCCCTTTGATGGCATAGAATTTCAAATCTGGGAGTTGCTTTGCCATTCGGATGTGGAATTTCAGTAATCCATTGAATTTGTTTATGGTTTTAACCTCACTTAAGATGAGTTTTCAAAAGTTTCATTGACTTTGCCATAACTCATTGCTACTCGAGTATACAAGCTGCAATGTGTACAGTACAATTAGCAGACCCTTAGTTTTGCTGTTTTACAGGGCAGTCCCCTGCCCATCTGTCCTGCCCCCTGGGGTCCGCCCTGCCCCCATAGGGTCCGCCCTGACCCCCATAGGGTCCGCCCTGCCCCCATAGGGTCCGCCCTGCCCCTAGTGAAAAACTAATGTAATTTTTTTTAAAGATATTTTATTATTTCAAAACTTAATAATCTTAATTACCCTCATAAATGAAATACCTTACATTGATACAGAACACAGAACGATAGCATAGTAAGCAATTGTCCTGTTTGGCTCATGAACGGTCCTTATCAATATCAGTCAGGATAGTTTCATTCTGAGGTATGATTATAGCTAAAATCCCAGAGCTTCTTCACCATGGGATTGAGCCTTAAGGAGGTTCCTGGACTCCACGCCGAAAAGATGCAGCGCTTTGCGTGCGCATTAATGTGCCCCTCAACAAGTCTAGCACACCATGCCGCTTTTTAAATCAAGCTAGGGGTCTGGTTAGTATTGATTTGTGTACAAATAGTTTTAAGTCAGTTGTGAACAGAATCATAGAGGTTTTCAGCCCATTGGGAATTTCAATATTGATGATTATTGTACTTAATATTAGAAGCCCTAAAAGGCATAACCAAACTTTGGAAATAATATTTTTTGGGGGAAATAATTTGGAAAATATTTTTGAGAAATCAGTATTTTTAATTTTCATTTTGCCTTGTAACTTTTCTGAAAGTTTTGCAACAGTAGTCCTACCCTGTGTTGTTTTTGCTCGTTTGGAAAATATTGATGGGTAAAAATAGAAAACTTTCGGCCAATTATGCACATGCACAAGTCAACGCAAGACTTACATATTATTACGATGGGGTAAAATCTGTTAATATACAATTGTGATTAGTTTAAAAAAATATATTTACCCCCTGTAACAAATGGAAACCAGGGATAAGTACCTTATGGGCCTAATGGCTCTGATGGATTTAGCTTTTTTGTTTAGCGCGCAGAATATACATGGTTCTTTAATTCAACATATTTTGGAAGGGTATTTTCACACCCAATTTCATATTTGGTTATGATCAGATGTAAATAGTGTGATTTAACTTCGATTTTGGTAATAAAAAAATAATTGGACATTTTTACGGCTCCAAAAGTGTCTCAAAGTTTGCTCGATTTTGGTAATAAAAAAAAACTGGACATTTTAACGGCTCAAAAAGTGTCTCAAAGATTCTCTGATTTTGCAACCAAGGAAGAAAGTTTTTGAATAGCTTTTGCAGAGAATGGATTGTGAAAGAATTATCTTGCAATTTAAAAAAAAATCATAACCAGGGATGCAAGAATTTTTACATAATAATCAAAAATCAACACAATTTAAGGTTTTACCTATGTAGCATAACCGAGTGACCCCTATGATTGGAATTAACTCATAATGGCAACCATAGGGGTCATTAATGTTAAGCTGCATAGGAAATTCCGCAATTTCTGAAATAATTTCATTCCTACAAAAATACCCTGGCTTCCTGTTACTAGATATATGATTGTTTACTGTATACACGATCGAAAACATCGTTTACCATTTACAAAATTAATAATCGTTTACACAGAAAAATCACTCACAGAGTGCCCCCTATCTGTTTCCCAACAATACTTTGCGCCTTCTTAATCAATATTTATTCACCACAGACAAAACGTTCAATCAATGATATTATAATTCAAACTTAATAATGATCAAACAATGGTTTAATCCTTTTTAATATAGCATAGCATGGCAAGTTTTCAATGCATCCAGTGCTGGACATTACATCAAGACTGCCATGGCCTTTGATAACCAGTTGTGAACTTACTGGTTGCAGACCCATGTGGGAGTTAAATTCAGCAAATCTTTCACTATGATTCGCCAAATTTAGAGCTACTTGATGTAGAGGCTTAAGCCCAATTAACAATACTAGATTAGGCTTAAATCTGAAAAAGGTTAGGCTAACACCTGTTTAACAAGCTGTCAAACAGATGCAGAAATACACAGACAAACCAGAAATAAAAATGTTTTGTGGTTCCGATGCTTTTTTTTTCATAAGCTAATTGATTTGCAAAATTTGTATTAACTGTCATGTCATTGCATATCACGCTGAAATGTTTTTTCCACGATATTTATTCATAAGCCACACCCACCATGCAGATCAATACAAATGTTGACAATAAGCTTAGCCGTTTTTCATAAATGTACAGCCGTCACCATTACGGTTGGCTAATTGTTTAAACGCAAGTTATGATGTAATTATCCAGTGACGTAATTTTCTATACTGTTTATGTGCATAATCACTTACAGCATCTATCTATCGATCATTCCCTCATGCAAACTTGCAAAGCCTACTGCCGTTTTGTGAATGGATTGCTTTTCCATGTTGGGGTAAATACTATGAATGGAAACGAGAGTGGTAAGTTTATGTTCTAACTGATAAATGCAAGACGTTCATGAAAAAAAGTGGTATTGGAAAGGGAACGCACACTACTGGGATTCAATCATTTTCATTACACATGATGAAATGTCTTCAAGAGAATGAAAACAACCACAAAAATTACAATACTGCACACTAAGAAACCTAGTTTTTCACTGAAGAAAATATCTAAGGAACATACCGTAAGCAATCCTGCAAAATAATAATTATTTTCAATAATCCTAATAATAATCTAAGCACTTTCAACAAAGTTAAGCAGTTAAGTAGGCTAAAACCGCCATAAAATATACTGCACATGTTCACACACACAGCAAGTCCGCAATACCTCACGCTTGAGATATCCAGGAGTGTCTAAGACATGCGCAATTTGGATTTAACATGGGATTCCCCTCAAATATTGCGTGGCCCACTCTATGATTCTTCCACGTGGAATGTAAAACAAGGTGATTTGATAGTGCATGGATATGGCCAGAAATTTCTTGTGTAGTTGATGGGTTGTATTAACGAGCACTAGCCTGGGCCTAGCGCCATCCTTGTAAACGCAAACTAGCTGCGTTCCATCTGATCCAAGGTACCGTGGAAATGTTTAGTGTCATGCATACAGACCCCGGGTGAAATGTGAAGGCAATAACTTAGTGGGTAAAGATTGACACGAGAAGAAAAAGGTTGGTTAGATGGTTTCGTGAATTAATTCAAACTTTAACCAGAACATCAATGATGTTGAAGCTCAACGATATTTTGATGTGGTGTATGTAAGGGGTGATGGTGGTTGTTGAAACAGGTTTTCTTCTTTGAATAAGAGCTGTGACCGTTTAGCGTGTACTCGCTACACGATCGCAAATCTTGTAAACGTTTACTAAATACTTCATTGCGAGTAATCGTTTTTCATACATTATAGGCCTGGGCCTAGTGTCTTGCCGTTGAAAATCAATATTCATGATTCAAATCACACACACATTCGGCTGACAAAATTCCAATCAATGACTTTTTACAAACTGTAAACCCGATTAGCATAATCTTTTTTAAATGTGCGAATCACAAATGCGCGGTAATCACCAAATGGGGATATTATGCACTTTAATTTCGCCGAAAACTGAGTAATCTAACTTGTAAAATGCACTGCGAATGTGCAGCAGTAAACAGTGAAACTAACAATAGGCCTAACGTTAGGCCATAAGGCTTTAAATCCCACGCAATCAAGGCCCGTTTCATCGACCAAAAAACACTTGAATCGTGACAATCAGTACATTTACATGTAAATATTACCTGATGAGTCAAATAAATTTTGCAAGAAAGAAAAAATATTGCATAATAGATAAACAGAAAAAGGTTTTAACAAAGCTGAAATTCTGCATGCTTCGAAAAGAAGGCGGCCATTTTTTCAAGAGGACTAATATTTCAGAACTTCCTGGTGGTGGTGGCGTAGTTTTAAAATGTTTTACGGCGAGGTATATCATAGGCCTCAGTATGCAAGATTTTCACAGAACTTTAAAAGCCGTAGCGAATAGGACAAACAAGTTACGCGATGTTGAGTTTAAATGACATTGAAAGGAAGTTATCTGTTCTTTTTAAACTGAATTTCCATGCATATTTTCCATAAAAATGATGATTTGTACTGTAGAAGTAAAATTCTTAAGATTTTGAAAGCAAAACTCAGCGTCTATTTAGGCAATGCAGCTAGTACTTTTGCCATACTAGTTGCGCGTTTTTTTTTTACTTCGCCTCGTAGTTTTGGAGCAATTTTGGTGTATTTTTGAAAATTACGGCACTAAACTCGTGTACACGATACACGCTCGCTTTTTTTGCCGTGTACACGTTTACTAAAATCCCTAAACGTTCACAGCTCTACTTTGAATCTTCTTCGGCAGGTTTACCAGCATGTTGTGAGTGTTGATTCTCTTAGGTGGAATGCTTCCATGTATGAATTACGAGGGCGGGGAGGGGGAGAGGAGGGGGAGGGGGGAGGGGGAGAGGAGGGGGGAGGGGAGGCAGCAGTCTTAACAGTGAGGTTATATTTCACATTACAATGTGAAATGTTAAATTTTGGACCTTTCTATGAGCAAATATTTTTTTAAATCAATACATACATATAAAATTGATGTTTCCTGATATTCACTTCAGAGCAATGCCTGAAAAATTACGCTTCTAACAAGAAGTTACGAGCCTTTTAGTATAATTTATAATGTGGGCTCCAAAGGGTGGTGTCTTCATGTCTCGGTCGATTACTGATGTTGCGTGAAGGCAAAGGTCAATTCAGCCACAACATATAGTCTATTAACCATAACAAAATTTTGAACATTTACAACACATTCATGTTAAAAAAATGATAAGAACTCTCCTTCTTAGAAGAGCTGTGACCGTTTAGCGTGTACACGCTACACGCTCGCAAATCCTTGTAAACGTTTACTAAATATTTCATTGCGAGTAATCGTTTTTCATAGTCAGTCTTGCCGTTGAAAATCAAAATGATCATTCATGATTTAATCACACACTCATTCGGCTGACAAAATTCCAATCAATGACTTTTACAAACTGTAAACCCGATTAGCATAATCCTTTTTAAATGTGCGAATCACAAATGCGCAGTAATCACCAATGAATGGGGATATTATGTACTTTGATTTCGCCGAAATCTGAGTAATCTAACTTGCAAAATGCACCGCGAATGTGCAGCAGTAAACAGTGAAACTAAAAATATCCTTAACGTTAAACCATAAGGCTTTAAATCCCACGCAATCAAAGCCCATTTTACAAGCTGTTAAATCGACCAAAAAACACTCAAAAAATACTTGAATCGTGACAATCAGTACATTTACATGTAAATATTACCTGATGAGTCAAATAAATTTTGCAAGAAAGAAAAAAATATTGCAAAATAAACAAACAGAAAAAGGTTTTAACAGGGCTGAAATTCTGCATGCGTCGCAAAGATGGCGGCCATTTTTTTGAGAGGACTGATATTTCAGAACTTTCTGGTGGTGGTGGCAGTTTTGAAATGTTTACGGCGAGGTATATCATAGGCCTAGTAGAGCTGTGAACGTTTAGGGATTTTAGTAAACGTGTACACGCCAAAAAAAGCGAGCGTGTATCGTGTACACGAGTTTAGTACCGTAATTTTCAAAAATACACCAAAATTGCTCCAAAACTACGGTAAGTAAAAAAATCGCGCAACTAGTATGGCAAAAGTACTGGCTGCATTGCCGAAATAGACGCTGAGTTTTGCTTTCAAAATCGTAAAAAGTTTACTTCTACGGTACAAATCATCATTTTGATGGAAAATATGCATAGAAATTCAGTTTAGAAAGAACAGATAACTTCCTTTCAATGTCATTTAAACTCAACATCGCGTAACTTAGTTGGTCCTATTTGCTACGGCTTTCAAAGTTCTGTGTAAATCTTGCATACTGAGGCCTTTGATATACCTCGCCGTAAAACATTTCAAAACTACGCCACCACCGCCATCAGGAAGTTCTGAAGTATCAGTCCTCTCGAAAAAATGGCCGCCATCTTTGCGAAGCATGCAGAATTTCAGCTCTGTTAAAACCTTTTTCTGTTTATTTATTATGCAATATTTTTTCTTTCTTGCAAAATTTATTTGACTCATCAGGTAATATTTACATGTAAATGTACTGATTGTCACGATTCAAGTGTGTTTTTTTATCGATGAAACGGGCGCTGATTGCGTGGGATTTAAAGCCTTATGGCCTAACGTTAGGCCTATTGTTAGTTTCACTGTTTACTGCTGCACATTCGCGGTGCATTTTACAAGTTAGATTACTCAGATTTCAAGTAAATTAAAGTGCATAATATCCCCATTTATTGGTGATTACTGCGCATTTGTGATTCGCACATTTAAAAAAGATTATGCTAATCGGGTTTACAGTTTGTAAAAAATCATTGATTGGAATTTTGTCAGCCGAATGTGTGTGTGATTTGAATCATAAATATTGATTTTCAACGGCAAGACACTAGGCATATAATGTATGAAAAAACGATTACTCGCAATGAAGTATTTAGTAAACGTTTACAAGATTTGCGAGCGTGTAGCGAGTACACGCTAAACGGTCACAGCTCTAAGGCCTAGTATGCAAGATTTTCACAGAACTTTAAAAGCCGTAGCAAATAGGACAAAAAAGTTACGAGATGTTGAGTTTAAATGACATTGAAAGGAAGTTATCTGTTTTTTCTAAACTAAATTTCCATGCATATTTTCCATAAAAATGATGATTTATACTGTAAACTTTTTACGATTTGAAAAGCAGAACTTAGCGTCTATTTGGGCAATGGAGTCAGCACTTTTGCCATACTGGTTGCGCATTTTTTTTTACTTCGCTTCGTAGTTTTGGAGCAATTTTGGTGTATTTCCGAAAATTACGGTACTAAGCGCGTGTACACGATACACGCTCGATTTTTTTAGCATGTACGTTTACTAAAATCCCTAAACGTTCACAGCTCTACTACCCATACAGATCAAAGTTTCCTTTTTTAAAATTCACTTCTTACAAATTATAGGTAAGATATCAAAGAATTTAAAATTTGAAATTTAAACAAAAAATGGTTCCACAAGGTCAGTTTCAAGGTCAAATGATCAATTTTTATTTTTTTTATGTTGCATACTTGGAATATGACAATGGATTCTTAATCCCTATTTCATTACCTTTAAAATGACACCTTTCCCATCAACATTGGACCTTCACTTTTCGAGTTAGGGGTCTCTAAAGTTTGTGGGCCTGGCCCATTATTTAAATTTTTGCAATATTTTGATCTGTAGGCCTGATTTTGCTAAAAATTCTGAAAAAATTGGGCAAATATAGCCAAGATTTACACGTCAATATCTCAAAAAAGAATCAAGCAATAGAACTACAATTTTTGAGGTTCCATACACATTATTCCTAGCATATATGCCAATTTCAAGCATATTTGAGATAGAGGGTTACATTTCCCCTTTTTTGTTGTTGAATTAACATGGAATGACCCTTAACCATAACAAACTTAGTTGGTCAACATAAGCATTTGTACAATAATGAACAACATTGTCATGGCAAGTATGATGCAAAAATGGTTGCTAATTATCCTATTTTAAGATTTTGTCTGTAAGCCAAATTACTTATTAACATTCAGGACATCACTACCACAACAGAGCATATGTACAGGCCATGACCCATCTGTGTACCACATATAGCATTAATCAGATATATCGTTCACGAGATACAGCATGGTGTTTACAGCATTTAGCACTTTTACACTAAGCCACGCCCAATATGCACATAAATGACATCTTTTGATAACATAAGCGTGTACATAATAACCAACAAAATTATATATGATGCAAAATGGACATAAAGTTGTGCATTTATCACTTTCAACCTGGCCCACTTAATAATATGCATGGAATAACCAAAAACATTAATGCACATCTGCAGATCATAAGCGATCTGTGTACCACACATCACGTGAATCCAGTTCATAGTTTTGAGGTAGAATCTACAAGATTTTTGTTTACAAAATCATATTAAGCCCCGCCCACTAAGCATATTAAAAAAGATCAATGTTAATCGCCCTATTACACCTCCAGAATCTCTGACATTCTGTTTCTTAACATAAGTTTGTAACTTGCGTTAAGTTTATTCAACTCTCAAGCGACAGACTTACTTTTCTATTCAGAAACACATATTTTTATAGGGGTAAATATATTTTTCAACACTAATCACGTTCGTATATTAACAGAATTTATCCCACCATTATAATATGCAAGTCTTGCAGTGACTTGGGCAAGTGTGTAATTGGCGGAAGTTTTCTATTTTTAACTGTCAGTATTTTCCAAACAAGCTAGCAAGAACAACACACAGTGTAGGCCTATTCTTGCAAAACTTTCAGAAAAGTTACGGGGCAAAATGAAAATAAGACATACTGATTGATTTCTCAACATTTTCCAAATTCTTAGTCTGGTCATGGCTTTTAGGGCTTCTAATATTAAGTACAATAAACATCAATATTGAATTCTCCAATGGGCCGAAAACCTCTGTGATTCTGTTCACAACTGACTTGGGACTGTTTTGTACATAAATCAACACTAACTGTACTGTACACATTGCAGCTTGTAAACTCCAGTATTATGAGTTACTGCTAAGTCATGAAACTTTTGAAAACTCACCTTAAATGAGGTTAAAAACATAAACAAATGGATGGATTACTGAAATTCCACATCCAAATAGCAAAGCAACTCCCAGATATAAAATTCTAAGCCATCAAAGGGCCGAAATGAAAGTTTAGAAGAGCTTCAAAATGGGAGTCCGGATCACATTTTATTTGCCATAACATGGGTTGGTATATTAGTAGGCATATTAGTTGGTATATTGGAATTCAAGTTGATTACTGTTTGGCTTTGATAAGTAGCTTAATTTGGCTTTTTTTCGAATTGATTTGGCTTTTTTCTGCTTGGAACGATCTTGACATATTAGTTTTTTGTTCAAGTTTTGTTTGGAGAAAAAAATAGGGGAAAAATAGTTACTGATTGTGAGGATAATTTTCATTTATGTGACTTGCAGATTATTATTGATAAGGTAAATAAGACATGACGGGGGAAGGGGATTTTTTTTTTTTTTTAACCTGCCACTTCTTGTCAAAAGGAAAAATTTACACTCAAAATGTTCAACGCTGTTGTAAATTTGCAACATTTATTTATTGACTGAGTGATTCTCAGATGAAAGTGAATGCACCTTTCTTTTTAAAAGAATTTAAATATACTCTTATGAAATTTTCTTGTTACGAGAGTACTAATATTACAGGCATATTTCATGACATTTGGACCTAGAAAGTTTGCAAAAGTTATAATCGGTACTTTCCCACTCTGTACTAAAGTTACTGTACTACATGTAGGCCTATTTGTGAAACTAGTAGTGCACCATTACTAGGCCAGCGGTTATTGAAAGTTCGAGGAATAGCTGGAATATTTACAAACTTTGTAAGTTTTGCAACCATGTCTTCCCATAAATATTATGTTTTTATTAAATTTCAAGGTGATGTACTATCTTCAAATACATATATATTTCTAAAAAATAATATTTTTGTTGATTTCTAAGTATTTAAAGGTATCTTTTATAACTTATTCTTGCAAGTACTGATCCTGACGGTACTCGGCGGTACTTCGGTATTTTTTATTTGGTAGTATTGTACCGTACCAGCACCGTAAAGTACCGGTACTTTTCTTCGTACTGGTATACCGTGCAATGTTAGTCCCTGCACATTTGTTTTTAACTATTCAAACCTCTGCAAATAAGTTTTAGGATGTTCTACTAAACTGCAGGTTGATTTTTAGCTGACAACATTTTTTTTGTTCATATAATTCTATTAAATGGTGTTTGTGAAAAAACTGTGTGCAAGAACAAATAAATAAACATCAAGAAATGTTTAGATATTATATTAGTACTTTGTAACTGTTATTTAATTTTTTTTCCCTAAAATAACCTAAAACATATTACCCTTGCTAAAATGTAAAAGCCCCGATAGCAATGTTTTGAACTTTGACCTTGCTTTAGAAAGCTCATCAGTTGATTTTTACGCAAAAAATTAATGCAGTAAATGCTTGATAAAAGTCACTAAAATCACCATAAAAAACAGTTTTTGAAGACATGGATGGATATAAACATCATAAATTTGCATTGTCGGCAAAAAAAAAAAAAAAGGTAAAATAGTTTCGTTTTCATAAAGATCTTAAAAACTGAGATTTTCCTGTTTTAACACAAGTGTTTCAAAGAGCACAGCAGGGTATAGAGCTTTGTAGTACTTTCAGATGGCCAGCCATTAGTAAATGGCAGCCCTCACTAGAGCTGTGACCGTTTAGCGTGTACACGCTACACGCTCGCAAATCTTGTAAACGTTTACTAAAACTTCATTGCGAGTAATCGTTTTTCATACATTATAGGCCTAGTGTCTTGCCGTTGAAAATCACTATATATGATTCAAATCACACACACATTCGGCTGACAAAATTCCAATCAATGATTTTTTACAAACTGTAAAGCCGATTAGCATAATCCTTTTTAAATGTGCGAATCACAAATGCGCAGTAATCACTAATGAATGGGGATATTATGCACTTTGATTTCGCTGAAATCTGAGTAATTCAACTTGTAAAATGCACCGCGAATGTGCAGCAGTACACAGTGAAACTAACAATAGGCCTAACGTTAGGCCATAAGGCTTTAAATCCCACGCAATCAGCGCCCGTTTCATCGATAAAAAAACACACTTGAATCGTGACAATCAGTACATTTACATGTAAATATTACCTGATGAGTCAAATAAATTTTGCAAGAAAGAAAAAATATTGCATAATAAATAAACAGAAAAAGGTTTTAACAGAGCTGAAATTCTGCATGCTTCGCAAAGATGGCGGCCATTTTTTCGAGAGGACTGATACTTCAGAACTTCCTGGTGGCGGTGGTGGCGTAGTTTTGAAATGTTTTACGGCGAGGTATATCATAGGCCTCAGTATGCAAGATTTTCACAGAACTTTGAAAGCCGTAGCGAATAGGACTAAAAAGTTACGCGATGTTGAGTTTAAATGACATTGAAGTAAGTTATCTGTTCTTTCAAAACTGAATTTCCATGCATATTTTCCATAAAAATGATGATTTATACTGTACAAGTAAACTTTTTACGATTTGGAAGGCAAAACTCAGCGTCTATTTGGGTAATGCACTCAGTACTTTTTCCATACTGGTTGCGCGATTTTTCTACTTCGCCTCGTAGTTTTGGAGCAATTTTGGTGTTTCTCCGAAAATTACGGTACTAAACTCGTGTACACGATACACGCTCGCTTTTTTTGGCGTGTACACGTTTACTAAAATCCCTAAACGTTCACAGCTCTAGCCCTCACTAGGCTTGGGCGATATATCGATATTGACCTATATCGATATGGCCGATATTGAGTTCAAGGGTCATACCGATATATCGATATTATGTTTTTTCAATAATACACAATACATGAAGTATTAAAAAGCTAAACATGACTATCAAACATCCATTTCTTATTAAACAGCCACAAAAAGTTAATAAATTTCATTTATATCAAAGTTTCAGGCAGTCAGTTATGATAAAACTTATTAAAACATCAATACTGTGATAACAATTACCCAAAAATCCTTCCATGAACAAAAAAACCACTTGACTTGCGGAGTACAGAGGCATTGCGCCATACTACAACTTTATACTTGATGGCTTACGATGTTCAGACAACAAAAATCATAAGATGTTGAATCCTCAATCGTGGTAAGTTTCCTTAAAAGGAATACTGAATCTGAATTTTTCTATCAAACAATCATTAATTGACAAATTACTGACAAAACTATGAGGTTTTTCTCACTATTTTGTTCGCTCAGAAAGTCTGAAGTAAAAGTGACAGACTGGTCTTGCCAGATCGATTAGATTATGTGCAGTAACTACATACAGTATCACTGTACAGTGTACTTTACTATGTACACACATACCATCTAGGCTACCACTGTTTCTTCTGAGTGACAACACTCGTGCGATGATTGAAGCAGACTATAAATTGGATAATATGCATTATATATGGACTTCTGAATGTCTAGAAGTCCATATAATGCTACCAAAATAATGCCTTTTCAGTACAACTTTCATAAGAAATCAGAGAGTTATAAAATCAAAAGAAGAATTGTAAAGAAACCATGTAAAAGAACATTTTTGAACATAATGGGTGTTTATTTGAAGATGATATGTATATATTTTGCAGTGATTTCTGTTAATTTGTACAAAAAGTTTTACTTGACTTTTTTTGAGCAGAGACGAGATTACCTTGCCCAGAACAGTACATACGACTTACGTATGACTTCCTATAATTTGCATATCGATATTACGATATCATCAATATTTTTCAGGCGATATATTGATATTACATAATGTTTAATATCGCCCAAGCCTAGCCGTCACTAATACGGCTCGCATCAGTCCAACGGTACTACTAGGCCCTAATGTAATTGAGTAAATTAACGTTTCGTGCTATCCCCAATTTCGTCCATCCCATTACTTCATCATCTCCAAAAATAAAATTAAAATCTAACTTCCTTAGTGAAAATGTCTCACATTTTATGGATTTGAATATTTTCCTGTCAATCCATATAATAACTTATATGCAAATGACTTGTTGAATAAGAAAACAAAAAAGGCAGGGTCAAATAATCATGCCTGATATACAGTATGCCCTTGGTGCATACCACATGGTATATATTTGATCCTATGTCCCGCATGGCCCCCATCCATGTCCCATATGGCATCCCTCCCTATGTCCCATATGGCATCCCTCCATGTCATCCCTCCCTATGTCCCATATGGCATCCCTCCATGTCATCCCTCCCTATGTCCCATATGGCATCCCTCTCTATGTCCCATATGGCATCCCTCCATATGTCCCATATGGCATCCCTCCCTATGTCCCATATGGCATCCCTCTCTATGTCCATATGCAGTCATATCTTGTCACACTCCCTGATTGATCTTGTCATTTCATATACTGTAGCAACTTTTAACAAATGAACACAATAAAAAAGGCAGTTTAATAATCATTCCTGATACAGCCATTGGCAGTGTTCACATTAAGGTGCAATCCTGATTATGAAATTCTCACTAAAAAATAATGCAAGGGGGAAATTTCCGCAAAAAAAAGTTTCGATAAAATGCCCCAAAATACCACATTTCCCCCCAAAAGGTCATAGTTTGGTATTTTCGGTGGTATTCCTGGTTTCTTTTGGTATTTCTGTTATTTCAGAACTAAGAATTATTAAGAACTTTCCCCTACCCCCTCCCCTTTTTTTTTCTTTCCGAAATCTCCCCCCAAAAAACACACATTTTGAATCTTAGTGTGAACCTTTGGTGCACAAATAGTTTGAAGTTAAGGGGTTTTAAATCTCCAGTGTTATGAGAGACACATCAGGATCTCTAAAGAATTTTGGAAATTATAGCATCTTACAGTTATCTTCAAAGGAAATATCAAATGTTTCGTAGACTTTTTAAGGAAACAACCTGTCTCAAGAGTTTCTGAAAAACTAAAATTTACTAAGGAAATTTCAGATTTCCATGGAGGATATCTGAAGAAACTTTACCTTTTTCTGAACTCTGCAGATACTATTTCTGAGGAATTCTCACAACTCATATTTCTGAGGAAATCTCAGGCAAAACTGTAAACGGCCGGCCAGACGGACGAAATTGTCATTAGGCTACATTATTTATGGTTCGCATGCTCACCAAAAATCAAATGTGGAAGGAATTTATCTTGTGATTTTTGCGAGTCATAAGTATGGATAGGCTAGGGTATATTGTAGCAATGAATTTCCCATCGAATTGACGGTATTGCATACGGAGCCTAACGCAGTAACGTTAATGAGTATGGTTGCCATATCTTGTTTAACTTTTAAGATTCAAAATTATGAATATGTTGTATGTAAAAGTGAGCTATGATATTTGCTTATAACCCCTAACGTTATCCTGAACCTCGAGCTAACTTGACTCGGGATTTACTCTCATCTTTGCAGTTGCAGTCTGAAGTTCAGTTTGACTCGGTCAAGGCTCAAAAAAATGTGCAGACCTGTCAAAATCAAATCGCCAGCTTTAGACAGTACATTTTTACAAGCTTATACTCAACGAAGGAGCAGGATATTATTGGAATCGTATTGAAAATTAGCTCAAATAAGTAACTAAGTGAAAGCTCGTCGTAGCATTCCATGTCTGCTTTCAAACATAGCCTAACACATTATACATTACAATAAAAAAGCCTAGTGTTAAGCGCGGCAAGGATGAAATTTGTCCGCGTGAACTTAGCTTTGCCAAAAAATTAAAGAGTGAAAATTGATCAAGACTTAAAGAAGACTTATTAAGAGACCTTTTGATCTGCCATTCCTATGCTCTTGAACTCACGATGACGGATGTAAGATGAATTTCAAGCAAAAAAATATTCGTAGCGGCACGCAATTGTTTGCAGTCCTGCAATAAAAATGACAATTGAGATAAGAGCGCCACCTAAATGAATTGAGTTGCCAATGATTCAATTCAATCAATTCAAAACGCCCTCAGTCGCATATACGTTTAGCCCAAGTCCAGCATCAACTTTCAGGAAAGTAGCCAAAATTCCAGAAATTGTCAAATACTCCGAGAAATGTATGTCTGAATTTCAGAATTTATGAGCCAGCAATGCTTCCAACCGAATTATTTGAATCAGGACGACCTTAGTACGCAGTGGGTCATGTTTCACTGGGAGGGGAGGGGAGGGGTGGGAATTTTGGCTCCTCCCCAAAAAAAAAAAAAAAAAGCTCATAAGAGTAAAACGATGGACACGTATAAGTAAATTGGCATGAATCGTTTAGGAAAGTGCTTAAAATCAGTATTTAGAATCTAGGAACTGGCAAAGCCCTGGAAGGGGTCCAGGTGGGAGAATCCTCTCGAAGCACTGATTTGGTTAAATTTCCCAAAAAATGAAGAAAATTTCTGAAATATTAAAAAAAATGAAGGAAATTTTCTGAACATGAAGGAAAATTCAACAAAATGAAAAAAAATTCCCGAAAATTGAAGAAAACTTCCCAAATATTGAAGAAAATGAAAGAAATTTCCTGAAAATGGAGGAAAATTCAGCAAAAAGAAACAAAAATCCCGAAAATTGAAAAAAACTTCCCAAATATTGAAGAAAATATTCCGAAAATGAAGGATATTTCACGAAACTGGATACAAATTTCACGAAAACGACGGAAATTTCCTGAAAACGAGGAAAATTTGCCGAAAAATGAAATAGATTACCGCATAATGAAGGAAATATATTAAAAATTGAAGAAAACCACCCAAACATTAAAAAAAAGTATCACGAAAATTGAAGAAACTTCCCAGTATTGAAAAAATATTCTGCCAAATTTCTTAAAGTAAGAAAAAAACTTCCCAAATAATTGAAGAAAATATCCCGAATAAAAGAAAATTATGAAAATAAAAGCAAATTTCACGAAAACAAAGTAAAATTCTCGAAAAGTGGAGGAGATTTCCCAGAAACTCAAGATTTCCCTGAAATTGCAGAAGATTTCCCGAAGAAAATCAATTTGTAACACGTTCATTATTGGGGGCTTAAAATTGTAATAACTCTAGGCATGCTATAAGGGCGCGGAAAGTCGCGAAGTCCTGGTGGGGACCCAGAGTTTCGCAGGAAGCCTTACGTTTGTCATGGTTTTAATCAGTTAATACAGGGCTTTAAAATGTGTCACATCTATTGGGCGAAGCAGCACGTAGCGGCGCTGGGGCGAAACCCTAGGAATCCCTCCATTTCTCGCAATTTTCAGAGCCGAAATGCTTAATATTGTGTCAAATCCAGGATCCACGTCCTAAGATCCGAGGGGGCAAAGCCCCACGAAGCTAGTAGCGTTTTGGCGTGATTTTGGTAGCAGAAAATTGCTCAAAATCGTGTCAATTTTGAATTAAAGTTAGTTAAAAGGAATATTATTTTGGAACGAATGTTCAAATGCAGGATCCCATTGCCTTCAATATGTGTCTTTAGTTGGGGTCTAGGCATGGCTTTCATGTTTCTGATGTAAGAATAAAGATTAGGGAAACAATATTGACAATGTTGAGATTAAAACGTAACAGTATATTTTCATAACAATTTTTGCGCCCCTGTGAGCAAATGAAGAAAATTTCTCGGGGGATACTGTACTCTTACCAGAGAGGATTTCACCTCGGTTGTATCCTTTCTTCTTGCAGTCTGTGTAAGGAGCTCAAATTGGGAAAGTTTTAACATCAAATTGGTAAAATTGAAGAAATTATTAAAATTGTTAAAAAATTTGGAAGAATTCGGCCAAATTTCCAGAAAATTGGAAAAAAATTGAAAGAAAATTCTGCGAAAATAAAGGAAATTTCTCGAAAATTTTCAAATATCAAAAAATTATACCTGAGAGGATTTCTCCTTGGTTGTATGCACTCTCCCCGGAAGGGAGGTCAAATTGGGAAATTTTTAAACTATAAGTTGGTAAATTAAATGGCAATTTGGTAACAACTTTGAATATTTTGGTAACATTTGGCAACACTTTCAGGAAATTTTTCGATTAGCAGCAACGTTTAATGAAAAAATAAAGCAATTTGCGCACTTCTTAGCCTTAGGACTGCCTTTTCAGTTTTAAGAACACCAGCACGTACTTTAATCCAAGTGCGCGTAACTTGGGCAGATATTGTACATTAACATTATACATTACACAGAAAATAATGCTTTTGTCCTCTGTCGAAAACGAAATTATTGTGATTTCCATTCATTCCATGTTTACTCTCAGTCCTATACGGACACACTATTTAATAGGGAATTTACGAAACATAACCATTAAATATATCAATGACGAGTATAGGTTTAAAGAAATAGAATTTAAGATACATATATGAGTTTAATGCATGCATTGCATGGTTAAAGGCTATTTTAAATTTTACGGGCCTCCTATGACCCGGCCTTCCTACAAACCAGGGCCCGGGAAATTCCCTAATACCCCCTTCCCTCTTGTCGGCGGCCCTGTTAGTACACCGAAATAGGGCAGTTCTACCGATTAGGGTATGTGCCAGTGTTCATTGAACCTTTTTGCTAAAGATTGCTACAGGCTAAATGCTACCGGCAGTAATTTACATCATAAAATTTATGTCATATTATGAAGAAATTATTTTTACAATTTTCGGAAACTTTTGAGTTAAAATTAGGAAAATTTGATTGGAACCTTCGGAAATTTTCAGGATAAACTTTTAAGAAATAAGTTGGAAATTTGCTAACTCTAAACTGCTAAATAGGAGTAACCTAAAGATTCGGTTTTTCGGATATATTTTGATCCCAAGATGGCTTTCATCAGGATTATCAAAACAATCCAACTCACTGAATTTTATGTTGTGCAGATTTTCCAACTTTTTGGAAATTTTCGGCCGGAAAGGAAGGGGGAGGGGAGGGGGGAGGGGGGGGGAGGGGGATTCCCCCTGCGCATCCCTTTTAGCTACGCCTCACGCAGTTCATGCTTATTCTACATTGTTTGATAGAAATTAAGTATGTAATGTATGTTGGAATATTTTGGGCAAGATACATATTCTGATTTGAGATGTAAGCCTAACTTCTTCCAAAACGTCCGAATAATGAGTAACTATTTTTCAAGTTATACGATTTAACATGTTTTTCTTCAAAAAAGCAATAATCTTTAGTACTATCGGGGGGAAAGGGGAACCGACCCATTTAAAGCATGTTTTCTAGCTTTTCCATCAATTGCCCAACATTTCCGGTGACGGGGTGGGGAAGGGTGAATTTTTTAAATTTTATGTATCATGCTTCAATCAGATTCCATCTCCGCATCAATGCGAGTTAAAGCTGTAATAGGGTAAAAAATAGCTTGGATTCGGGCTTTTTGTCTATGAACTCCTGCAAAAACGGTGTTTAAGTTACGCCACGGATATATACAGAATAAGTATACACGTTATGCACAATGTGTATGAAATATGTGCCTACGTCTGTTGCCCACTTTTTGCCTTATTCTTTCCTCCTATTCTTTCCACTCTGATCTTTCCAACCATCTTTTTCTCGCACATTTTTAAATTCTTTTTTACTTCCAGCACATGTCCCTAAGCAACCAACCAATCACTTACGCAAGCACTGTACAGACTTAATGCTTCTCCAAACACAATGACAGGCATTTATTCGATCTTGCCTGTTATCCGATTGGGTAAGAAACAATCAAATGCTTCTTTCTAATCTGGTGTTTAGAGAAGAAAACAAACTTGTCTGTGTCTTCATTTTCTGATTTACGGCCACCGGGCACAATTGATTTAGCACCGGGCACATTTTTATGGGCGGCAGTTTGGGCAAAAATTAAAAAGATGAAAAACTACTAAGAAACATAAATTAAAAATGGAAGAAAAAAAAAAATCAATAAAAAAGAGAAGTTTCTAATAAATAAAAAAAAAAAAATTGAATAGAAAATAAATAAAAAGAATTCAATACAAAGTAAATTAAAAGAAAAATAATTAAGCAGAAACGTATAAATTAAAAATGAAATGAATGAAAAGAAAGTAATAAAAAAGAAAGTAATAAAAAAAAAGTATCTAATAAAGGAAAATATATATTGAATATAAAATAGATAAAAAGAAAATAATACAATAGAAAATAAATGATACGAAATATATCATATGGAATTTTAGAGAACAATGAAGAGAAAGCAACAAAAATAATAAATAGAAAAGAAATACAACTACAATTAAAAATCGATAAGATCTTAAAACACTCAATGTTCCACTACAATAACAAGAATATGAAAAATACTATACAAACAGATAATATATCTCCCAAATAGATTTCTTTTTGTTTTTTAAATATATAATCATTACTATATCTACAGTACAGTGATAAATCTTTAAACAGAAATATAAGTGCAGACAGCCTTTTATCTGTTTATTATAGAAATAGAAATGTATAAGTACAAATACAAATATATGAATAAAAAACAAATTATAACAAGAAAAAAAAAAACGAGTATGTAAAAAGAGAAATATGCGCAGCACTTTGCGCACCACAATGCACTCCACCAGGATTTGCGCCCAGGGGTGGTGAGTATGAGCTGACACTAGCGCTCGAATGCGTTATGTTTGTGCAATGTAATGCTATGCTCAGCGTGAAGCCAACCCTTAAAGACCCAGGGTTCAAAACATAAAGAAAACAAATTGTCGGAATTTTGTTTTTGAAATTAATTTTAACAACTTTTCTTTCGCTTTCTACCACTACAAGTTTAGTTTCTATGAATTTTAAGACAATAAACTTTTCAATGAAAAAGTCAAATCCAAGAAATTATAGACAAAAATATGCAAATTTGCACATGTGAATTATAAAAAATGAGGATTTTTTTTTCATATTTATAATGTTTGTGAGATTTCCTTTCCATTGATACCAGTCTAATTTTTGTTCTAAAAGCAAAAGATGCAAAAACAATGAAAATAAACCAAAAAATAATCACCGCTGTAATTTCTGGCGGAAAAAGGAAACTTACGTGTTCCAATGTGGGGATCGACCTCGGGCTATCGCGTGCTGTGCGCTAAGATCTGCCAATAGACCAAAGTGTCTAACAAATTTAATAGAGTCAAAATAACTTAAATGAAAAGTGGTTAGAGAAGGGAGGGGGGAATTGCTCTTTCTGATATCAATTGATAGTACATGGCTTGACCTTTCTCACGATACATTTCGCGTACGGTTGGTGTATTGCGATCAGAACTTACAGTTTTTTAACATTTTGGTCTCAAAAAGGGTAAAAAGCATCAAATTTGACACTATTTTTGCCAAAAAAGATATCGATGGTAGGGGCAGTAAAAATTCGACCGGGATTGGATACTTTAATATCTTTGACAGTTGTTCACGGCTTTTTAAGCAAAAGCTAGATCTAGAAGTACGGCAAGGAAGCTTTCGAAGAAAAAACGTTTTTATTTAAAATTTTGTGCATTTCTTTAAAAAAAAAAAAATAATTTGAATTTTTTGCAAAATTCTTCAACACAATTTTATCAAAAAGTTATAATTTCTGAAAAAAATTATTCAATTTTTTTAAATGACACCAAGATCACTGCTGTGGGCCTATTTGACAAAAAGTATGTCCCTATTGAGCGTAACACGCTTGGTCTGGGTATTTAGGAATCTCATGTGGAAAAAGAGGATACGGAAACAAATTCAAACCCGATATTTGTAAAGGCTGTAGGCCTAATTAGAAGGGCAATAGAACCTTTGTCGGAAGCAATAGAATGAAGTGTCCCCGGCTAACAGTAGTAGTACCCTTCGATACCGTGGCTCAGACAGCTGTACCTACCGCACCTACTGCCTGATTGCCTGCAGGCGCGGCCTGAGGTAATTGATAAATTAAAGATAAACATAAGAGGAGCTCCTAAAGCGAAACAATTATCTAGGAAAAAATCAACAGAAATATTTTTGATACCACAAACACCTTTTTTCATAATCATAATGAAGTCAATAGTTTCTGAGCAGTTAGTTGGTGATAGAAACAAAGATGTTGGGATTGCATCAGGAAGAAAATCAGGAAAATTTGAACTACATGTGGAGATGATATCGAAAATAAAGGCTCTCAGAACTTGAAAATCTTGGAACTTTTTTGGAGAGGTGTTCAATCCCATTGACTTTTGATTAGTGTGTGGAGTTACTTTTTCAATGAACATGGGCATATATTCAAAATCAAATCGGTAGTATTGGAGATCTGCTCTATTTGGGTATGATATGTTGACGCGTACTAAGTACGACCAGGAAGAACAAGAATTCGTGCCTCCACCCGACTTCAGAATTTTGCTGCAGATAACATCGTTGAAAGGTTCATCTACAAGAGCTACAAGAACTCTAAAATGTTACAAAGTAATTGTAACACCGACCAATTCAAACATTCCTTCTTTTCAGTCCCTTATAAGAACATGTCACTGGCTGGAATCACTTGGAAGAAGATAGAGTATGCTCTAGTACCATAGAGCAGTTCAGTGATTCAATAATCACCATTTTTGGATCTACTGCAACGTATACCTACAGATACAGACATGTATTTTAGCCGCAAAATGTTATCTTCAAACAACAAAGATCATTTGGATCTATAGGCTTCTGGGATAGGCCTACAACTTGATTTTTTTCTAGTTACCTGACCATCATCAGACATAATGCTTCTCCGAGGCAGTTAATTGGCAGCGGAGTCGGTAGTAAGATATTTGACATTGGAGAGGGAGGCACATCTTGTCCCAACAAACCTATAAACATGTACATATTCAAAAACAATTTGCAAAGGGCAAAGGGAGGGTGCAGGCAGGGACCAGAGTAATATGATAAACGCCTCACTCAGTAGGCACTACTTACAAGACAAAAAATCTAAAGTACGGAAGAAATGACATTGGTCCCAAACATGGCAGATGTCATTCAATGTTGATAAATGCAAAGTTATTCATTTCGGTCAGAACAATTTGGCTTTTGATTACTGCATGAATGGTTTAAATCTTGGTTGCGTTGATCAAGAAAGGGATCTAGGTGCTGTCATTACTAGCAATCTGAAACTTTCTAAACAGTATGCTTTAGCAGCTGCAAGGGCAAATAGGATGCTTGGTTTGATAAAAAGGATTTTTTGTGTTCTTGGTAGAGAGGTTGTTCTTAATTTGTATTAAGCTCTTAGTCAGGCCTCACCTTGCACCTTGAGTATGCTTTTCAGGCTTGGAGTCCATTTTATGAAAAAGGATAAGTTCATTTTGGAGCAGGTTCAGCAAAGAGCCACTAGACTTATTCCCCAAGTAAGGAATCTCTCTTTTGAATCTAGGTTTCGAATTCTTGGTTTGACCACGCTTGAGTTGAGAAGAGTACGTGGCGATATGATTCAGGTTTTTAAGTTCCTATCTGGTAGTGATGCTTTGACTTCCTATTATTTCTTGAATGTTTCAACTAATCCTCATATGACAAGTGGTAACAGTTTGAAGTTGACCAAAGAGTTCTCACGGATAGATATTCGGCGTTTTAGCTTTTCGCAAAAAGCTGTTAATGAGTGGAATGGTTTGCCTGACCAGCCTGAGTGGGTAAATAGCTCCAATTATGTTTACAATTTCAAAGTCAACATTGATTAGTTCTTTACTAACTCTGGACGTCTTTGATTATTATTATTATTTTTTGTGGTGGTGGTAGTGGTATTGGTTTGGGTTTTTTATGGGATGACTAATCCTTCTTAGCCCGTAATCTTGTTATGTTATGTTTTTCCGATTACTTCGCAAATCCCTCACTTTTGGAAACGCTTACGCAATTAGTGCGCGTATCACACGGGTGCTCTAGCTCTACTATTTTGAAAATGTTCGTCAGCAAATGCGCACAGTCTTTCGAAAGATAAGTCAGTAGCGAAGGCTCTTATACAAAACGCAACTTTTCAGTTTTCTTTAATAAATTTACTGTAAGTGAAACCGTCAGTGAATGTCTCAATATATATTGCATATAAATATTTATTTTGTATTACGTAAAAGTGATCCGTGACGATAAAAGGCATTGTCAAAAGTTTACCTGAAATCATCGCGGAAAGGCCTACTTATTACAGCGCATTAGTCGAAATTCATCTACGCTTCTATAATAAGCCAATGCAGCAGTTTTAACGTTTTAAAGTATATGATAAGTTCTGACTGTGTATAGCAGCCATGTAGTGGTTATATAGCATATACTACAGTGAGGTGTTATCTGACTAGGACTAGAGTGGCTTTGCTGCCCAAATGGGACGTAGGAAGGGTCTGCTTTTAGAAGGGCAAGGACCTCCAAACTTCCCCGTTTTACAAGCGGAAAATTGCACTGGTAAATTAATTTTACATCGAACTGTCAAACGTTGCTGCTAAATGGGAAATCTTCATTTCTTCGGAAATTATCTTCAATCATCGCGCGCAAATATCGATACAAGAACTTTACAAAGTATGCTATATACAGTGGAGGAAAAAGCAAACGCTTTTACAATGTGGTCCACCTTTAGAAAAGATATATATTAAAGCAAAAATTGACAATGAACCTACAGGATTTGTGAATGTTTAAATATATGTAAACCTTATCATGAATAATTATGAATAAAACAAGCACACACTCACAAAAACAAAAACAAAAAAAACAAAAAAAGTCTGCGCCATGGTGGTGGGCATATTTTATTTTCTCATTGAAAATATGTACATGAGTCATATCATGTATACGTTGGAAATAAATATCTTAAAATATGACTGCCTCAAGACTGAAATTGCGACGAATACGTCATAAGAATTATAATTATGGGCACGCATTACTTTTGGGATTAACATTGTTGAAATTGGTACTAACTTCCGATGTGCTCAAACATGTGTGAAGCATTTAACCCTTTCGAGGCTCTATGATCAAACTTCAGCCCAGTTGGGAGGGGGGGGAGGGGGCCTGTGGCTACGCGCCTGGGGGTAGACTGGTTGAGCTGCTACCAATAGACTAAGGAAGATGTTTGAAACTGGCCCGGGGAACATAATTTTGTAGTCACCCTCGACTTATTTGAAAGCAAACGGCACTATGTCATATAGCTGAAAGGCTGAAAGGGCCATTACTTCTTCCAATCCCATTTTCTGGTGGCGTTTTTCTTCTAATTAAGAAATAAACTGCAATTGCGAGCCCATTGTTGGGCAAGCATAAATAATTTGAAGAATAATGGGCGAGGCGAAGCCGAGCTCATTATGATTCAAACTATTTGGGCGAGCCGGTTATTACCAACAACTGAACAATGGGCAAGCAAGAGTTTAATTTCTATTCTATCACCATAAAATATTTGGCAATTATTCAACAAAAAATGATAAATCTTAGATAAAAGTTAAATGTTATTTTTAATGAAATTAGACATTCACATACAGGGCAAGCTGTCTAATTTTAATATTCATAAGCAACTGTAGCAATCAATCACAAATTACTTGTGATTTCTGTCTGTATGATATTTCAGACCGACGACCCGCAAGAATAACAATTTTTTTTTCAAGAAAGAAGGATATCAGCTTGCTTCTGTCAGCGTTTATTCACCCACAAAACACTGTTTGAGATAATTTACAATAACATTTCGACTTGCTACGTTTCAGATGGTAATAACGATAGTACCTCTGCAAAATAAACAGATATATCTGTGGCAAAATACACAGATTATGTATCTGTGGGCAAAATACAAGAAGAGTGCCAACTGTAAAAATTGACCAAATATTTCCCCCCAAAAAAATTCCCCCGAAAATGGAAGAAAACTTCCTAAAAATCGAAAGAAAAAATAGCCCAAAATGAAGGAAATTTCTTGAAAAATGGACGAGAATTAAAGAAATTTCCCGAAAATTAAAAAAAAAAAAATTGCCCTAAAATAAAGAAAGTTCCGAAATTGGCATGAGAATGAATAAATTTCCCAAAGATTAAAAGAGATTTCCCAAACTTTAAAATTTACATAAAATTTACATAAATCGTAACTAAGAATTATCTCATGGTAACAAAAAAGTATGATCGGAAAATTTCCGGGGCTATGGCCCCGCCCCCTTCTGACTAAATCCGCCCCTGGATTGCCTTCAGATCAGTATGTCAATAAAGATGAGGTCCTTAAAATACATTCCTTTGAAATTCCATCATTTTCTAGGTTAAAATCAATTAATTTTGGTGAAACATGACATTTTTTCTTTATCGTTTGTACAAGGGGTTCCAGGGGCCCGATAGCTCACTATTAAAAT
The DNA here is from genome assembly GCA_020152595.1 of Chiridota heheva. Lineage (NCBI taxonomy): Eukaryota > Metazoa > Echinodermata > Holothuroidea > Apodida > Chiridotidae > Chiridota > Chiridota heheva. The sequence continues at coordinate 330,393 of JAIGNY010001818.1, read as the reverse complement.
TCGAGGTGGTTCGCACACTGGTAGACCTTCAAAAGGCCACATAGCTGAACAGACAAGTATGCATATCATTACAAATTATAAACAAATGATAAAATTGTATAACCTATCGCGAACTTTTTTTTATAAATTGATACAAATACCCTTCATAAACGCCAACGATAAGCATTTTCTTTTAAAAACGATTGCACAATCAGACAGTTGGGACATCATGACTTCTGGACTTGATGTCCTGGTCATGGGGAAGAAAAGTAATTTCAGGACTTTGTCAAATCCTTATTTTTATCATGGAGGTGAATATTTGTGGATGGTTAAAGCCAGACCTGTCAAGAAAAGAAAGGTAATTTAGCTAAAGTTAAAGCCATCCGAGCCATTAATCCCATAGGGCTGGTGCGTGTCCCCGGTTTCCTTGGCGTAAACAGGTGGGTGAGAACTCTAGACTCTCCTGGACGAGACGCCAGTCCATCACAGATAACTCCCCAGCAGTGATGTAACTCATTTTACAGCTGAGTGGACTGGAACAAGTAGGGTAAAGTGTCTTGCTCTAGGACACAATGATGGAGCGCTCGCGGCGGGAATCGAACCCGCGGTACCTTTCGCATACGAGCAAGACTCCTTAACCACCGACCACTGAACCACGGCAATCGAGGAAGGAAAGTGGTGGGGTACCTTAATTCGGTCCAACAAGGTCAAAACACATAAAATGTTTAAATTACTAACTTATTTATGCACTCTTTGGAATAAAAAAAAATGTGAAGGGAATTTGACTCTTCGAAATCAATTCATCATTTATAAAGATCTTCATTGTTGGGGGTTTAATGGTGCGATTGTACCTGTTTCCCCCGATACACTTTTTTGGAGCTTGGGCCCCCGTTCTTTACTTCGCTTAGTGGACCCCTCTCCTCGGGATTTTTTCTTTAATATATTGGGGAACAATAAGGAAAGTGTTGAAATGAAGCCTATCTCATACAGTCGTATATCTTGGGCAACAATCATTGACTTGCTGGTTTGTTTGCTTTCAATATGAAAGATAGGCTATAACTCTCCTCGGTGCATGGAAGATGCGTCTCAGTTATTAAAAGTTATTAATTCGGTTAAACTTTTGGAAATGCTTGTTGGTTTATCTGTTTATTGACCGTTTGCCAGTAATGTTGTAATCCAGGCTAAGTCTTATATTATATCTTCGACAGGTATAGACCCATATACATGGACGTGTAAATGAGTTTTGGCTAAATTGCTTTAAAATCACAACAGAAGCAAACAAATTAAAATCGGTCATTACCATTTTGGAGTGTCAGGCAGTTTGCTATGATACTTCCTGAATGACTTACAATACCATGTGCTGTCGGGCTGTGTAAGTTGGAAAACTGCTGCTGAAATCCTCAGGCTGAATGAAGAAAATCTGAATTTAAATAAAATCGTTAGCGTACAGGACTTTTTTCAATGGTGTGGAGGGGAGGAAGACTTTCTTACCTTTAGCTGGCGCCACCCCTGATCCCAGATCACCAGGGCCGTAATTCTCATCTGGAGAGTGTGTGTGTATAGGGTGGTAGGGGTGGGGGTTGGGTGGGAGGGTACAGACCTCATCGCTTCTGCCCCGTACTTTTATGGTAGTGAGTCTACTATCTGACTATGAAAAGTTGGCGCTCTCATTCCCAATTTCTTTGTAATTGTTAACGCATTAAAACAATGATTTAACTTATTTGTGTCTGACTTACAAATTTATACAGAAATTTATAACTTAAATATCTCCTTTAAACGTTTGGAACACTTTCTTCACCAGTTTCTTTTGAGTTCCTCTTTCCAGCTTTCATATGAGATGAACTTGCGTGACCACTAAACTAATCCGTTAAAGGTATATGAATAGTCCACTGACCTAATCTGTTATATGCTTGGATAGATATATTAAAAGAGCATATATTGAAAGAGTATATTCTTAGTAGAACAATCTTTAAATGGTGGCAATGATACGCATATTTTTGTAAGTTATGACAAATCAACTTTTGTAACAAATTCAGCCTTTGTATAAAGGTGATTGATTACATGTATGTATGAAGAGGGATACTCCTAATATAACATTATCATGCTATTCCAAAATCAACGCATCAAAGGTTCTTAGATTATGTTCTACTGTTAAATCTGGGTGAAGGTTATAATAATATCCAATTTCCTAATCACTGTAGCCAACTTATCTCATTAAATACATTTTTGAGAAGGACCGAAAAACAAAAAGTTAACAGAAGTAGTTTCTTATAGTCTGATATAGTTGTTTTTCATTCTGAGGTCACAAAATATCGCGTGTTTTATGCTAATCGGATATCTAACTGTCTAAGTTTGAAAACGCTGTAACATGATTAATTTTGAACCAATTTTGATGGAGCATTTTGCTTTTTGCATGGTTTTCTGTATATTTAACTGATGATACTTCAACATGAAAATTCTGGCTACGCCATTAGTTCTACTCACTGAACCGACGCCCCGACGATTCTTCTGCGAATTAAGGGACCAAGGCAAGGAAAGGCATATATATTTCATCATAATTATATCAATATTCCTTAAAATGGTGTAGACCATTCTTACCAAATATATTTAGTCTTTACCTTGCCCTAATCAATTTCCAGCAAGAATAATCTTTCATAATGTTTTTCAGTGATTGTGATTTAGACAGACAGAGAAGAAATTCACGACAAAATCGTGGACTAGTCTTTATCTGTTTATGCAGATATGGGCGAAAGTGAAAATGGTTCCAAGGTGGGAATCACCATGATACGCTGAAGATTTCTTGTTTTGATGCCCCCAAATGGCTGAAAATCAAGACACAGAAGTGGCAAAAATCACATTCTAAATTCTATAACGTTAAAATGAAGTAAGCGATATTTGGATTACCATTTATCAACACAGTATACAGGTATAGAGAAAAAATTTCAAATGTTATTAGACATATTCCGTTTAGATCATGCATGCCGTACGGGACCATCTTATGCGGAGTGTGGTGGGTGGGGGGAGGAGGAGAAGGGGGGGGGGGTGACTCGAAACCTCTTACGAAGGAAAAATTGCAATGAATCTGTGAATATGCATGAATTTTGAGCAGTGGCTTCATCAGTTATTGATTGAGGAGGGGGGGAGCGGTTACACAGTAGCTATCAAGTCAGTATTGCATACGTGTAACGGCGTGAGGTCCCGTGGCCCGTTTAAGGGCCTCAGTGTGATCCAAGGGCAAAGCGCTAGTAGGAGCTGAAAGGGCGAAGCTGCCGGCAGCTTTGAAGATTTTCTCTTTAGATGCCACAAAATGGCTTAAAATCAAACACAACGTTCAAAAATTGAACAAATCAAAAGAAGACAATTCTAACGATAAAATCTACTAACAGACTAATATAAGATTTGGTTTAGCATTTCTTAACAGGCAAAGAAAATATTTCAGGGTTATTGTGATGGTAGTTTTTCGCCAATTTTGCGTATCACAATTTAACTGCTTAATGTAGATCCGTCCAAAATTTGCACATATATATACATATATATATATATATATATATATATATATATATATATATATATATATATATATATATATATATATATATATATATATATATATATATATATATATATATATATATATATATATATATATATATATATATATATATATATATATATATATGTGATATATATATATATATATATATATATATATATATATATATATATATATATATATATATATATATATATATATATATATATATATATATATATATATATATATATATATATATATATATATATACAATATATATATGTATATATATATATATATATATATATATATATATATATATATATATATATATATATATATATATATATATATATATTATAATACATTAATCTATAGCGCTACGGTTTGTAAAAAAACATTCCGCAAAAGCGCTTTACATACAAGCAAATTAGATACGAAAACAAAAAAAAGAACGCAGAAATGACAACATAAATAGCTGAATAGAAATTCAATGGATCAAGCTGCACAATAATTAGACGAATGTCTTTTTAACAAAAAAAAAAAGTTTTAGGTCAGTTTTAAAGGACATTAGGGATATATTATCGATACAAATTTGAGTTCAGTTGGGAGTGAATTCCACAACCAAGGACCTTTATACAGTTATGAGCATAGGCTTATTACCCAAAAGTGTTATGCTTAATACGGCGAACAAATATGGACTTACAAGGAATCTTATGGGTCAAAACAATCTTCCCCTTTTGAAAATGTCGGACACCGACAAACTGACAAATCGGCAAATGGATGCATCAGCAGAACCGTGGACGGGATTTGCCCACTATTTCCACTGAAAGTGGTGCTAAAATCACAAAATAGATTTTACCTACAAAATATGGGGGAGGGAGGGGGTCATAAAGTCACACTAAGATATAAAGACAACACAATACAAGTGAAAAAATGGCAGGAAAATGCTCCCTCTGCACCGGGCACTCAATAATCCCGTCTATATCGACATAACTAATTTAACTGTTTCATTTAGGAGGATCCTTGTGAACAACTTCAAAACAGTCCCAATCCCCCTATCATCCGGATTTAGGATTTAATGTGCGCGCGTGTGTGTGGGGGAGGGGGTCTTTCATAATAAACGTCCCTGCTGGCTAACCCGAGAATCAGCATCATGTCGGGTTGCAGGACATTATTCTGATCTTTAGCCGACTCGGGCATGGCTCCCATAGGCCTACATGATTATTATATCTAGCCGAATTGGGCATGATCCAGATCTATTATGTCTCTGATTATAACAGTGCATCCAACATTTTACATCTCTGCCTGACTACGATCAGTGACCAAGTGGTCAGCAGACCGATTTGGGAGGGCATGACCAGATATTTATTCGAGTCTTGTATGATCCCGATAAATTACTGATTTAAACAGATTGAGTACATCTGACATTTTACATCTCTGCCTGACTATAGAACGGTGCCCAAGTATGGGCGCCATTTATTTCTTTCAGAAATAACATTACCAAGGTCCCTCGGATGATCGGATCATAGTCTTTTGAAAGAAATCTGGAGTGGGGGAGGGGGAAACATGTAGAAGGGATAGATTCTCTCCACAGTCAGACAGTGGCAAAATTCCATTGGCCTAAGTAAAATGAATCGGAATACACCAGTCAGCCAGTATAGTATACATATTAGGGAAATAAACTGTAATTATGAATTTATAAAGTTAAATCTTGTTCAAAATTTGGTGATGAATTTGCCCCTTTTTATCTTTAATTTTCAAGGAATTTTTTGGCAATTTTCCAGAAATTTTCTTCAATTTCCTTTATTTTCGGGAAATTCTTCAGGTAATTTTATGCGATTTTTGGGACATTTTCTTCATTTTCCGGGAAAATTTCCTTTATTTTCGGAAAATTGTATTCGAACTTCGGGATATTTTCTTCAATTTTCGGGAATTTTCCTTCATTTTGGAAAAATTTCCAATATCTAACCAATTTTCTTTAGACAATTTTGTTGAATTTTTCGGAAATTTTCTTCATTTTCCAGAAATTTTTCAAGCAATTTTTCAGAACTTCCTGGAAATTTTCCTTCATTTTCGGGGGAAAGTTTATTCAATTTTCGGGACATTTTCGGAAAATTTTCCTTCATTTTCGGGATATTTTATTCAATTTTTGGGACATTTTTTGCTTCAATTTTCGGGAAATTTCTTTCATTTTGGAAAAATTTCCAATATTTAACCAATTTTCTTTAGACAATTTTGTTGAATTTTTCGGAAATTTCCTTCATTTTCCAAAAATTTTTCAGGCAATTTTTCAGAATTTCCTGGAAATTTTCCTTCATTTTTGGTGAAAGGTTTTATTCAATTTTCGGAAAATTTTCGGGAAATTTTCCTTCATTTTCGGGATATTTTATTCAATTTTTAAGACATTTTTTGCTTCAATTTTTGGGAAATTTGCAATATGCTGTACCAATTTTTTTTTATAATTTTACTTCATTTTTATAATTGTTTATCAAGTTAAATAAAATCCTTCTGGGGACAGTTTTCCCCTTTCCCTACCCTTCCTAGGCCTCTCGGTACAGCCCTCTTCCTGTAATTAACGTTTTCCCCCTTTAATTTATCATTTATTATCTTAAAATAGTAATTTCATATGGATACTTTCCTAGGGTAAAAAAAAACTCACTAAGGCGGTAATTAAAACGAATGGGGGAGGGGAATTTTCCCCAGGTAGTATGTTAAAAAAAGGCTATGGATCGGATTCCCTACTTTTTGGAAGTTGACATCAAAATGCACAGTTCTTGTTTGGAGGCTGGCTACGCCACTGCATCCAACATTTTGCATTTCATATCCCTGCTCAATAAAGCAGACGATTGGTGACCCCAGAATCATGTTGTCAGTATCATGCCGAGTCGGGAGAACATGAATGTTATATCTAGCAGAGTTGCGCATGATTCAGATATTATATCTGTGATTTTAACAGTACTTACATTTTACATCTCTGCCCCATTAAGATCGGTACCAGGTCGACGGGCGACTACCCCCGCCCCCGTCCTTCGCCTCGTACGGTCATGATGGAAACATTATGAACAATTTTTGCGCTTGTAACCAGCCTTCGGCCACGTTCCTATAACCACATGTTTTAAATTACACAGTTGCCCATCGACTAAAATAAGACAGTAAAAGATATCCCTCAATTATTGAAAGCTTTTCTCGCCTTGTTAGTAACTTTAACATTTTGGAAATAATTTAATAGCTCCTTAATTAAAGCTCTTTATAAATTTATGACAAAAATAACAGCAAGGTTTTAAAATGCCCCTGCACAGTTTTTGACGTATATCCATGCTTTGTTGTTTAGAATGATGACACTTCATCGAGTCAGCGGCTTATATATTTTATAGCTTTTGAGTCTTCCGGAAGTAATTCATTTATCATCTCATAACCTGAGCGAAATTGGTTATGGCAGTTGCAGTGACAAGATTAGCATCGATCTCTCGAAGACCACAGGTGAATGTACTATTCAAGAACACTTATTGCCCGAGTAAAACAGTATTCAACTTTTTTATGCTTTTACCTGATCAAAACCAAATGATTTTTGAAGCGTGTAATTTGCGATGACCAGATGACTCAAGTTGGGTGTAGGAAGATAATACAAATGGGGGCACGACTATTAGGGCCACTTCCCCCTATCCAGCGCCGTAGAAACAAGGGGCAAGGGGCCAAGGACCCCCAATAATTTTATTGGAGGGGGGGGAATACTATTTTGGCTTCCCTGTAAATGAAGGTCTAACGAATTGATTTTGAAGAGTCAGATTCCACCATGGTATCTTTTCCTTATTCTTAAATTTTCGTGAAATTTGCTTAAATTTTCAAAAAGTTTCGTTAATTTTGGAAATTGATTTTCAGTTTTCACGAAATTTTCTTCAATTTTGGGAAAATTGTGTTCCTTTTTTGAAAAGTTTCCTTCATTTTCGGGAAAATTTGCATCAATTCTCGTAAAATTTCCATAAAATTTTGTTATATCAAATTGCTATTAAGGCATTTTTGTAGTCTGTGGTGGCATTGTTAAAACGGTTGCATCGTGTGAGAGTTCTGAAAGGCGTTTGTTGGCCATCAACCCAAACAGAACAGTAAAAACTAATGTAGGAAAAATCTTTTTGAAGCTAATCATCAAACATTTCCCTCACAGCCACAAATTCACCAAATCTTCAACAAGAACAATATCAAAGTGAGCTACAGCTGCATGAAAAACATCAAATCATTAATCCAGAGCCACAAACAAGCTCAACCACACCCCAAAAGCAATGCACCTGCCGCACAAAAAGTGACTGCCCTCTAAACGAAGATTGCTTGGCTAAAGCCATTGTGTACAAACAGACAAAGCTCAAGTGCACAAAAACGATGCTGTCTTTACATACATTGGCATGACAGAAGGCGGTTGTTTTAAGACAGCGGTTTTACAACCATAACAAGTCCTTCAAACACAGAATGCATTCCAGCGAAACAGAACTTTCTAAATTCATCTGGGCTCTAAAAGAAAACTTCAAGATCTCCTGGTCGATCGTCAAACAATCAAACACCCTAATAAATTCATTTGGACAATGCAATCTATGCAACGGAGGAGAAACTAGCCATTGTCAACGCAACCAAAGAAACCTCCTCAACAAAAGATCAGAAATAGTATCCTCTTGCCGCCATTGTAACTTGAGACCACCCAACCGTACTAAGAAGAAGCGCTGACCTGAATCTGAATCGGTTAAGTCGGCAAAAATCCTTCAAGAGGACATGAACGCCAACCGAGCGTAAAAAGTATGAGTAAAAAAATATAAAAAAACTAGTTAGCAATACAAGTGTTAGTAAGTTTGGCTTTGAAACAGTTGAGACTTGGTGCATGTACAGTGTCTGACAGTAAAGCATTCCAATCCTTTAGTGTGTGAGAGAAGAAAGAGTGTTTATATACATTTTTTTTAGCATAGGGAACCTGAAAATTAAGGTCATGATTATTTCTTGTAGTAGTTCTGACGGTGGGGATAAGTTCATCTTTATTGATGGCGACAAGATTGTTATTGGTTTTATCTAGCATATGTAGCCGGGTGTTGTATCTTCTTGTTTTAAGCAGAGGCCATTTTATGAAGCATGTTTTTTACACTAGATTTATAAGAGTAGTCTGCCATACAAAACCTGGCTGCTCTCCTTTAAATATAATCAAGTTTATCCACATCGCACTGGTGATGGGGGTCCCAGACTGCAGATGCGTACTCAAGTACTGGCCTGACTAGAGCTTTATAAGCAGTGGATTTAACGTCGGTGGGACAGTTTGACTTTTAATAGGCCAAGTAACAGTGTATATGTTTATCCCATCTAAGTTTATTATCAATTTCAACACCTAGGTATCAGGGGTTGACATGTTTTAAATAAGGTATAAACAGGTGATTCAAAGCATTTCTTAGATTGAAATTCATTTGCCATTTGTTTTGCCATTGTTCAAGTTTGTTAAAATCATCTTGGAGAATTTGTTGGTCAGAGGGGTTATCAATTGTTCTGTACACAGCAAACAGTCTAATTGTGTTGTTTATATTATCAGGGATGTCATTTACATATAAGAGGAAAAGTAATGGACCCAAGACAGTGCCTTCTGGTACACCGGATAAAACCTGTTTAGAATCAGAGATTTTACCATCACAGACAACACGCTGGATGCAGTTGTTGAGGAATGATGCAAACCAGGCCAGAAGATTTCCATCAATGCCATAGGCGGAAAGTTTGGATAACAGGCTTTGGTGTGGGACTTTATCAAAGGCTTTTGAGAAGTCAAGAATAGCCATAGAGACGATACTGTTTTGGTCAATTTGTTTAGAGATATCATTTATTGTTAAGAGGAGTTGTGTTTTAGTCGATCTTTTTGCACGGAAGCCATGTTGTAAATCAGTTAAGATATTATGCTCATTAAGGAATTTTATCACATGTTAGTGGATTATATGCTCAAGGATTTTACTACAAACGCAGGTGAGGGAAATATGTCTATAATTAGCTGGGTTTTGTTTATCACCTTTTTAAAAAATGCTACATATGTTTACATCTTTCCACTTGTTAGGAATAGTACCATTATCGACAAGGGGTTTGAAAGAGATCAGTTAGAATTTCATAGAGGTCATCAGCGTGTGTTTTTAGAAACCATGGTGGTATTTGGTCAGGACCTGAGGCTTTTTTGGGGTCTAGGTTATGCAGTTGCTTTTTGACACCTTCTGGGGTAATTATAAGTTGGTTTATTTTGCTGTTGGTGAGTGGTTTAGTTACAGGGATTTGGGAGGTCTTTTCTTCTGTGAAAACACTGAAAAACTGGTCATTTAGAATTAGCTTTAGTTTTACTGTCACTGCAGAGTTTACCATTATTTAGTAGATCAGACACACCCACAGAGTTACTTGTTAATCTTTTGATATAGGACCAGAATGCCTTTGGGTTTTCATTAAGTGAGTTTTTAAGTTTATCACAGATGAAGGTGTTTCTAGCTTCTTTGAGGTTTTTATGGACAGTTTTCCTAAAGCTTTTATCGGTAGTCCAGTCATTGGCTTGTTGATTAGTCTTAGCTTTTTTAAACAGTTTATGTTTTTTCCTGCAGAAACGGCGTTGGATACGGGTAAACCAGGGCAGATTTAGTTTAGTTGAGGTGAATTTGTGGGGCGTGTTTTTATCAATAATCAATTTAATTTCCTGTTCAAAGAATTTCCATTTTTCATCAACATCAATGGAGTTATTGAATTAAGTATAATATTGCAGTTTAGATTTGGTCAGGTCTTCTTTTATTCGTTTTATGTGAGCTTTTTTCTTTAAATAGATTTTACATTTAGGCAACTTTTTACGAGGAGGGGAGATATTTAGGGTCAGTTCAACAATGTCATGGTCACTTATACCGGGAATGACATTAGCCGAGGTAACAGCTGGTGAATTGTTAGTAAAAACACGATCAAGGATGTTGTTATCCCTGGTGGGTGACTGCACCATTTGAGTGAGATTGAATGAACTGGTCACTTCAAAAAGAATTTTGGCTGCTTTGGAGGAAGCGTTAGTTCCTGAAATAATGTTTTGACTCCAGTCAATGTTAGGTTGGTTGAAATCGCCAGCAAAAATAACATTGTTTTTGTTAGCATTTTTACCAAGCTTTTGGAGGGATTTTTTCAACTCAAGTAGGCTAGTGAGATCATTGTGGCTGGGTCTGTAAAATGTTCCTATATACATGCTCTTTCCCTTAGGAAATTGGAATTTGGTCCAGATAATTTCGCAGTCAGCTCAGTGAAAACCGGGTTATTTTTGTTATTGCCTGCAGTACACCACCATAAGTATTCGAATTTCTATCTTTGCGAACGACTGTATAGTTGTCCGGAAAACTTTCAGCGTTGGTAATTTCGGAATAAAGCCAGGTTTTAGTACCAATAATAACATCTGGGTCTTTTTCTTTGATAAGACTTTCCACGGAGGCCGTCTTGTTTCGAACACTCTGAAAGTTGATAACAAGAAGTTTTAGAACCTTCCTTTTTTTCCTTTTGGGATTTGTTTTCAATTTGACATCGGGATGGTGGTTGGACCACGAGTCAAGGGCAGAAGAACAATTTTGAAGTGGCTCATATGAGTTAGTACAGTTGATGGAATTGTTAGTTGAGAAGCAAGAATCAGAGAAGTTCATGAAGTCACAAGTGTCACACACTCAGGTACAGCTAGAATGCATGAGATCGCTGTATTTTGAGTCGTCAATGCTACAGCACTTAGTGTGGATCCATAGATCACAATTGTCACACTGTACTGCTTTTTCAGATCTCCTACACTGAGTCCACACAGGCCACAAGGTGCTAAACATTCCAAACAAAACCAATCATCAGATGATGATGCAAGAGTATTATTGTAAGCTGCATTACTAATGCCTTGCACACTTACTATGAACCCACGAATCACAATCATCACAACAAATACCTTTCTGGTTATTTTTGACAGATTTGTTGCATTGTTTGCAAGGATATTTTGGGAAAGGTCCAGGATTGCTTTCAATATCACCAGAAAGGGTAAGGAATAAAAGGAGTAATTTTCTCCTGCGTGATTTGAATTTTGACAATTTCCAACTTGATTTGCACGAATGTAATTGCCCATCGATACAAAGATAAGTTGCAAGTAAGTGATTTGAATAATCACTAGAGCCAAACAAGACATGGTAACCAGTTCCTGGGGCGTTTAGAGGCAAATTTGATGCCTGAGATGAATGAGGTTGCGTTGTATTCAAGGAGTTTAGAGAGTCAGAGACTCGGGAGTATGTTAACAAGAACAGTACAAGGAAGACGAGGATGTGAGTGAGAATGAACATGATTGATGGCAAGAAGAATGAATATACTTGACAAACAGGAAATACAGACAGGTAGAGCAAATAAACACTGTAATACAGAAAAGAATATGAATGGAACCTGTTCTGATGATAATTACCTAACCTTAGTTGCCTGATGATCCGCTAAGGGGAAACCACTTGTTGCAGCTCAGATCCTAGCTGCGTTTGATGAATATATATATATATATATATATATATATATATATATATATATATATATATATATATATATATATATATATATATATATATATATATATATATATATATATATATATATATATATATATATATATATATATATATATATATATATATATATATATATATATATATATATATATATATATATATATATATATATATATATATATATATATATATATATATATATATATATATATATATATATATATATATATATATATATATGTATATTTGATATATATGTATAGATATATATGTGTGCCTATATATATATATATATATATATATATATATACATATATCTATGTATATATATACATATATATATATATATATATATATATATATATATATATATATATATATATATGTATATATATATATATATATATATATATATATATATATATATATATATATATATATATATTTATATGTATATAAATACATATATATATATATATATATATATATATATATATATATTCATATATATATATATATATACATATATATATATATATATATATATATATATATATATATATATATATATATATATATATATATATATATATATATATATATATATATATATATATATATATATATATATATATATATATATATAAATAAAAATAAAAATATATATAAATGTATATATATATATATATATATATATATATATATATATATATATATATATATATATATGTATTATATATATATATATATATATATATATATATATATATATATATATATATATATAAGAAAATTATGTCGAATTCCGTCAACAAAGATTTATTGAAATACAAAATTTTCGG